>SKCR01049500.1:0-115458 GCA_019454045.1 Zanthoxylum bungeanum | reverse complement strand
GCAAAATATTTCCAAGGATGATTTATCCCTAAGTTCGAATGCATACATCAACAAATTTATCTAAATTTACATGTTACACATATCCGAATTTGCATACAGCCTATTTGCATGTAATCTATGTCTCAATTTGCATACAGATAATTGACATACAAAAGCATATAATTTCACATTGGTAGACACAGAAGCGCGAACAAATAACATTCATACAAGCATGCATATTAAGGAAATACAATTAAGCGCATGACGGAAATAGATACCTAAAGCGGTACTACAAATGCATAAGGTAAAAAAAAGAGATAACTATATGCTAAAATAGACATATCGTGATGTGATGAAAAGGACTCAGTGCAGTGGGTGCGTGTTTGTGTAGCATTCGTAAACGCGTTCGAACGGTAAACAGAAGGTTCGCGTTCATGTAGCGTTCGAGAACGCGTTCGAACGGAACCAAACCTGATGCATGATAAAACAAAGAAAGTGCGTGCGCGTTCGCGTAGCGTTCAAGATTGCGTTCGAACGGTAAACAGAAGGTTTGTGTTCGTATAGCGTTCGAGAATGCGTTCGAACGGAACCAGACCTGATGCATGATGAAATCAAGAAAATGCGTGCGCGTTCGTGTAGCGTTCGAGAACTCGTTCGAACGGTAAACATAAGGTTCGTGTTCGTATAGCGTTCGAGAATGCGTTCGAACGGAACCAGACCTGATGCATACAACATATACATAAACAAACAAATCCACAATGTAGGACCTCACGTATCCGATTGAACTCATCTCGCATCCAATCAAACATACACTATCTGGCACAACAAAACATCTTGGTAAATGATTTGAACCTCTCAAAATAGAGGACCTTTAATCGCACTTACTAAGCCCATGCGCAAACAACACAATACATATATAAAGAAGTGAAGACAACGATATCGGACTTCGTGTATCCGATTGAACATATCTCACATCCAATCGAATATACATTATCTGGCACGGCAAAACATCGTGGTAAAGGATTTTAACCTCTCAAAATATAGGACCTTTAATCGCACTTACTAAGCCCATGCGCTTTATCTCACAATGCATATAAGAAATAAAAGAAACAATATCTGACTTCGTATACCCGATTGAACATATCTTACATTCAACCGAATATACATCAACTGGCGCGGCAAAGCATCGTGGTAAAGGGTTTTAACCCCCTCAAAATAGGGGACCTTTAATCCGACTTACTAAGCCCATGCGCTCGATCACATCATTACGCAAACGAATAACATGCAGAAATTAAATAATGAATAATAAAACACCTCAAAACAACAGAAAACGAAATATGCGCCGTTTATTTAAGTGGTACGTGGAGTTGTATCCCGAGTACATATCATACTACCGTCCATTCGGAATCGGCTTTGAAATTTATGTCCGGATTTCCATCCTATATACCACAAGAGGCGACATATTTTCCATTTTATTCAAAGCCACAACATGCATCCACAAATGACTCTCATGCGAATAGAATTCAATAAACAATTAAAAGACGAATATAAACTAATAAAATGTGCCATCAGGTCTAACCTTTTATGTTGACTCTCGGAAGTACGGTGCACGGTCGTTGGAAAAGGGGGGATGCTCCGCAATTCCTCCGGTTCACAGGTTCACGCCTTTCCTCGCTGTTCCACTGCTCAAGCTACTATTTTGACTCCGATTCGCTGCTGTTTCTCGCTGCTCTTTCGGTGACGTTTTCTGGTCACTGTTTTGGTCTCGATTTTGGCACTATTTTTTGCAGTTAAATGGCTGCTGTTTAGATGATGTTAATGGCTGTATGGGGTTACTGTTTTTGGTGTTTTGTTGGTGATTAGGGGCTGTTTTGAGTGTGATTTCGGTGGCTGGTGTTTATGTGTCTCGGATGTGTGTTTGATTGTGAGGGTGTGTATATGAGTTTGGTTGTGTCAATGAGCTTGGGTGTTTCTTGTGTGAATCAATTAGGGTCTTTTCTTGTGTGAATGAGCTAAGAGGGTTCAAGGGTTGGAATTGGGTATTTTTATAGGCAAAGGGCTAGGGTTAAATTTGCTTGACAAGGAAAGATTTGGCATTAAAGGTGAGATATGATTTGGTGTCAAACAAGGAAATCCTAAGATTTGAGGGGGGACAAAATTTGGCTAATTAGGAAGTTAATATATTTAATTTGTGTTGTTTAGGCATAATATTTGTTAAGTTAGGAATACGATATATTTGATTGGGAACATAATTGGTTGATTGATTTTAATTAGGCATGATTTTATTTAATATTTTATTTAGTTTGATATATGATTTAATTAATATTTCATTTAATTTGGTATATGATTTAATTAATATTTTAATGGGCTTTGGTGGGTTAATTGGGCTTGGGTGTGAGGCGAGCAGTAAAACCAGAAATACCGACACCGTTCGAACGCCTCTTCGAACGCTACATGAACGTCCGCAATCTGTTTGACGTTCGAACGTGGTAACGAACACAGCACGAACGAAAATAATGAACTTGTGAAATGAACTTGATGACATACTTATTCTGAATTTCCCCTTCCGACGTCCGTTTCCCGCGGCTTCCGTGACATAAAAGGTGGTGCCTCTAAATGAGACTCATCATAGGGACTTATGTGCAAAAATGCAGTGCCTACACCCATCAGTCATGGCATTATTGGATGTGGCCAAAGAATTGGTAGAGCGATTTGATCATGCAGAACTGGAACACGTTCCAAGAGTAAAAAACGAGTTGGCCAATAGTTTAGCCCAAGAAGCTTCCGGGTACAAGCAAGCAAACATAGAGGGCATATATAGAAGCGACGAGGTGAAGCCAGTATTGATGCGACGAAAGGAAGAGACAAATGTCGCAGCCGTTGAAATAAAAAAGGAGGACGATTGGAGAAGCGAAATCAAGACGTTTTTAAAACAGCCCGAATGAGGGAATGACCGAAGGCTAAAACTTAAAGCCCTGAACTACGTAGTCTCAGGAGATGTACTATATAAAAAACGATGAGATGAATTGTTGTTGAAATGTGTAGGGCCATCTGAATCCAAAACTATCATGGCCGAAGTACATGAAGGTGTTTGTGGGGCTCACCAAGCAGGAATAAAGATGAGATGGTTGATTATTCGAAGCGGCTATTATTGGCCAAAGATGGGAGAATCATGTAGCTCGTATGCCAAATGATGCATTACTTGTCAGAAGCACGGGCCTATTCAAAGGGCACCAGCAGCCGAGATGATCCCTGTCATTAAACCGTTTATGGGATGGGCGATAGACTTGATAGGGAAGATTTACCCAGCATCAAGCAAAAAGCATACTTTCGTCATTGTTGCTACCGATTTCTTTACCAAATGGGTGGAAGCTATCCCAGTTGTGGAAATATCCCAAGAACAGATCATCAAGTTCATAAAAGAACATATAATTCACCGGTTTGGTATACCACAAACAATAGTGGTAGACCATGGCACCTCATTAATGGTGGGAAGGTGAAAGATTTATTGGCCGAATACGGATCCGATTGGTGAACACTACCCCTATTATCCTCAGTCAAACGGTCAAGCGAATCGTCCAATAAGACCCTTAAAGGGTTGATTCGGAAGATGGTGACAGACAACGCTAGACGATGGGACGAATATTTGAGTCAGGCTCTATGGGCCTATAGGACGTCACCGCAACAAGTACTTCAGTGACGCCATTTCAGTTAGTGTATGGTCACGAGGTTGTGCTCCCCGTAGAAATGAATATCGAGTCCACCAGGGTAATGTTACAAGGAAAGTTGATAAAGGAGGACTACAACGAGGCAATGATCCAGAATTTATTGGAATTGGACGATATCAGATGCGATGTGCTAAATCGTCTAGAAGCACAAAAGAAAAAAATAGCCAAGGAATATAATCTCAGAGTAATGGCTAAATCGTTCAGGGTGGGCGAATTAGTGTGGAAAACTATATTGCCACTTGGTTCTAAAGACCCGGTGTATGGCAAATGGTCGCCCAACTGGGAAGGCCCATT
This sequence comes from Zanthoxylum bungeanum, assembly GCA_019454045.1. Taxonomy (NCBI): domain Eukaryota; kingdom Viridiplantae; phylum Streptophyta; class Magnoliopsida; order Sapindales; family Rutaceae; genus Zanthoxylum; species Zanthoxylum bungeanum. The sequence continues at coordinate 111,457 of SKCR01049500.1, read as the reverse complement.
CATGGTAAAAAATGTGTTACCAAACGGAGCCTACCATTTGCAGGACATGAACGGAAGAGTGCATGCAAGAGCGATAAATGGCAAGTACTTAAAGAAATATGTGCCCTCTTTGTGGGAGCATGAAAATATACAAAATACACTAGAACAATAATGTATTTGCATTAAGTACGGACGAAAACGTCCTAAAAATACAAGAAATAGATGATATAACGTCTTACAAAAAACATTAATTGTGGGCCGAAGAACGCCGAAAACCCTCGGGCAGCTCCTTAATGGCCGAAAGTGTCTCTCTCCTCAAGCGTCATTCGTCCTGAATCTCCAAACCCACTGAATCCAAATCGGCCAAGCTTTTCTCAACATTTATACGAGCCAAACCTTCATACTCTGCCATAGACTCATCCATCTCCGATACTTGAGTAGCAATGGCCCTCCTTTTAGCATCTTTTCTCATACGGCTTTCCTCGACAAGACGCTGAATCTCTTGTAGCTTTCGTTCCAGGTCCAGGAAGACTGATTCTTCGGTCATCATTTCTTCTGTAGTATCCCTCAGGGCCTGATGAAGGGCGTCAAGAGAGTCACTGAGCGTTTCTTTCCTCATTACAGAGGAGCGAAGCCCAACCCTCTGGATGTGCATATTGTGATACCGAGAGATAAGGGTTGCTATGCCATCTTACATTTCTTGAAGGAAAAGCCGATCGTCAACCGATATGGTCAAGACAGGAAGGGCCAATATTTGGTTTTATTCGGAAGAGCTTTTGTCCAGTTGACTAACCTCCAGTGTAACAAAGGAAGCATATTGATCAAGAACCTTCCGGAGACCCTCCAAGTCTGTACTGGTGTTGACCAAAGGCGAAGGAGGCCGAAGAAAAGCAAAAGACAATCGCCCAAAGCGGTCCAAAAAGTTCTGGACCGATTGCAGCAATGGGCTAAAGGAAAAAGGAGGAAAGACTTACCTCCCAGAACCAGAACTGGAAGGCCGGTCCACCAATGCCTCAAATGCCTCAGCTTGTGGCTGCATTAATTCCTGCTGAGATGAAGGAATTGAGGATGATGGGTGCTGGGGGACAAGGGCCAGCGGCCATGCGGTTCAAGGAGAAGAAGGCCGAACAAAAGAACTTTGTAGCAAGATAGGAGACCCAGCCCGAGGGGGCGATAATTATTCAGAAGCGGCTAACACTGGGACCGTCGAAACAAGAGCTGCGGAAGAAGTAATCATGAAAGCCGGAGAAGACTGTTGTTTAGGCATAAAATACTCCACTCGAGAAGGAGAGGCCGAAGTCTGATGCGCAGAAGTACTTGGAGATACCACTTCTGGCGTTGGGCGCTACAGCGTCGTAGTAGGCTGAACATCTGCAAGAGAATCAGAGTCGGACGAATCAGAAATGTAAATGACCTCATTTTCTTCGTAAATACGATGAAGTACGTCGTCTTTGTACATAGACCGAGCTTCCTCTAACAACTCCAATTTGACCAAATTATAAAGGCCGTTCACGTCCCGATAACCCCCTCAAAGCCCTGAGGCAGACATCCTGCGTACCAAGGGATAAAGTTGCTTGAGGTGGTGCCAAAGAGACCCAGTCGGCCAAATAGGCTCTGGCACTTCAACCTCATCATCCGGATCCTCTACAAATGGTACAGAACCGTCTGAAGAGAAGCGCTCAAATAGAGGATGGTCTCTTGGAATTTCCTCGAATCTTGGACGCGAACAGCCAAATTCGATATATGGCTCCATACCTTGGGGATCGGCTCCGACTGCACCGCCCTCTCCTGGAAGTTTCTCCATGATGGGACCGTCGGCCGCCTCATCCGTATCAAACTGAACGACTGTCATTTCTGCAGGTCCCACCTCCTCACCTCCGCCTATTGGATCATCGGCCCTCGGAGTTCGCGCCGTTTCGGGCATGACGAAAGGTGGCTCAATCCTAAGCACCTGCACAAGATACACAATTATGATTTCAGAATGCATCAAATTCATGTACAAAAGAAGACGGTTCTGAAACTCATACCTTAGAGCGACGGATGAGCGGCACGTCTGAATCAGAGCTACGATTGGGAGAATACTATCTCCTTTTATCAAGCTTTATTTTCTTGGGCTTGGACGCCTCAGTTGCATTCTTCGACCCCATCGGCTCAGGGGACTTGGGGGACAAAGGAATGGAAGAAAAAACTCTCATGGAAGGCAAGGAGAAAAATCGTTCACGGGCAGGTGGCCAGAAACGATCAAAAGAGGAATGAACAGATGTGCAAAGAGCAAAAGGAGCGATAACAAAAGAAGTGATCAAAGAGCGAGTTTCCGCCAAGGAATCCTCAACTTCAGAGACTGAAAAGACCTTAAAATGGTATGACAAAGCAGAGCGTGTATGAAAGAAAGAAAGATGCCACCCTTGAACGAGGCTAAATTGACGGGCAACGAAGTTGGATGAGTACACCTCTACTCCGGCCTTGCCATTGGCCCCAGTCATGATGTCATGAATTAGGTCGCGGCTACATAAAAACCTGCGCCATATGCGAAGACCTGATTCATCCTCTTCCGAAAGAGGGAGGTCATGGACGAAAGATAGGCTAACCGACACAGAAAAAGGGAAAAAGGAAGGAACCCGAGGAAGAGTGTAGAAATACTCAAAAACAGCGCGAGGGGAAAAAGAAGATGGCCGAAGTTGAGAAAGAAGAAGACCGACACAAGAATAGGGGTGAGTCGAATCGATTATGCCGAAGACAGGGAAATATGCTCTCAACCAGAGTTGAAAGAGCCACAGGGGACCGGAGGCAATGAGAGATGCCCCCGACCGAAGTTGTTTCTGGAGGACGGCCATTCCCCGATATATGGCGGCCAATAAAAAAGAGGCCAGGTCTAAGTGACGACCGTTGGCAAGGTCGGAAGAGATAGAGAGATAGCCCGCCACAGGTTTTTGGCTAGGCACACAAATGATATATTTGTACAGCCAATAGTGAAGGAAAATTGTTCGCTCTAACATCGAAACAGGACCAGCTGTTTTCGAAAACGTGCAAAGAAAAGATGAATAGGATGAAAAGGACGAAGGGTCCATTGAAGGAGGAGGGAAACATAAGTTTGTACAAGCCGAGATGGTCACTCCAATAGGGGCTAGTCCAGTAAGAGCACCAATATCACAAAGGGTGATAGTGAGGGGCCCGACCGGAAGAATGAATACATTGTATTCAGAAGACCAAAAGAGCAAAAAAATAGGAAACAAGTTACTATCAAAAGGGGCAAAGCTGACGAAAGCTCAATGAAAGGAAGAAGGTGATGTTTGTCCAAAAAGGCTCGAGTATCCACATGCAACAGCATACGTTGAAATCAGGCTTCGAATGTCATATCGGGTTTGGGCCAGGTACGAACTGGATTGGACTGAACGAAAGGGGAGATGTTAAGTGGCTCAGAGAATGGGAGGCCAGAAGAAGAAGGGAACTGTTGAGCCAACGAAGCCGTTGCAATAGTGTCATCTTCAATGAAGATGGGGCCAAGAGCGCACTGGTCGAAATTCTCATCAAGAGTGTGAACTCTGAAAGTGCCCACTGAAGAGGATTCCAGTGCCATCTTATAATCAGCGAAGGTTGAGGTGCCAGTTTTGGGAGCAGAAGATGAAGAGGCCATTGATAACAGAAGGTCGAGAATGCGATAAAAGTGAATTTGCAGAGGAAATCGAAAGTAAAGTGAAGACCAGAATGGGATGAATCCTTATGTAACAGACGAAGGGCTTAACCTGAGACAAGTGTCGCAATACGAATTGTCGAGAAGTGAAAGCGGCGGGAAAATGGAAAAGGATGAAAGGTTGCCCTAGGCAGGTGTTCGAATGCAACTCGCTGTGAAAGTGACGTGCGACGGAAGGAAACGCGGAAGTGACGTAAAGACGGTTCTTAAATGGGCCTCATGATGAAACGTATAGGAAAGGGTCGCACATTTATTGCAGAAGTGATAGGGTCACGAAGGACTCTAAAAGGAAGCCCGACAGGTTAAAGAGCGAAAAGTTCCATCCCCGGGTTTTACATCGCTCAGTCTTACAGCGTCGGCCTCCAGCAGATCGGCCAAAGGAAGGATCTCATCATCGACTTCCAAGATCGGCCAAGGACATATGTCAATACTACATCCTCCAGAGGTATCGCCAAAGCTGTTTCTATTATTGGCATGAGCAGTAAAGACAAAATTGACATGACAAGACCGTCAGGCCCGCAGGCTTACTTTCGGTAAAAAAAACCAGACCTAGAGCAGGGCCAAATTGGTCAGGTAACACATAGAAAAAATCGCCTCACGTGAAAACAATATCATGACTTAAGAGTATATAAAAAGAGGAAGGTTGAAGAAGAAATTTGCAGGGTTTCCCAACCCCATCTAAAGGTCGATCTTACTTAAGACATCGCAGTTTGGCCCTCTGTAACCAAGTGGACTCCCTAAGATGAAGAAGAAAAGATCGGGAAAGGCGGAAGAAAGTCGAGAAAAAGACAAAATCTGCATGAGACAAAGGCCATCAGAAGCGAAAGCTTCTCTTTGATGAAGTGTGAAATGGAATGTAAAGAGATTAGCTAACGGCCATCCACACGGTGTGAAGTGTGAAATGAAATGTAATGGTGTGGATGGACTATATCCGTTAGCGACAGCTGACCAGGGTCCTTTGTGTGGAAGGTACTGCATCCCCAGGTTGTGGATGGGTGACGATCGGAGACAACGGCGGATCGTATGCCTCTGCGCAAAGGGTGCTGCACTCCGCGACTTCGCGGGTTCTCTGGACTGGGGATCGACCAGGAAACTGGCCCGTTTGGCGTGGTGGTCTTCCCTGCATGAGGAAAGAACGAACCTGGATGAAAAGCAGAAAATCACCCTAGAACAAAAGGAATGACTGTACAAGTTTCTATCATTCCAATCTATACGCCTTTTCGATGGAAGACCAGAGAAGTTCACCTCGATCTCCACTTCCGGTTCAATCATGGTAAACTTGGGGGACAATTGTTTAAAAATGAAATAATGTCACCCTAGAACGAAATCCCCTAAGACGAAGGAAAGAACGAAGGAATGAAGGACGATAGAGCGAAGAGCGACGAAGAGTCGAGACGACCGAAGAAGCGGTTAGGACGAACATGCATGATGCAGTTTCTTCCACAATCGCAACAGTTGGACGGTTTTTCCCTCCACAACCAAGCAGTTGAGACGCACAACCCAACGGTTGAAGGCACGATCCAGCAGCTGCAGTGAAATACTGGGATCGCCCAAGCAGTTTATAAGTCTCACTCAATCCACGATCAAGCAGTTGAGACACACACAACCCACGGTTGAAGGCACGATCCAACAGCTGCAGGGAGATATTGGGACAGCTCAAGCAGTTTACAAGTTCCACTATAAAAGCTCACTCGGACAGAGAGAAAATGACAATCAAATGAAGACTCAAACGAGCATTTTTTTATGTTTTAGTTTCTATTACTTTTAGGACTGTAATTTGTGTGCTTACGCCCCTTGGAGGCTTATTCACTTAATCAAACACCCCTTGCTGGGACTTTGTCTCAGGAGGTTTGAATCTTACACGTTTCTCTTTCTTCTTCGCGCACAAAAATCGCGCAAACAGTAATAATTCAATAATTTAATAAGTCTCCACTACAATTAATTTATTTATTTACATAAAAAAGGTTAATAGTGAAAGTTATCATTTAGAAAGAAAATATTTTTTTTCTATGTAAAATTATTATTAATTTTATAATATATTTAAATATATGGACACAAAAATTTATGGCGCCTTACATTTAGGATGAGGTCCTAAACGACGATCTAAGTTGGTTAAGGATCGAGCCGCTTATGTTCAATTTATGATCATTTAATTAACGGATCCATATCATGGGATACAATACTCAAAAATACCATAATTGGAAACACAACCCCCCCTCCCCCAGATATATATTGGACTTTACATTTAGATGAAGTCCTAAACGATGATCTAAGTTGGTTAAGGATTGAACCGTAAATGACGACCTAAGTTAATTAAGGATCGAACTATTGATGTTTATAATCATCTAATTAACGATTTCATATCATGAAATACAATACTAAAAATACCGTAATTGAAAAACAAAACTCCCCACACACACGCACACGCACACGCAGAGAGCTAGCTACTCAAGCAAAATAATAACTGTTGCTTTATGATATGATGATGATGCCGGCGGGCGGCTCCACTACTAGTTAATAGTGCTTTGTGGTAGCCAGAAACATAATCTCTATATATATTATGTTTGATAAACAATATATTAGCCTTATCCTCATCCTATACGTTATCAGAATAGAACTTAGGGCTTCAAAATAATCATCACGATCACGATTAGCAAAAAGAAAAAGACTGACATTTGCTGCTATATATATAAATTTTTGAGTTATTACCGATGAAATTTGTGATATTATCAATGGAATTTCTCATCGATATGTAATGCTTATAAGGGAATAATTAATTATATATGTCGTGGAGATAAAATTAATATAGATTTTTGGGTTATTATCCTTTTATTACCCCAACTATGGTGAAGTAATAAATAAATAGAACAATTATTATATTTCAGCATTTTACTATCTTTGACACTGTACTACGTTTTATGTTACTGCCATTAGTGAAATGATGATGTCATGACGATATAACAAGGACAAATCTGCCTTTACAATCAAACTTATCCAAAATTGTAATTATTCCATAAAATGTGAGTACAAAATGATTTTTTTTTTAAACGCCAAGTAATTTATTTATAGTTTTTTTCTTTGTTTTATTTTTAAATAAAATAATTTATTAGAATTTAACAGTAATTTTGTTGGAGTTTTACATAAGGCCAATTTTGGTATTTTATAAGTCATCTGATGAAAATTTGGTAAAATATTATATTTCAATAATTATTATAATAATTTATTATTTCACCATAAACCATAATTTTTTTTAGTAGACATCAATTTAACCACACCTTCCATATCAAATGTGTCCTAAGAAACAGCTTAAATAAAAAAATTTTAGAATGCAATAGTGATATCATGTCACTCACGTAACAATTTAATAATATTTTGCCATGAGTCAGCTTCAACTGACGCGAAAGCTCCCATCAGCCAAAAGCTATAAGCCCTGCGTGAGGTTCTGTGTATGCATCTCCACCATGCGTTCCTATATTTTAAGATTATGTGTTAGTTAAAAATAGTGAAAAATATTGAAATTTTACATAATTTATATAATTAAACACTTATATTTCATTCTCGGGTGAAATCATTCACCCAACCTTTATTTTTAGTGCAGTGAGTGAGCTGAAAAAAATATGACCCCGGGAGGGGTTGCAGCACCTATCCTGTGCCACTTTCCTGCGTAAGAAAAATATTAATTAGTAATTAAATATTATTAAAATACAGTTAAGTAAACATATATCCACTTACCTTAAAGTGTTCATCGCTTTTCGTGATGAACAAAAACAACTTAGAGTCTCCAACATGGTTGAACTATAGATTATGTGGGTCACATTGCTCCGCTCACAAACTTTCTACAAAAAAAAAGTTAGTCACTAGTTTTTTTCAGAAAGACTGCAAAATGAAATATTATGGAAATTTAAAACTTACTGCATATTCATCTTAAGCCTACATGCGGTGCAGATACACCCAATCTTCCTCACTGATGTCATGCAGCCGGTGGGAAATAGCATCAGCCTCACCATGCTCGTCGAAGATAGGCTTGAGTTTCTTCGTGCGGTAGTTCGAGTACGACTTGCCAATACAGTGGTTGAGGTACTTGACCACATTCGCAGCGGTCAAGTCAATGACAAACTACTCATGCACAAAAAAACACAATAGTTAGAATTATCATTTAAATAAAAATAAAAAGTAAAATTGATGCTTGAATTAACACTTATTGACAAGATCAGGAACACATCGTGGCGTGTTCGTTTCGATATCTTCATCCAACATATATACTGCTGGGGAGCATCACACCGTGCAATAGACTCAATTATATTGTTGAACTTTGTATTGTGACTGCCTAATTGTCTCTCTCCATCGTCAGATATGTGAATCGATATTCGTCTGTTGGCCTTCACTTGACGCGCCAAGTCCAAACCCCTTGTATGACTTCGAGATCATATGACTGTTGGGGTCGGGTCAGCGGCTGAGCAAGTGGCTCAAAGGTGGAACCTGCCACACTGTTGATGGATGAAGCGGGTCTCTTACGTTGTTCGGGGGCCATCTAAAAATCCAACAAACTATTATTACACTAAATGTTAGTTAAATTCTATTTTCAAATACTGAAGTAAATTTAGTAAGTGAAACATTGTTAGTGCTGGGGCCTCAAATTAGGCACTTTGGGCCTCATTTGAGGTACCAAAAGTGGTTGTTTTCCTCAACACTTGGTGTGCTATTGGCATACCAAATGTTTAGGGTTGTATGGGGATTTCAAAATTCCCTAAATTGTAATGCTAACTTAATCTAACAAACCACAATTTCAAATAAAAAATTAACCTTATAAAGAACCTAATACCGAGAGTAAGAAGAAGAAACTTGAGAGAGAGGTATGCGTCTGACTGTTCTTCCATTATTATAAAGAACCCTTAGTATCGCCATATTGAGCGACACTTAAAATAAATTTATGACCTTTAGCGTCTTAAATAAATGGTGACACTAAATATTGTACATTTAGCGTAGCTCACTCGGTCAGTGACGCTAAATGTTGAAATTAAAAACTTTAAATTTATATTTTTCCTTCCATATTGGCGACGCTAAAATTTTAAGATTGAGATTTAGCGTCACATGTGTATAGCGACGCTAAATAATATAAATTTATTTTAATTTTAATTAAATATGACAGTTTACAAAATTTTAAATTTTTTTTATTAAACTTTAATAAAATGTATAAACTTATTAATCACTATTAAAATGTCTGCACGGTTTCATAGTCTGACGTAAACTATTCTTTGACTACATCTTTTTTGCGGTAATCATCTTCTTCTTGGTTATCATCATTGTTTTATATGACCCCAACAGTATCAATGTCATATTGGGTAAGTTGAATAGTGACAATATCATTATGTACAATATTTGACAACTGAAATATTTGCTCGACATCGTCGTGCTCAGCATCCTTTCGAAGTGATCATCAGTGGTATTTTGTTTCTTTTGAGCGTCACAATTACCCATCTGATATATTTTTTCCATAACTTTCCATCCATTCCTAAATTTTGGGACATCCATATAAATAACAGGACGTGCTTAATGATAGAAAATGTATGGATCATATTTGTGCCAAGCTCGTTGAATGTTGAATGACGTTAGATGGTGATGAAACTGAATTCTCCGCTTTCTAGGATCAGTGTAAAACCACTTGCAAGTGAACAAGAAAGTCTGACGGTTAGGCCTGTAAATTAACTCAATAACTCCTTGCAGAACACCGTAAAAGTCATTAGTACCGTCACCATGGTCTCCTCGAATCGTAATCCCATATTTTGCGTTGAGCACGAAATATCTCTTTGCTCTGCGATAAAGGGCACACCATTAATCATACAACCAGAATACTCATATGCTTATCTTACAAGACCATAAGCTAGTAACGCTACTACACTGGATGGGTCGACATCATCATTTTCTATCTGTTTGTTTATCTGAAATGCATGTGAAATCATTAATTAGGGAAATGAAGATATATTATACACTACAAAAGTTTAGGTATGGAAAAAAAAAACTCACGGTTTCCTCAAACCACTTAGGTAATATCATCTGTTATCTCTCACTTAGTGAATATATCAATGCTTTGTTTACTAAATAGCTTCAGTAATTGACCATTACGGTCTTACCTTGTTTCGTACATATTGCTTGTACCACCTCAATGTCCTGAAAATTTTGCCATAAAACTAATATGGTGTATATGTGTGTGTGTGACATGAATTAATATTTTTACACAAAAGCTTACCTTTCAATGAGGTACATCCATCTAAAGTAAACATGACATTTTTTCGTGCTTCTGCGGGTAAATACACTGCTAGGTGAACCACTACATCAAAAAATACATATGAAAATATTTGTTCCAATTGACAAAGAGTAAAGACGATTGTTTGCTCAAGTTATAAATTATCGGCATAAATAAAGTCCTCTAACATAATTGTTTGAAGGAACGACACAAGTCTAGAATTGTTTGAATACTTATGGTGGATGGAACGGACGAATGTCCACGGGAAGATGAATTTCCGGAAACACGTGACATTCATGAATTTTCAAGCCAGTTATTGTGTCATCTCTAACACATATTCCTATATTTGATGCATACCAATCGAGAAATTTTTCTATTTTTAACCACTCACATAATGACTTTCTTGTTGGGATGTATGTCCTAGAGCTGCATGTAATGTAAACGGTTTTATATATTTTGAAATAATATGATGCATTATTCATTTATCAAAGAGTTTGTTTAATTTTTGCATATTATAAATTATCTAGAATATCCTAGATTACTTATGTGCCTTCAGACTTAGTGTATGAGTGTCATACACAGGAGGATTTAAGTCTGAAGTTGGTAATCTTAAATAGTCCATAGAGAGCAAACAAAGCGGGTACTTGGTTTGTGGTTTATCTATAGTTGCGGTCCATTCTATATTTGTATGGCGACCTTGATCCGGATCGTCCATGTAGAGACATGAGAATGGGGGCACCTTCTATGATGTGATCATATAGGACTGGACCCAGATGAAAATGACTTTCTTATAATATCCGTTAAGCAAAGAAAATCATTTTGATCTACTAGATTGGCATATATGGATTGATCTTAATCTTGAGTGTACTACGAACTTCTGCATGGTAGGCTATGTCCTTTCATTTACAAAGGTGAGGTTGGTGTAGTAGTCCCGACAAATAGCTACATACTTTGGGGGCATAGTCTGTTGTGTAGCTGGGAACATTTTACATAGATATGGAGTTCACTCCTTTTTATAAAAAGTAGAGGAGTATCTTTCTTAAGGGTTGATTCGGTACTTGAACGGTTTGAGCACTCAAGTATTTCTATTACAAATAGAAAGATTAAAATTCATAATGGTTATGAATAAATCGTTCATTAGAGAATCAATATCACTTAAGGTATAAATAATTAGAGAGGTATAACAGACATTATGACCGAGCTCTAATTACAAGATACTCGTGAATGATCAATTCGTATGTAGTGACTATATCGATGGACACCGACTTCGTTCGGCTTAATATATCATCTATGACAACGAGAGTGGAACTTCGGATTTTTAGTGGAATAACCCGGAGTTAATAATTCAGAATATTTAATTAAGAGCTTAATTAATATTTCAAGATTATTGGAGCTCGGAACCGTATGTCCATTTGGTCCCCGTGCTAGCTCGATATACTATAGCGGATTTAGTATAATCGGATAGTCCGATTATATACTCACAAAGGTATAAATATTATTAATATAATTAATAATATTATTTTGTCACACTTGGAACTATATATTAAAAGTTAATATATAGTTTTAATAATTATATGATAATTATTAAATGAATAAAATTAAATTATACTTGATATAATTTAATAAGGCTAAAGTTGGAATTTCCTATTATTGGGTTTTGGAAACCCTTGACTTAATTTTGATGGTTATACTTTTTGAAAGGTAATTACACCTTTAATTTTGTAATATATTTTCCTTTATTGTAATTAATTTTGGTGTTACAAAATTAAATTAAAAAATTAAATAAAAAAATCCCCCTTGGCCAATTTTCACAAAGATGGAATAAGCAAGGTTTTGTAAGAGTGTGTATTAATCAGTTTTAACTGATTAACCGAACCGTTCTGATCAATTTTTTTTATAATTGTTCGGTTATTGTGATTAAATCAGTTTTTTCTATTAAGATTTTTAACTTTTTTGGTTTTTCGGTTCGGTTAAGGTTATGAGATTTGTATAACCGAATCGACCAATTAATCGAGTACAAACCATAATTTGACTTTATATATATTTTTAATTAAAACGAAATTAAAATTTTTACCTCCTCCCTCTACTGAGTGTAGTTGTAGACTGCTTCTTGATGAATTTAAATTAATCTTTATCTTTCTGATGAATTTCAATTTGTATTAATATTTTAATGTGAATTGTTATTTGTGGAGATTCTGGACTGGTTAATAACCGAATTAACCAAAACCGATCGAAAAATAATAGTTAAATTTGTAAGGGTTATGTGGAATCATATGGTTAAATCGGTTAAATATTTACTTAACCAAATAATTTTGGTTCGGTTAAAAAATTAAGAAATAACCGACCGATACACACCCATAGGGTTTTGTTTGTTTTGGAAACAAATAACCTTAGGTATAAAAAACGATTTTATTTTTCTTTTTACCTAAGCCTCTCATTCTAATCCTAGCCTCCATCTTCTTCTTCTTCTTCTTCATTCTCTCTCAAAAGTTGAGATAAACCAAAAGAAAGAAAAAGAAAAAATTAAAAACAAATACCATGTGTGCTTAAATCTCTAAAATGTTTAGGGATTATTTTGTGAGTATTGCCCACACAAGTTTCCGTTGGTAACAAGATATAGTACGGAAGACTTTGTGGTGTCGAACAAATTAACATCTTCATCGCATTCTTATTGTACTCGACAATGAGGCTTTGTTTTGCTCATTGTCGCTCCTTTACTTAGTGAAACGGAATTCAATTTGGTTTCGTTTTAATCCAGTTTTTTTGGGGACTATTTTGTGGTGTTTTGGGAGCTGTGTTGGGTCTGTTTTCAAGTGAAAAATCAGAACTGAAACACAACCATAGTCCACGCATTTCAGGGGCTGTTTCTGCAGTGCGTTGGGCGCGATTCGAGTCGAAAACAGTCTAGTTTTTGTCCGGTTGTTCGGGCTATTCGGGGATTGTTCCAGGCTGTTTTGGGGCTTGAATTTTGTCTAAAATTAAGGTAAAATTTTAGTGGTGGTGGCAGTAGCATTCGACAGTTTAAAGGGAAGGGCAGAAAATTTTTTCAAGTCCGATCCGTATGCTTAAATCATTTTCGCTGAGCAAGGAAAGCATTTCCTACTATTGGCATCGAGAGCAAGGTTGAAAAGTGTTCTTAACCCTTCACTTTTTCATTTAAAGTTACTGTTTTTATATATTTATATGATTTATAAATATTGATATACATGTTTATATGAGTAGGCACAAAATAATATTCATGTGATGAATGGTTATTGTTTTTCATGTGATGAATGGATTTTGCATTAGTCATAAACTTTTTCGGCTCTTATTTTATTGTTGGTTTTGATTTTGGGATGTAAGGCCATAACGCCAATTTTTGCAATTTTTGCTATTTTAATTTTCCAATGTAAAAATTTCGATTCTTGTAATTTGGAGCATCGAAGTGGGAAAATGAGCCAACACCACTTTGTAGCATGATTTGAAGACCAAGGGATGCCTTGGGTATTTTTGTACTAATTAGATCAGTATAGGAAAAATAAGAGCCCGGTCAATGCAAAATATTTTTTTTATGTTATATGTATGTTTAATTCGAATTGTTTGAATAACATGTCATATAGCTTAGGGTGCATACTCTTTCTTTTCACATGCCATAACATGCTTTAGATGCATTATCATTATAGACATGAAGTATGATTTTATGTGATTTAAAATGTTTAAATTAGAATATGATATGCATGGAAAATTTTTTATTGGATTAATTGGTTTTATGGTTTAAAATTTGAATTCTAATATTGTAACATCCCCGATTCGGGAGATGTTACCGGCAGTGGATAGACTGTTCTAATCCCATAAGCCTCAGACTCTCTAATCATGAACATCTACTAATATTCATTTCTTTATTAATATGGGACTGTAGCCTAAGCAAATATGACATACAACTCAAAATCTGCAAATGAAATCTTAATAATACACTTTAACAATGACTATCTTAAAACACAAGACTACTACATAACTTTCACTTGACTCTGACTGGACTCTCTCACTCTCTCTCTGACTTGGACTGATGAACTCCATACCCAAGTGACTACATCAGTATCCGTCCTCCCGAGCTTGTCCTCAGAGAAAACCTACAATAACAGAAAACTAGGAGTGTGGGGGGGGGGGGGGTTATATCGCTATTCGATCTAAGTGAGTGGATGACCGGCGTAATCACACACGTATAACGCAAGCGCACGTATCGTTCAAGTAGTATAAAAAGCATCGATCCCATGAGGACTTAATACCTAAGCTATTAATTTATGAAGTCAAATTTTACGAGTATCTAATGGATTGATTGTTTGATTGGATGATGACTTAAATTTAAAACAAGTAAATAAAATTGCGCGAAAATTGATTTAGGAAAATTCAAATTTATAAAACTATCCAAGGTTGTGAATCTTTCCAATATATTTTAAAATATGAAGTGGTTATTTTACGTTTGTGTAATATATTGGTTTATTAACCTGGAACACGAAATTATGTAAAAGCATCTTCCGATGGTCAGATGCAAATACCCAGTGTAACCCAATTAATCATATTCATATGTTAACCACGTTATCTGAATTCATTAAGATTAAGTTCCAATTATGGCTACCCCCGCCCGACAGGTATATTCCTATCCTGTAAGTGTAATGAAATCTATTAAAGAGTTATCTATCCTCAAGGAAGATCGTGAGCTATTGAGTCTAAGGTCTTAAACCTAAAATCCCTTTTCCAAGTTTATTTCAAGTTTACCGAATCAATCTTATTAATGGCCAGTTAACAAGAAGCATTAAGACTAAGGCTCAATAAATAATCCTTTATATTACCCAAACTGTAAATTAACCCCTTATAAACCGGTTATATTATATTTCATCACAACCCCAGATAATTGACTTAGTTACGACACATATTTACGGGTAGTAAAAGCTTAAATAAAATAAAAGACATAAAGTAAATTACTGGAAATTAAATACTGAAAAGTAAATGACGGAAAGTAAATGCTGAAAGTAAATTGCTGAAAAGTAAATGCTGAAAGTAAATTGCTGAAAAGTAAATAAAGTAAAAGTACAAATAAAAGAAAATGTTGGGGGGTTAAATGATATACTTTTATTACTTCTATTTAGATATCTCCCTTAATATAATATATAAACTTTACGTGATATTACCAACTTGCCATATAAGCGGTATCCTGATTAAGTCAAATTTATATTTAATTACCAACCGACCAATCAGGCGGTATCTAGTTTTGTCAGGTTAAAACCAATTTCAATAATTACCAACCGACCAATCAGACGGTATCCTTATTAACTCAGGTTTTAACTAGTTTATATATTATAATTAAGGGAGATTAATCTAAATATTAGTAATAAAAGCTTTACCTTTTACCCCAGCAGGGGGAGTTACCTCCTCATTACTGTAAAGTAAAAACTGAAAAGTAAAGAAAGGAAAGTACTATTGCGTAAAAGTAAATTGCAGAAAGTAAAGACTAAAAGTAAAGAAAATAAAGTGAAAATGAGAAAATTAATTACTGAAAGCTGTAAATAAACAAACAAGATACAATCTTCTTAATATTCTTAAGGAATTACATAGAAGAAAGTATGAATTTACAAATGAAATGGCTTGGTATTTATAGGTAAAATTTTGCCTCCACCAAATCCATTATTAATTACTCCAATAATTGATCCACTAATTGCTATCATGTTTGGTAGGAGTTTGACTATTTTTATTTATTTATTTATTTGCTTTGAAAATGACTTTAATAATTATACATAACACACTTACAGATATTTCATCAATTTCGGTCATGAAATCTTCAGAATTCGAAATTCTTTTGTTCTTCAAAGTTGTAGATCTTTGAGTCGTATTTAAGCTGGAACTTGAATCAGCTCAATCCAATATTAGAGTAAAAATTTATGCCAAAAATACAACAATTGCGCAAAATTGGAATTTCCGAAAATGTAATTCGTTAGAACGCCCTTTCAAGTTTCCAATCTCCAAAATTAATATGTCAAGTCCAATTTTTGCCCTTATTTGACCCACATTTCGTCCTAAATGATTTGATTGAGTCCTAATATTATTTTATCCGTAAAATAAACTAAAACACATCAAAACGTTCATCAGACCCGAGAAACTAAACAAAATATTAAGTAAAATGGGCGATAAATATTGAT
This sequence comes from Zanthoxylum bungeanum, assembly GCA_019454045.1. Classification (NCBI taxonomy): domain Eukaryota; kingdom Viridiplantae; phylum Streptophyta; class Magnoliopsida; order Sapindales; family Rutaceae; genus Zanthoxylum; species Zanthoxylum bungeanum. The sequence continues at coordinate 95,370 of SKCR01049500.1, read as the reverse complement.
ATATTTTCCGCTAATCACACCCCCAAACCTAACATTTTGCTAGTCCTCGAGAAAAATAATAAAATAAAATAAAATACAAGAAACAATTAAAATTAAACTAAGCCACTTTCCTAGGGATCACGATTGCATTTAGCATATGCAATAAGCCTTTAAACCCCTAGGTGTCCCTAGTGGACGAGTTGTAGTCTCGTGAGGGCTTACAGCAACGATACTCATAAATTTTTGATAAAAGTAAAAAGATAGTAAAACTAATGCACACAAAAGCAAAAAGACAAAAGAAAAGAGAATAAAGAAGTTAGTGACTAAACATGTGAAACTTCTTATCCAAGTTAATAGTTGTTTTCTTTCTTTCTAGATTACTGAATAAGTAAATTCTTCGATTTTTTTTTACCATTCTTCATATACACAGCCAACAAAATATTAATCAACTCATTTTTGCCCACAATAGTCACAAGTGTAGTTGATAAGGGAGTAATATTTTTTTCCTAAAGTTATATCAGAATTCATACCTTTTTAAAGCAATGAAATAATTTTTCTGATTTTCTTCTTGATTTTTGAATTTTTTTTTTATTTATATACAATATCTTCCATCCATGTAACGAGTTTTAGGTCAGTGACTCCCAAACCAGTTGGCTTTAGGGCACTAAATGTTAAGACACCCCTCCAGACTTAATAACTCGGACTTCCGATATATATAAATTTTTACAACATCTTCGATCCATGTAGCGAGCTTTGGGTCAGTGACTCCCAAACCAATTGGCTTTAGGGCACTAGGTGTTAAAACACCCCTACGGACTTAATAACTCGGATCTCGGACGTTGTTTTTTTTTTTACTCCATCGCTTTTTGAGATGCTTCCTTTAATTAAACTAGAGCACTGAATATTACAAACTTTTCAATTACATCTCATGTCCGTATGTTACCATGCATATTAATAATATCTCTCAACTGAGCATATGAAGATCCATTTTAGTTAGTTTTATGGAGAATTCACAAATTAAATAATTCAAAAGGAAATAAACAAAAATTAACTTGTTCCGAAATAGGTTGAAAAAAGTCTCAGGAGTAGAAACTCCTTACACAGCTATCTCAAACCAATTTCACCTGATTAATCAAATTGAAAAAAAAACACAGAAACACAAAATATTTTTTTTGATTTTGTAAAATTTTTCATTTTTTTTTGAGTTTTTCGAAAAATTTTGACTAAAAATAACACAATAAAAACAAGATACTAAATAACTATTCCCCTCCCCCAAACCTAAATGAGACATTGTCCCCAATGTCTTAAATAGAAGAAGAAGAGTCTAGAATATAGTACCTGGTTAGCTGAAATTATACATATAAAATTAAAGGTTAAGATCCAGATTTATCCGACGCTTCTTACCACGATCATCATCAGACCATTTTATCTTGGAAATGATATGGTCAATTAAATCTGGGGCAGTTCTGGCAGTAAAGAGGAGTTCTTTCAGAGGTTTTGTCACGAACCCATTTCTCCGGGAATCATCAAGAAACACACAAAGAAAATCGTAAAATCCATCAACATTGAATAATCCAAGCGGTTTCTGGTGTATGTTCAGGTTCGCCCAAGATAGCACTGTAAAAATTTCCTCCAAAGTATACCGCAAACTTCCAGGAAGTTGCTGATATGGGCATTAGGATCTTTAGTTGCATTCCCTCCGAATTGAACTGACTGTTGAATCATCTTAATCCATGTTTTGATGTCACACGCATTTGCTGGTAAGGGAGGAAATACAATACAGGAAATGAGGTCATCAACCAACAAAATGGTTCTGTCAAGAATGGGAATTGGTGGTGCAACCTCCAAAGGTTCAGGTTCCATGTTGACAATTGCTTCTTGGCCTTCTCGCCTTTCCCTTCTCAACGGTCTGATGGTTCTTTCAATTTCTGGGTCAAGCGGTCGGATTTCAAAGCTTCTGGTTCGTCTCATGTAGTTTATGAGAACCTGAATCACAAGAAAACAAAAATAGTAAGTAAAAAGAAAATTAGATACAAGTAAAGGTATCTAACCTCAAAACTAATAGGGAAAGATAAATAAGTCCCCGGCAACGGCTCCAAAAACTTGACCGACATAATCACACGCGTATAACGCAAGCGCACGTATCGTTCAAGTAGTATAAAAAGTATCGATCCCACGAGGAGTTAATACCGAAGCTATTAATTTATGAAGTCAAATTTTACGAGTATCTAATGGATTGATTGTTTGATTTGATGGTGACTTAAATTTAAAACAAGTAAATAAAATTGCGCGAAAGTTGATTTAGGAAACTTCAAATTTATAAAACTATCCAGGGTTGTGAATCTTTCCAATATCTCTTAAAAGATGAAGTGGTTATTTTAGGTTTGTGTAATATATTGGTTTATTAAACTTGAACACGAAATTATATAAAAGCCTCTTCCGATGGTCAGATGCAAATACCCAGTGTAACCCAATTAATTATATTCCTATGTTAACCAAGTTATCTGAATTCATTAAGATTAAGTTCCAATTATGGCTACCTCGCCCGACAGGTATATTCCTATCATGTAAGGAAATCTATTAAAGGGTTATCTATCCTCAAGGAAGATCGTGGGCTATTGAGTCTAAGGTCTTAAACATAAAATCCCTTTTCCAAGTTCATTTCAAGTTTACCAAATCAATCTTATTAATGGCCAGTTAACAAGAAGCATTAAGACTAAGGCTCAATAAATAAACCTTTATATTACCCAAACTGTAAATTAACCCCTTATAAACCGATGATATTGGATTTCATCACAACCCCAGATAATTGACTTAGTTACGACACATATTTACGGGTAGTAAAAGCTTAAATAAAATAAAAGACATAAAGTAAATTGCTGGAAATTAAATACTAAAAAGTAAATGATGGAAAGTAAATGCTGAAAGTAAATTGCTGAAAAGTAAATGCTGAAAGTAAATTGCTGAAAAGTAAATAAAGTAAAAGTACAAATAAAAGCAAATGTTGGGGTAAAAGGATCTACTTTTATTACTTCTATTTAGATATCTCCCTTAATATAATATATAAAATTTGTGTGATATTACCAACCTGCCATATAGGCGGTATCCTGATTAAGTCAAATTTATATTTAATTACCAACAGACCAATCAGGCGGTATCCAATTTATTCAGGTTAAAACCAATTTCAATAATTACCAACCGACCAATCAGGCGGTATCCTCACTAAGTCAGGTTTTAACTAGTTTATATATTATAATTAAGGGAGATTAATCTAAATATTAGTAATAAAAGCTTTACCTTTTACCCCAGCAGGGGGGAGTTACCTCCTTATTACTGTAAAGTAAAAACTGAAAAGTAAAGAAAGGAAAGTACTATTGCATAAAAGTAAATTGCAGAAAGTAAAGACTGAAAAGTAAAGAAAAGAAAGTGCAAATGCGAAAATTAATTACTGAAAGATGTAAATAAACAAACAAGATACAATCTTCTTAGTATTCTTAAGGAATTAGATAGAATAAAGTATGGATTTACAAATGAAATGGCTTGGAATTTATAGGTAAAATTTTGCCTCCACCAAATCCATTATTAAATGCTCTACCAAATCCATTATTAATTGCTCCACCAAATCCATTATTAATTGCTCCACTAATTTCTGTCATGTTTGGTGGGAGTTTGACTATTTTTATTATTTATTTATTTATTTGTTTGTTTGCTTTGAAAATGACTTTAATAATTACACATAACACATTTACGGATGTTTCATCAATTTCGGTGCTGAAATATTTAGAATTCGTAATTATTTTGTTCTTCTAAGTTGTAGATCTTTGAGTCTTCTTTAATCTGGAATTTGAATCAGCTCAATGCAATATCGGAGTAAACCGTTATGCCCAAACTACGACAATTACACAAAATTGGAATTTCTACCAAATCCATTATTAATTGCTCCACCAAATCCATTATTAATTGCTCCACCAAATCCATTATTAATTGCTCCACTAATTGCTCCAATAATTTTTGTCATGTTTGGTGGGAGTTTGACTATTTTTATTATTTATTATTTATTTGTTTGTTTGCTTTGAAAATGACTTTAATAATTACACATAACACACTTACGGATGTTTCATCAATTTCGGTGCTTGAATATTCAGAATTCGTAATTATTTTGTTCTTCTAAGTTGTAGATCTTTGAGTTTTCTTTAATCTGGAATTGAATCAGCTCAATGCAATATCGGAGTAAACCGTTATGCCCAAACTACGACAATTACACAAAATTGGAATTTCTGAAACTGTACTTCGTTAGAACGCCTTTTCAAGTTTCCAATCTCCAAAATTAATATGTCAAGTCCAATTTTTACCCTTATTTGACCCAAATTTCATCCTAAATGATTTCATTGAGTCCCAATATTATTTTATCTGTAAAATAAACTAAAACACATCAAAACGTTCATCAAACTCGAGAAACTAAATAAAATATTAAGTAAAATGGGCGATAAATATTGATATATTTTCCGCTCATCAGTGGACGAAAAACTGAAATACTGCAATAAAGTCGTTTGGTTCTAAAACCAAAGTTTCAATGAAATAACTTATAGGAAAACTTTCTTTCTGAAAACTTTGTTTAAAACCTCTTTAATAAAACTTCTCTTTCTAAAATCTACTTTTGAAAATATGGTTTCTGAAAACTATTTCTAATCTCTGATTTTCTGAAAACTGTTTACTGAAAATCTGATAACTGTAATCTGCTCTGTATCTAAAAAACTTTGACGTATGGGGGCGTTACGTATCGCCATCCCCCCATACGCATAACTGGAGTCAGCAGTGCAAATCTATGACTTTGGGGCGTTACGTATCGCCGTCCCCCAAAGCATGCCACTACTATCCCTGAAACTGGTGGTCTTGGGGCATTACGTATCGCCGTCCCCCAAGCCACAAACTAGAACTGGGGGTGCAGATCTATGTTACACTCCAAGCTCTGAAACTAGGGTCTAGGGGCGTTACGTATCGCCGTCCCCTAGCCCTGATCTAGGATATGAGAGTGTTATGTATCGCCGTCCCCCTAGCCCTGATCTAGGATCTGAGGGCTTTACGTATCGCCATCCCCTCAGTCCTCTACATGTGCACATATTCTATGTCCGTCAATTCCATGTCTGTACAAGTTGTATACTGAGGTGGGTTTTTGCCTCATGCCTCGAAAAACATAAAAATCATTCTTTGAATCTCAAAACTGTACAAAATATTTTCTGAAAAACATTTCTTTTCTCAATATAACTTTGCATGAAATAAGTATAAAGAAAATCTTCTAACGCCCTAAAGCATGAAAATATAAGTCTGAAACAACAATAACAAAATAAAAGTCAGTTTAAAGGAAGAGTGTCCACTCACTATTTTGGAGTTCCGATAGACTTTCTTCACTTCGCTGGTGAACTTGCATTTCCTACGATGATCTATCATTGAATGTTTCGATTAGAAAAAGACTAGGGATACAAATCGAAATCAAGTTAGGTTGCTTATTCAAATAAGGAATACCACTCCAAGGTGTATCGAACATATGACATGATGTAATATTTACCTAGGGTTGATATGAGACTCTTAGGGTAGTCTCTACGTGTTCGAATAAAATTGGAATGGCTTGGAATTGATTTGGGCATTAATTTGTTCACACGTCGCGAAGCTCGACAGGCCGCGTTGCGACGCGGATCATCCGGCGAGGTGTCTTGATTTTTTCCATGTGCGTCGTGAAGCACAACCCCCTTCGCGTCACGACGCGTAATGCACCAGAAATATTCCTGGAAATTTCCCAGATCGCGTCGCGACGCAAGATCAGAATTTGGTCTTAACTTCATTCTTTCCTTCATCAACTTCCTTAACACTTTTTCCATATCTCACATAAGTAAATAACCTCAACCAATCTCTAAAATACCATCAATAACAATCTCAATGCCAATCATATTCAACCTATCATCTATTTTTTATTATCTTATATCTATATTTTCAACAAATTGGGGATTTCCCTCAACCATTACTACTAAACCTATTAAGCATCAATTTTTATAACCCAACAATATCATCAACCAATGAATTATCAAAAACACCAATGTTCATGATTTGGGTTAAAGTTTTCTTACCTTCATTCTTTTGGTTTTCCTTCATCTCTCAAGCCTTCATGGATGCCAACTCTTCTTTTTGCCTCTTTCATCTTTTCTTTTCTTCTTTTCTTCTATTCCTCTTCTCTTCCTTTTCTTTTCTTCTTCTTCTTTCCTTCCATACACGTTTCTTCTTCCTCTTCTTATTCCAATTTTTTGGTGTTTTGGTTAATAGTATTGCCTTTATATAGAGGGATGCATTAGATATTTAGAAGTTTGTGGAAAAGTGTAGAAGTGTGTGGAAAATTTGGGATTTTTGCAATTTAGCCCGATATTACTATTCACTCAAATTTTTGACTTACATTTTTAACCTATTTTTGGTTCAATTTTGGAAAACCCTTCAACGCGGAAGTTGTAGATCTCGATCTCAGATTTTCGACGATATAACATTTGTAAAAATTGAAGTTCGTATGAAAACATTACGGCCCAAATACCATGGGCTATTCAGAGTGGAACATCGTAACATCGATTGTCGGATTCTCGAAGAATCTACCGATAGTCATCTCACGAGAGCATATGTTTCCAACCATGGTTTACATTTTATGATGCTCATCTCACAGTGTTTCAGTAGTTGAAATCCCCGATCGTTACAAATTCTCCCCCCTTAAATAAGATTCGTCCTCGAATCCCCTTTAAACTTGGGATCTTTCCATAGATCATAAGATTCACGTATCACTAGCTTAACTAACAATGTACTCATTTATATTTTTATTTCATCACCTATATGATATTACTAATCATTTATCCTTTTTCTAATAAGCATTCTTTAATCTTCCTCTTATCTTAATTTTTGCTGCTTACTCAAACTTGTTTTACATTGTGATCTTTCATTTCTGAAAGTACTGTGTGTCCTGCAATGGGGTTCCTGTACTCATGCCTTAACTCTGGGAAGTATGTACATACATCTATTCTTGCCAGGTTGCTTATCAGCTCTGCTCTATAACTTTTCTTGCCTCTGCCTTTTTTTATATCTTAAAACCTTATGGTACATGGGCATATCCTTTATATATCTCTTACTCACTACTTTATTACCCAATGGATTAGTACTACGGATGCTGGCTATTTGGTTTTAGTTATAATTTATGCTTTCGTCATACCTCTACCTCCATTGCATTGCAAGTCTGGTTAAGGTCCTCAATGCAAACTTATTTTACCATAATCTAGTACTGTCAAATGTCGTTACTTAAATTCATGCAAAAATACCGTATCTTGAAGATTCACTTGTTATGCTAATTGCAACTTTCCAATGACTCATCTTCTCCATTATATAGTATACTATATATATTTACCAAATAATCCATACCCGCGGCTAAAACCATCTCAAACATGTAGTGGTTTGGTCATCTTAGACTAAGGTCGGGTACCTTATACGATTACTTGACCAAAAATTTCCTTGTTGTTACTTTTTGTTACCTTTACTTATTAAGTATTCTCTCATACTGTCGTTTATCTAAACAGCGTCACTCCTTAACTTTTCTTAATACTTTTTTCATTCTCTGCTTTGTTCTACTATCTACTGAGAGCTTTCTTAGTGTATGTCTCTGCCTTTTTACCTGAGTAATATCTTCTTTCTTTACATACTCATTATTTCATCAAACCTTGAATCCTTGGAGTTTCGGTCATTACTTGACTACTACTTTATTTCTGCACCACTCCATCTTAACAACTTCTTTTCTGACTCTCTTATTCAGAACTATCTTTTACTTTTTGTTTCGTCCTAGAACTACATCTGAAGATCTTATGCTATTGGTCTTCCTTTACTATACTTTCACATAATCCTGGGAATGTCTCAAGATAACCTTGAAGATCTATTTCTGCGATTGATGTCCAACGAGGGTTGGGAGGGTGGGGGCTTTTCCTGAGGTCTTCTGAGTATGGTGATCTAAAGACATATACTGCTCATCTATGATCCTAATGTTGGGGTTTTGGGCAAAGGGCGCGATGGAATCGCTGTTCGGGTGAAATCGTAATTTTAAAACTTTTTAAATTTCCGAATAAATTATTCAATATCCAATATGAATAATTTATTCATATTTAACCTAAACATATTTATTCGATATCAAATAATGACATAAATTGCAAAGAAACATAGCGAAACCTTTACGAAAATATTTTTCTATAAAATGACATAAAACGCATTTTTGAGCGAACCGACTTCCCAATACACATGAGGGCTGTCCAGGTCAGCCCCAATAGTTTTAGGGCAGTTCATGGGCTGCATGATCAGTGACAAATTCACTGTTTGGACAGCCGTCACCCGGTTGGCTCAAAAGTCACCCGGTAACGTCGTTTTTCGACATTTCCGCTTATTTCAACTCCGAAACACTTTCCGGCAATTGTTCCAAGAACCAAAACATATCCAATACATTTATATGACATTATTTTCATCACCATATGAACTGTATTTCCAGATCTGATCCAGAAGCCAAAATATCAATTTTTAATGCTTAAAATCCAATTTTCCAACATTAATCTAATTAATCTTAACACCAACCAAATTCACCAAAAATTAACCACCCAAGAACAATTCTAGGCATTACAATAGTGGTCATAATACTCTAAAATTGCAACATATCATCAAATAATCAAATTGAATGAATATTACAATAATATTATCCAATTCTACTTCACACATGCTCAAAGCCTTCCAATTTATCCTCCAAACCAAAAAGTCCCAAATTCTAAGAAAAAAAGAAACCCTAGAATCCATCTAGATAATCAAAAACATGAAACATGCTTTTAAAGCTTAGGGAAATTGAATATTACCTTTAATCTCTTATTTTCCTAAAGCTTTTTCTTGAATTTTCTTCATTTTCTTCCTTGAATCATCAAGCCAAGATTTGAGAGCTTTTAAGGTGAAATTTTCGGCCATGGAGGAGTGAGTGATGAAGAAAACAAAATTTTCTAAATAAAATGAAGGCCAACCGACTTTACAAAGGCATTATTTGACAAATCAAATTTGCACACTTAAGCTTAATAAAATCATGTCATTTGTAACCAATAATAATCAAAAAAATTTCATAACAATTATGGAAAAAAATATCATTTAATTATTCAAATATTTAACATTTAAATATCTAAATAATTACTTAATATAATTATTATTATATATATATGTATTTTATTTACATTAAATAACAAATACATATATTAATGGCGTGTGTCAAAATCTCATTTGACAATTAATTAATGTGTATCTAATCAAATTATGTATCAAATACAAATACACAATAATTACGATTGACAAAAAATGCCCATATGCATGTGTTTTCGTTTAACCGTTTAAACGATTCGAATTAACTCATTTAATCCGATGAAGTATTATGAATAATCTGTATTATTCATAACGCGTTGCCCAAGTTCTCAATGAGTACACTTCATATTGTGGGACTCTCTAAGTTTAGGTTTATCCATCACGAAATCCAATTTTGTGTCCATAATTCACCCACTCATGAATTATGACGACCATAGATAATCTCGCTAAATTATGCAAGTCGAGGTCATTACATACGTATAATCCCTCCGTCACAGGCTATCCATGTTATAACTGGGATATAGATAAAAACGTCAAATCTGTATGGTAGAATATAATAAACTTTTCAAATTTACGGTCTATAAATAACTCTCGGAACTGATTTCCAAAGTTATACCACAGCCATGGATTTACTAGATCGTAAACACGTGTAGGATGCCTATGCCTTGTACACATGACTGATGGATTCTATCTTGATATGCACATGATATCATGAGCATCAGTCCACACCCAACGAACATGTGGTGGTCTGATCTAAATATATCGGTGACGTGACTGCCATCAAAGTGTGGAGGATAACTCATATATCCACAGTGGTATCTCAAGTTGAAGGACCATTATGCTCGCTCAACTCGAGAAGATTCCTATTGAAGTTGGTGTACCATCTATTAGGAAATCTTCAGTGAGTCGTTCAGTGTCTATCAAATAAACACCTACATGTCTATACGAGTCTCCCAAGACTCATGGTTCATTGGGATAAACCATCGGACCAAGTCACAATATACGACTTGTTAGAGTTTCTACGGCCCCGATGATCGATTATCAAGTAAGAAATAAGTGCGAATACAACGAGGGAGTTGCGGAATACTCACATCGATCGGTTGAGCGATGCGGCAACGAAAAAAAATTGATTTCTGTCCTCTGTACTGCTCACGGTAGTGAGCTGCTGGTTCCTCCAAGAATCGGCCATTGGTTGAGCTCCATCAAGCTCCAAGCTTCGTCAAACGATTCCAAGCTCATGGGTGGACTTCCCTATCACCTTCGCATGTCTCTCGGAGTGCTAGCTCTCAAGAAATTTGCCACAAATTTGCCACACTTTGCTTCCCTTGCTCACGGTTTTTGCCTAGCAAAAACAGTGAAGAAATGCCCATTTGGGCGTGAAAGAGAGATAGAGGAAAGAGAGGAGAGTTGTGTGGTTGGTTTCTAATTTGTGTATCTTATACACAAATGTGAATTTCAAATTCATTTACAATGAATTTGGTTTTCAAAAAGTCAAGCCTTTAAGGCTCCAACCACTCACATCAACTTCATCAATCAATGAATAGTGACTGGTGTCAATCACTCAAAGTGAAAGACATCTATCACTTGATTGATGGATGACGTGACACTAGATGCGACTAGCGATTTGACGCTTGATTTGACTTACGTGCCACACTCGAATTCGAAATGCGAATGTGCTCGCAAACAATCCCGGGCTCGGGTTCGCTAATTCCAAATTAATGAATTTTCCGTTGCGACGTAATTAAATCTAATTTAATTAAATAATCATGCCTAACATAATTACTATTCATGTCGCTAATGAATTAATTCTAAATTAATTCGTTCGCCCGAATTAAATTTAACCGCGTCAAAATCCAATTTCGTTTAATATATAGAATATATTAATTTATCGATTAATTCCAAATTAATCGTTATCTCTCTTTTATTGATATTTTATCCCAAATAAAATATCTCCGCAATTAATCCCAGATTAATTTTCTGTCTCATCTAATTAATCTCGAATTAATTAAAAGTGCGAGTCATACGTCATCGGTGAATCTTCGGGAAGCGACCCATGAGATCCCCGGATATGTTGGCAGTAAATTCGGTCGTCGGACTATCCGAACACGTAAGTACCTAGTACTATGTTTATACCGATTTACAAGACAAGGTTGGCTTCTAGCAAAGCACCATGCCTATCCAATTCTCCAGAAATATCCTTACAGGAATATAAGATCTATATCAGGCGTAGTATACGTAGTATTGCATATTTCGATCCAGTATCAGATGATCACATGCAAGGCCTGGGGCTGGTACAATGTCTGCCTCGTACGAAGCATATATCAGATTACTAACAACTAATCTCTTTATTATCGGATAATCATGACCAAGTCATATTATCCCGATGGTTGCAACCCTTAGAGAACCAGTTCTGTTTCCCTACGCGATCATCATCTCCATATGACTGGAGTGATATTTCCGTCTTGACATCACACCCCACACACTACGATTCTCAATATACCCAGCAGAGGCGTACACAGAACCTGTTAAAAGCCCTGGACGACCAAACCAAAGTATATTGATTGTCGCAAGTATTAGCGGTGCAAGTCTCAGGTTAAGACCAAATACACCTACCCTGATTTCGGACTTCCATAGACACATAGTCATACTACCAATGGAATTCCGAGGGGGTCTATCCAGAGTGAAGCTGTTTCCGTACCATCGGTAAAACACAACCTCCTATTACACTTGCATGAGTATCCTATACCCAAATATATGAGAACTATGCCGTTTGTGCCCTCACAACGTGCACAAGTGTAATACTAGTCTTTTATGTATTTATCGATGTCCAATCTCGACAATACTCTGACTATGGATATTTAATGATTTATCCTTCGTGATTGATATTGTCTCATATCATTCTCAATCCAAGAACAAATCATAAGGACCTCCTATCATTTATACATCTAGGTGATCTAATCACAAATGATAAGAGTGCAATCTCCTTTGTCACATAGTTAATTTGTACAACAACACCGTGATCTGTACAAATAGTGACTCTATGGGTCATAATTGTCCAACAATCTCCCACTTGGCCTATAGCCAGTCACTCGAGTGTCTGACACCCGAACTATGTACGGTTGGCTCAAACAGCTGAGAAAAGGCTTTCGTCAGCGGATTTGCATGATTATCATCTGATGCGATTTATTCGATCATCACATCGTCACGATGTATGATCCGAACGAATCAGATGAATATCGAAGTATATATCTGGATCGTTGAAGAGACCATTAATTCTTTTGCCTGCGCTGAAGCCTAGCTCAGAGGCTAATAGAACTATATCTAATCTAATTAGATTTGTTATCGACCCAGAAGGCTTCTATTGCTGCCTCAGCTGCAGCAATCACCCACATTTTTTGTTTATACGGTAACATTATCTTGCTTGGAAGATTTCCAGCTCATTATTCTGTTATTCAAACTGTATAGTACCGTTTGTGACTTATAGTCGTCTTTATCGGTTAGGGAACTTGCAATGGTGAACCTAGTCACTCAAGTTCTCCTTCTCCATAGTTTAAGACAGCATCTTTAGTTCTCTAAGATACTAAAGGATGTTCTTAACATCAATCCAGTGACTATCACTTGGATTGGCCTGATTCTGAATCCATATGCTCAAAGCGTATGAGACACCAGGTCGCATACATTTTTCAATGTACGATTTTTCAGAGAGTTTCATGAAAGCCAAGCTTTCACCGATAGTTATTATGTGAATATCATTTCCAAGAAATGACATATTATCATTATTTATAGGACAACCACTGTCAGTGCGCTCCCACTAACCCTTTTATATACACAAGAATCATTCTCGTTTTGAATTAAATCATACTCCTTTATGATTACATCAAAACGATAATTCCAAGAACTTATGCTTGCTTCAATCCAAACATGTATCGAACAAACTGCAAACCTTGTTTGCTAGTTTAGGTATGACAAAACCGACAAGATGTTGTAAACATCCTCCAAAAGGTTTCCTTTTTAGGAAAGCGATTTTCCCGTTCAGCTGTCATATTTCATAAAATTAAAACATGCAGCTTTTAGCAAGCTTTATCCAAATGGATTTACCGTGGCAACAGGTAAAATGTTGAATCGTAATCGACACAATGTTGATAACAATACATTTCCGCTAAAAGCCTAGCTTTATACGTTGGTATGTTGCCATCCACGTATGTCATTCCTTGAAGACTTATATAGTACCAATAGGCACAATGCCTTGCGGTACAACAACCAGTGTCCAAACATAGTTGGTATACATGGAATCCATTTCGGACTCTTGACACTTTGTCATAATAGGGAGTCGATACATTGTATCACTTCCTCATACGTAGTCAGTTGGTATTCCTCAAAAGATTAACATCTTAATGAGGTGAGATCAGAAACCCATACCCCAGGTTGTTTTCTGAATCTCTCCGACTTACGCAGTTCTTGTGTATTCGAAGATTACTGGTAATAGTTCCATCCTTGATGAACTATTTATGTTCCATTAAGATTCAGTGCCTGGACAGTATTACTCTGATTTTCATCGAGTTTTACTATCCTCCCACTTTCCACTGCATATCGGTATTCCTTTCAGGAAGACCGCATGGTGAGCAACAATTAAATTGTTCTCTTGTGAGTTGTATAAGTACTATACTTTAGTATCCCTAGGATAACCTACAATTGGCACTTATCCAATTTGGGTTTTAGTTTGGTATCATCCAAACATATGCCTAGCATTCCCAAAATTTTAGGAATGAGAAACCCAGTTTCTTTCCTGTTCATATCTAATATGAAGTCTGTCTAACAGATTTTAATGGAACCTTATTCTAAATAAGTTTAGCACTGTTAATGCGTATCCGTTGAAGGAAATGGTAGCTCAGAGCGACTCATGATTAACCTTATCATGTCCAACAAAATTCGGTTACTCGGTTCGGACACATCGTCAAATTGACGTGTTCCGAAAGGAGTCCTCATTGAAAGAATACTATACTCTTTCAAGTATATTAGAAACTTATTGCTTGAGTATTTTCCATTACGGTCTTACCGTGACGGTATAACACTTTAGCCTATCTGTTTGTCTATTTCGTGTCGAAAACTGTAAAAGTTTCCGATTTGTGTTTCAAAAGAACACATAACCATAACGCGATGCACATCCGTAAAGGTCACGAAATATTCATATCCACCTCTAGCCTAGCTAGACATGGGCCCACTTACTTCATTATGAACTAGGGCTAACATCGGTGGCATTTACACTTTTACCAAGTAAATGTGTTATAGGCACTTTGCCCAATAAACTAGATTCGTAGACTTTATTTGATTGGAATCAAAACAATCCTAGTACCCACTCTTCAAAAGTGCGGATATACGATTCTTGTTTGATTGTTTCCTAGACAACAATGCCACAACCAAGTTTCTTTCGATCAAATCAGTTTGATCTATTTGTTTGTCATGTTATATGTTTGAGATTTGTTTATATTCAAAATATAAATACTGTTATTCACATCTAATGTGTTTATCTCAATATCATCTTTATATAATAAAATACTTTAGTGTTCTAGAATATAAAGGTAAATCCGCAACGGATTAAACACTGATATAAAGATAATGTTCCTAGTCAAACTAGTTACATTATAACAGTTTCCTAATTTAAGTACACACCCGAAGGGTAGTTCCTAAATTAGGTATCTACAGTTAAAACAACGACTTTTGTCCCGTTTCCAATTCGCAGATAAATCTCTATTGAAGTCAGTATCCTGCTCATAGCAGATTCTGAACATCAATTCATATTTATGTACCACATTAAGTATTTAAATCCAATTTTAATACTAGTAATGAACATAGTTATGACAAACATATTTGAAGTCAGAGCCTTGCTCGTCTTCAATTCTTTCATGTCTGTTTTGTTCAAACGGCAGTCACGCTTCCGCGATCCCGTTTGCCACAATTTAGGCAGACATTTTGGGATATGTCATTTATCTTCCCAGAAGATAATAATGATTTTGCCTTTGCCATTTTCTACATCTCTGAAGCGTTCGGCCTAGCCTTGGCCTTCTGGAATGTTGAAGTAAGGTGCGCCTTGCGCTACTTGCCTTATTGCAAACTTTGACTTTATCTCCTTGAGAATAGTCATTAACTCTCCAAGAGTTATTATTACAATTTAGTACTTCTAAGATTTAATAGTAGATCTATGAAGATCCTTCAATTTCAGTATCATACTTTAAGGATCAAATCCTTAGTTACGATTCAGAAATTAAGGAGTCTACTACGACAAGCTTAATGGATTAAGCACTAAAGCTATCATCACATAAATCTTCCAAAGATTATGCTCTACTATTCGCTTAACTCCGGGCTTAGGCTTAATATGTTATTTTATCAAATAAAGTAACTTATTAGTTTCCAGGACCATCATGAAATTTATTCCCAATTTGAAAATTAAACCATTTAAATACATTTTCCCCATGATTATTTTTTAAATGTCAATCTTTCAATTTTATCTTGATTTTAATAATCCAACTATTTAATCAACGATTTAGGTACTATTTAAATATAATGATTATTATAGTCCAACTATATTAATCAACTATACTTTAATTGTTTGAATATAGTCCAACTATTTTAAAACAACAATTTAAATATTAGTCCAACTAACATTTAATATATTTGATGAATGATATTTGATTTGAGCGCGTATGGCAAGTAATTAAACGAATATTGCAAATTCAATTCTTGCCTCCCACTATTTTTCGACGAGCCTTTAACCTTCTGTTGAGTACTCGGGAAACCGTGTTTCCTAGTAAGCTAGGATCCCGTTAAATGTCACACAATCTTGACTTTGGCCAACAAATTGTATTATAATTAACTAGGTAGATCTCTAAGATCAATTGGATCCGATCCAACTCCTAGATCCAGTAGGGGGACATCCAAGTCCGAAACATATATCTTATATATGCCAATACATCCAATGTATTGCCTAACCTTTTTCCTCTGAATCAACTAAGCATTAACTTTGGAACAACAAACTTAGTGATCCCAGTTAAGCGTGACCCATTGACCATGGAAAGCTTCGTAATCAATGTCGATGGACAAGAAGCGATCTTGACTTTGGCCAACAAACCACAACTTGGACAAGACACCAATATGGAACAAAGCCTTCGTGATTCAAACACATCCTCGACGGACAAAGGCCTTGACTTTGGCCAACAAGCCAATGCCAGTCTTAAATCTTGAGTAAGAATCACTCAATGGAAGGAAAAACGCTTAATATTTTGTGAGGGTTTTCGCGTGCAAATTGGCAACCAATTTATTATCTTTGTTAAGGTCTCATCATCATACACCCTTAAACATGCATTCTAAACACATAATAAAGCGCGTATAAATAAAATAATAATGATATGCGGATGGATACTTTACACAATGATCCTAGATCAAATCTCTTCCTTTCTCTCTCCCGCTAGCACATGTATTACTTCTACCCGTTACACTACACTTCTAAAGAAACCTCAATTACATTGAGGGGAATAGGTGAGAAGAGAATACAAAGAATAAGGAGGTAATAAGGCTGGACACGTAGGTCCAATTAATAAATTCCAAATTTATTACAACAATTTCTAAAATTGCCTCACCCTTCTAATATCCATCCGATATACATTATTAATGCATCGCAACCATGTATTCACACAAGCATGTTATCAATCAATCTAATCAAATTAATTAATCTGATAATTAGTGATCATCCAATGTTCAAACAACGATTTGATTTTGCTCGAGTCAAACTCGTTTTGTGAATAAGTACTCAAAGTACGAATTCTCGAATTAAATTAAACTAAAACATTAAATCCAATTCAATTTGTATTTAATACTAATTCGCTATTTAATTCCAAATTAAATATTACACTTTATTAATAAACCTTTTACGACTTAAATTCCAAATTTAATCGTTACGGGTCTCAAAGCCCGATTAACGTCCAACGTCAATTTAATTAAAGTCCAATGGGCTTTTAATTAATTTCTTTAAGGCGTGGACTTTTGGTCAACTGAGGTCGAACCCAATAACCAAAGTCCAATCCGGGAGTTACCCCATAAGCCCATAAATCAATTTAGGCCCATTAGGCCCAATTAAACTTTAAAGGTCCATTAGTCGCATTTGGGCTTTATGGAAGCGGTTTTAGGCCCAATTGGATCCAACCAATTTGGCCTAAACCTAACTTGGTACAACCAAGCCCAATAAGCCTAATTACAACACTTAAGCCCAATTTCAATTTAAGGCCCACATAATTAAATTACAAAAATTTCCAAATTCCCAATTTAATTACATAAAGTGTATAGCATAATTAATTACCCAATTAACATTTCCAAAACCAATTAGCCTAATTAGTCATGCTCATTAACATTAAATCATGTCCAACACAATTTAACAAAAAATCAAACCCATTACATGCTATATCATTCTCGGCAATTTGGGCAATTTGTGTCTGATTCGGTTTCAATCCAATTAAATCCACAATCGACATTAAATCAACATCCTCAATCGTTTCAAGTCATCCAATGATCAACGAAACAAAAATTTACCAAGAATTAGGGCACTCAACCATTCGGCCAACCCAAGAAATTTGGGGAAATTTGTTCCAAACAATTTTTCATCAAATTGATCCAATCAATCCTCAATTAAAACACATTCAAGCATACTAATTCATCCAATTTCGTTAAAATCATGCTCAAATTCATTTTACCCAAATTTTAAGCCCTAATCAAATTTCATGCTTTTCAATCGCTCTGATACCATTGTTAGAGTTTCTACGGCCCCGAGGATCGATTATCAAGCAAGAAAAAATGCGAATACAACGAGGGAGTTACGGAATACTCACATCGATCGGTTGAGCGACGCGGCAAAGAACAAAAATTGATTTCTGTCCTCTGTACTGCTCACGGCAGTGAGCTGCTGGTTACTCTAAGAATCAGCCATTGGTTGAGCTCCATCAAGCTCCAAGCTTCGTCAAACGATTCCAAGCTCATGGGTGGACTTCCCTATCACCTTCGCATGTCTCTCGGAGTGCTAGCTCTCAAGAAATTTGCCACAAATTTCCCACACTTTGCTTCCCTTGCTCACAGTTTTTGCCCAGCAAAAACAGTGAAGAAATGCCCATTTGGGCGTGAAAGAGAGAGAGAGGAAAGAGAGGAGAGTTGTGTGGTTGGTTTCTAATTTGTCTATCTTATACACAAATATGAATTTCAAATTCATTTACAATGAATTTGGCTTTCAAAAAGTCAAGCCTTTAAGGCTCCAACACTCACATCAACTCCATCAATCAATGAATAGTGACTGGCGTCAATCACTCAAAGTGAAAGACATCTATCACTTGATTGACAGATGACGTGACGCTAGATGCCACTAGCGATTTGACGCTTTATTTGACTTGCGTGTCGCACTCGAATTCGAAATGCGAATGTTCTCGCAAACAATCACGGGCTCGGGTTCGCTAATTCCAAATTAACGAATTTTCTGTTGCGACGTAATTAAATCTAATTTAATAAAATAATCATGCCTAGCATAATTACTATTCACGTCGCTAACGAATTAATTCTAAATTAATTCTTTTGCCCGAATTAAAATCTAATTTCAATTCCGCGTCGAAATCCAATTTCGTTTAATATATCGAATATATTAATTTATCGATTAATTCCAATTAATCGTTATCTCTCTTTTATTGATATTTTATCCCAGATAAAATATCTCCGCAATTAATCCCAAATTAATTTTCTCTCTCATCTAATTAATCCCAGATTAATTAAAAGTGCGAGTCATACGTCATCGGTGAATCTTCGGGAAGTGACCCATGAGATCTCCGGAAATGTTGGCAGTATATCGGTCGGTCGGACTATCCGAACACGTAAGTACCTAGTACTACGTTTATACCGATTTACAAGACAAGGTTGGCTTCTAGCAAAACACCATGCCTACCCAATTCTCCAGAAATATCCTTACAAGAATATAAGATCTATATCAGGCGTAGTATACATAGTATTGTGTATTTCGATCCAGTATCAGATGATCACATGCAAGGCCTGGGGCTGGTACAGTGTCTGCCCCCTACGAAGCATATATCGGATTACTAACAACTAGTCTTTTTATTATCGGATAATCATGACCAAGTCATATTATCCCGATGGTTGCAACCCTTAGAGAACCAGTTCTGTATCCCTACGCGATCATCATCTCCATATGACTGGAGTGATACTTCCGTCTTGACATCACACCCAACTCACTACGATTCTCAATATACCCAGCAGGGACGTACACAGAACCTGTTAAAGCCCTGACGTAGCGACCAACCTATATTGATTGTCGCAAGTATTAGCGGTGCAAGACTCAGGTTAAGACCAAATACACATACCCTGATTTCGGACTTCCATAGACACATAGTCATACTACCAATGGAATTCCGAGAGGGTCTATCCAGAGCGAAGCTGTTTCCGTACCATCGGTAAAACATAACCTCCTATTACACTTGCATGAGTATCCTATACCCAAATATATGAGAACTATGCCGTTTGTGCCCTTACAACGCGCACAAGTGTAATATTAGTCTTTTACGTTTTATCGATGTCCAGTCTCAACAATACTCTGACTAGGGATATTTAATGATTTATCCTTCGTGGATTGATACTGTCTCATATCATTCTCAATCCAGGAACAAATCATAAGGACCTCCTATCATTTATACCTCTAGGTGATCTAATCACAAATGATAAGAGTGCAATCTCCTTTGTCACATAGTTAATTTGTACAACAACACCGTGATCTGTACAAATAGTGATGCTATGTGTCATAATTGTCCAACACGACATGTACTGGTCTCAGTGTATTTTACTAACCGACCCGTGTTAATAAATCTTGACCAGGAACTTTATTTTAGGATATACAACTTATAGTGGCGCTTCCCAATGTCAATTACAAACTACGTTGTAATTGCGCACTACGTTCATGATTTGCACTTTCACTTGAATTTATCTTGTATAAATTATACATCCGGCATGGATAAAATTCTATCAACTACACCCTCACTGTTTTGGCACGATCTCAGATGCAGCCATAGAAAGATACCCATAGACCGTATTGACAAGACGGACCAAGAAACATGCATCAAATATACGTTACTTTACAGCCTTATTTATGCGGGGATATTCCTCAAGGAAGCATTGTTCTACATCATATGCAGAATTTTAATCTAGATCATTTTCTAAACAATTCAATTCTACCTTTAGAAAACATAACTTAATATAACTTTTAAATTTTCGTTAGATTTTCCGTTAGCGTAGAACCGAAAAGTTAAGAAACATATAGATTACGTGCATATGCAAACATCAAAATTGGATTATATATAATATATCAAGCATGAAAAATATAATGGATGAAGGATCAGACCTGCTCTGATACCATTTTTGTTGGGGTTTTGGGCAAAGGGCGCGGCGGAAGCACTGTTAGAGTGAAATCGTAATTTTAAAACTTTTTAAATTACCGAATAAAATATTCAGTATCCAATATGAATAATTTATTCATATTTCACCTAAACATATTTATTTGATATCAAATAACGACATAAATTGCAAAGAAACATCGCGAAACCTTTACGAAAATATTTTTCTGTAAAATGGCATAAAACGCGTTTTTGACCGAACCGACTTCCCAATACACCTGAGGGCTACCCAGATCAGCCCCAATAGTATTAGGGCAGTTCATGGGCTGCCCGAACAGTGACGAATTCACTGTTAGGACAGCCGTAACCTGGTTGGCTCAAAAGTCACCCAGTAACGCCGTTTTTCACCGTTTTTGTTTATTTCAACTCTGAAACACTTTCCGATAATTGTTCTAACACCCAAAACCCATCCAATACATTTATATGACATTATTTTCATCACCATATGAACAGTATTTCCAGATCTGATCCAGAAGCAAAAATATCAAATTTTCATGCTTAAAATCCAATTTTCCAACATTAATCTAATTAATCTTAACACCAACCAAAGTCACGACAAATGAATCACCCAAGAATAATTCTAGGCATTAAAAGAGTGTTCATAATACTCTAGAATGTCAACATATCATCAAATGATCAAATTGAATGAATATTACAATAATATTATCCAATTCTACTTCACACATGCTCAAAGCCTTCCAATTCATCCTCCAAAGCAAAAAGCCCCAAATTCTAAGAAAAAAATGAAACCCTAGAATCTATCTAGATTATCAAGAACATGAAACATGCTTTCAAAGCTTAGGGGAATTGAAGATTACCTTTAATCTCTTATTTTCCTAAAGCTTTTTCTTGATTTTCTTCCTTGAATCATCAAGCCAAGATTTGAGAGCTTTTAGGGTGAAATTTTCGGCCATGGAGGAGTGAGTGATGAAGAAAACAAA
This sequence comes from Zanthoxylum bungeanum, assembly GCA_019454045.1. NCBI lineage: Eukaryota > Viridiplantae > Streptophyta > Magnoliopsida > Sapindales > Rutaceae > Zanthoxylum > Zanthoxylum bungeanum. Next base: position 73,790 of record SKCR01049500.1, on the reverse strand, counting down.
ATTTTCTAAATAAAAAGAAGGCCAACCGACTTTACAATGGCATTATTGTCAATTTTGTATTTTAATTTCATTAAATTAAAATAAAGATAAGATAAGCTTTAAGTTTGACAAATCAAATTTGCACACTTAAGCTTAATAAAATAATGCCATTTGTAACCAATAATAATCAAACATTTTTCATAACAATTATGGAAAAAGTATATCATTTAATTATTCAAATATTTAACATTTAAATCTCTAAAAAATTAATTAATATAATAATTATTATATATGTAGTTTATTTACATTAAATAACAAATAAATATATTAATGGCATGTGTCAAAATCTTATTTGACAATTAATTAATATGTATATAATCAAATTATGTATCAAATACAAATACACAATAATTATGATTGACCAAAATTGCCTCTATGCATGTGTTTTCGTTTAACCGTTTAAACGATTCGAATTAACTCATTTAATCAGATAAAGTATTATGAATAATCTGTATTATTCATAATGCGTTGCCCAAATGCTCAATGAGTACACTACATATTGTGAGACTCTCTAAGTTTAGGTTTATCCGTCACGAAATCCAATTTCATGTCAATAATTCACCCACTTATGAATTATGACGACCACGGATAATCTCGCTAAACTATGCAAGTCGAGGTCATTGCATAAGTATAATCCCTCCATCACAGGCTGTCCATATTATACCTGGGATATAGATAAAATTTAAAATTTCTATGGTATAATATATTCGACTTTTCAAAATTACAATCTCTAAATAACACTCGGAACTGATTTCCGAAGTTATACCACGGCCATGGATTTACTAGATCGTAAACATGTGTAAGATGCCTATGCCTTGTACACATGACTGACAGATTCTATCTTAATACGCACATGATATCATGAGCATCAGTCCACACCCAACGAACAGGCGGAGGTCTGATCTAAATAGATCGGTGATGTGACTGCCATCAAAGTGTGGAGGATAACTCATATATCCACAGTGGTATCTCAAGTCGAATGACCACTATGCTCACTCAACTCGAGAAGATTCCTATTGACGTTGGTGTACCATTTATTAGGAAATCTTCAGTGAGTCGTATAGTGTCTATCAAATAAACACCTACATGTCTATACGAGTCTCCCAAGACTCATGGTTCTTTTTGATAAACTATCAGACCAAGTCATGATATACGACATGTACTGGTCTCAGCGGATCTTACTAACCGACATGTGTTAGTAAATCTTGACCAGGAACTTTATTTAAGGATATGCAACTTATAATGGCGCTTCCCAATGTCAATTACAAACTACGTTATAACTGTGTAATACGTTGTAAATCCTAGGGTCTTTGTCTAATATACACGTATCACTAAATCAGATTTAGTTTCAATCTAATCTCAATTAGATATCTAATTGCAATTAGATCGAATATGTGTATAAAAAACAAGAGGTGCTACCGTTAAATAAGTAATATTATGGGAGAAGAAATTGTTCGTATTTATGAATCGGATATAAATACGATCTGGATTGACACTCTGAGCACCAACCCTAACACCTAGAGCTCTCGTGAATGTATATATATGATATATTTCCTTAGACTAGGGTGCTAATACTAAAAGTGCCTGGTTTTCCTTCTCCAGTTTTTACTATCAAAGATACTACCTCTTCTGTAAAATCATTCTGGATTTATGGTCTCTAAAACCTTCCTCGTATTGTCTCTGCAATCTTTCCTATTTAGTCTCTATTATTAAATCTTCCGAAGTTGTTACTTTCACTCTCTGAACGCCACTAACCTTCTCTTTCTATTCTTCCTTAAGAAACTTATTCTGCTACAAGGTTTTCTTCCTTGGCTCAGTTCCTTAAACTCCTTACTCCTTTACTATCTTGAAAAATTTATCTTATTCAATTACTTTAAGACATCTCCTATTAAATTCTTGGTTCCGATGCTACTTTTTAACTAGTCATTCTTCTCAATACCATGAGACTTCTTATAAGTTGTTTGCTATATTCTTCAGAATTGTTCTCTCTGGTCTCTTCGTACTTCTGAGTTTTTACTTCTTTTAGGGTTCCTTAATTCAGCGGTGGCTACCAAACTTAGCTTATCTTACTATGGCTCCGTACCATATTATCTCATGTTTTCTTATCTAAGTTTCTTTCAACTTATCATTTTGGCTACCTAACCATCTTGTAACTCATCTAATCTGTCAATTGTTCTTCCTTAATGGTTCTTTTCTTTACTAGACTCTAAATTGGGAACGGGTACATGCTCACGTGTTTGGTTCGGTGTTATATGCTTCCCTGAATCAAGGTTTCCGGAAGGAAAAGTCCTTATTCATTCTACAGGAAATTGGTCGACTATTCCACGTCTCAGGGTCCCACAACTACCATCAATTCTCTATATTACTATCTTCTCATTATGTTATCTTCGTGCTTGAGTGCACTAAATTTCTTTATTACCTCTCGTGTATCCCTTACCATTTGCACATCATATTCTTCGCTCTATGTCTTACTACTGAGGCTGATTGTGGTTCATTCTTCTGTCTGCTTCTTAAATCTCCACTACATGTTCTTGCTATAAACCTCGAGTTGGTCACTCTATTCTATTATCCATATTCGTACTCTTGCCACTTCCTAAATATCTCTAACTTCATAGATTTGTTCTTATTTACTTCTACAGATTCTTACTGACTTTGGCTAATCTATGGGTTCTTTGACCTTTGGTCTATCTTGTGGAGTCCTACTAGTCTTGCAAACCATATGCTGACGTGTCTAAATCCTTGGGTTATTATAGGTTCTACTCTTCATACCTTCTGAGACTTCCTGAATTATTTTCTTAGTTTTATACCTTCCATGGTCTTTCCATTTCTTCAGGTGAACTTTCATTGCGTTTTCTTACGATCGTATATAGCTATGCTGGTAGGAACTGCTATATATCTTGTCGGTACTTTTCTTTATGTCTCAATGGGTTTCTGCATCCTTGTTCTAGTATTCTATGTCCTGATAGAGTCTATTGCTCATGTAGGGTAGGTATGAGATAGACTCTATCAGAACAGTTTCCTTAACTGGTATCACGAAAGAGTAGGGATCTGGCTAGGTCAGGGCCTCTTTTATTGGATTCCTTGACTAGGACAACTATTCACCTTCTGATGTCATTTATCTTATTTGCTTACAGGCCTGGGTTTGAGGAATCTAAAATCTCTATTTCCTTATGGCATCTCACATCTATCAGAAACCTTCACGAAAATCCTGATTTCTTCCTTCTTCTGCCTTATGGATGCTCTCGGTTATTCGGGGAACTTGCTGTCTATTTGAGGTGCTCGAGAGTTATTAGATCAACTTTGGAAGAATTTTTGAGGGGGAAAGGAATCTCGCTTGAAGGAAAGAAACTTTGCTTAGATCTACTCGGCTTCTTATTCATATTTAGTCTTACTACACTCTTCTTTACTACAAGCTCTGGTATTATCCTTTATCATCTATCTTTGTGTCTCTGATTGTCACTACTATAGATTTTTGCATTTTCTTATCTATCTGTTTCTATTTCTCTATCTCTATTTACTTCTGATTGCATATATATATCTCCATTATGTCTCATACTTCTCTTTCTAACTTTTTCTTTCTCTTCCTATTTCCCTGGGTGGGAACTCATGAGACTTTACTATCTACAGGAAGTACTTGAAGACTATTTGTTCGGCTTGAAGGGATGTTCTGAGGAGGGAATGGATCTTACATATTCTAGTCACTCTATTAATTGTTCGGGCTTTTCTATTCTCTTTCTATTGTCCAGGGTAGATATCCTCAAAATTTCACTGCCTTATTCCATCTCTTGATATTCTTTATCTCTGGCAACTTATACTCTTATGCATCATTCTTTACTTTCTTATAGCTTTCTTATTCTATTACCTAGAGTAACTTTTTCTTATATTTTTGCTCTCTGATTTCATGGCATTGATTGTACTTCTAGTGATAGGTTGAAATAACTTCAAGAAGATTCCTAACTTAGATCTAAAGTATAATTGTTCTCAAAGGAATACCATTCGAATGATCTAAGAAAGCTTACTAACCTGTTTTATGGAAATTTGAGGACGTACTCGAGGATCAGATACTGGAGAGGTAGTGTCCCGCATATAAGTATCACAGATATACTATGTATACAAGACCTCCAACACTCTATTCACTGCAGTCACTGACTCCCTAGACCATGCTCTGATACCATCATTGTAACATCCCCGATTCGGGAGATGTTACCAGCATGGGATAGACTGTTCAAACCTCATAAGCCTCAGACTCTCTAATCATGAATATCTATTAATATTCTTTTCTTTGTTAATATGGGACCGTAGCCCAAGCAAACATGACATACAACTCAAATTATGCAAATGAAATATTAATAATACACTTTAACAATGACTTTCTTAAAACATAAGACTACTACATAACTTTCATTTGACTTTGACTGGTCTCTCTCACTCTCTTTCTAACTTGGACTGATGGACTCCATACCTAAGTGACTGCATCAATATCTGTCCTCCCGAGTTTGTCCTCCTAGAAAACCTGCAATCATAGAAAACTAAGAGTGATGGGGGTTAGATCGCTATTCGATCTAAGTAAGTGGACGAAAAACTGAAATACTGAAATAAAGTCGTTTGGTTCTAAAACCAAGGTTTCAACAAAATAACTTGTAGGAAAACTTTCTTTCTGAAAACTTTTCTTAAAACCTTTTTAATAAAACTTCTCTTTCTAAAATCTACTTTTGAAAATCTGGTTTCTGAAAACTGTTTCTAATCTCTAATTTTCTGAAAACTGCTTACTGAAAATCTGATAATTGTAAACTGCTCTGTATCTGAAAAACTTTGACGTGTGGGGGCGTTATGTATCACCATCCCCCATATGCCTAACTAGAGTCAGCAGTGTAAATCCATGACTTTGGGGCATTATGTATCGCCGTCCCTCAAAGCATGCCACTAGTGTCCCTGAAACTGGTGGTCTTGGGGCGATACATATCGCTGTCCCGCAAGCCACAAACTAGAACTGGGGGTGCGGATCTTTGCTACCCTCCAAGCTATGAAACTATGGTCTAGGGGCATTACATATCGTCGTCCCCCTAGCCCTGATCTAGGATCTGAGGGCGTTACGTATCGCCATCCCCTCAGTCTTCTACATGTGCACATGTTCTCTGTCCGTCAATTCCATGTCTGTACAAGTTGCATACTGAGGTGGGTTCTTGCCCCATGCCTCGAAAAAACATAAAAATCAAGCATTGAATCTCAAAACTGTACAAAACATTTTCTGAAAAACATTTCTTTTCTCAATATAACTTTGCATGAAATAGCTATAAAGAAAATCTTCTAATGCCCTAAAGCGTGAAAATATAAGTCTGAAACAACAATAACGAAATAAAAGTCAGTTTAAAGGAAGAGTGTCCACTCACTGTTTTGGAGTTCCGATAGACTTTCTACACTTCGCTGGCGATCTTGCATTTCCTGCGATGATCTATCATTGAATGTTTCGATTAGAAAAGGACTATGGATACATATCGAAATAAAGTTAAGGTACTTATTCAAATAATGAATACCACTCTAAGGTGTATCGAACATATGACATGATGTAATATATACCTACGGGTTAATACGAGACTCTTAGGGTAGTCTCTACGTGTTCGAATAAAATTGGAATGGCTTGGAATTGATTTGGGCATTAATTTGTTCACGCGTCGCGACGCTCGACAAGGCGCGTCGCGACGCGGATCATCCAGAGAGGTGTCTTGATTTTTTCCGTGAGCGTCGCGACACACAACCCCCTTCGCGTCGCGACACATAATGCACCAGAAACATTCATAGGAATTTCCTAGATCGCATCGCGATGCGGTGCATTCTGCGTCGCGATGCAAGACCAGAATTTGGTCTTAACTTTATTCTTTCCTTCATCAACTTCCTTAACACTTAGCCCATATCTCACACAAGTAAATAACCTCAACAAATCTCTAAAATACTATCAATAATAATCTCAATGCCAATCATATTCAACCTATCATCTATTCTTCATCTCATTTCCATATTTTCAACAAATTGGGGATTTCCATCAACCATTACTACTAAACCTATTAAGCATCAATTTCTATAACCCAACAATATCATCAACCAATGAATTATCAAAAACACCAATGTTCATGATTTGGGTTAAGGTTTCCTTACCTTCATTCTTTTGGTTTTCCTTCATCTCTTAAGACTTCATGGATGCCAACTCTTCTTTTTGCCTCTTTCCTCTTTTCTTTTCTTCTCTTCCTATTCTCTTCCTTTTCTTTTCTTCTTCTTCTTTTCCTCCATACACGTTTCTTCTTCCTCTTCTTATTCCAATTTTTTTTTATGTTTTGGTGAATATTATAGCCTTTATATAGTGGGATGCATTAGATATTTAGAAGTTTATGGAAAAGTGTAGAAGTATGTGGAAAGTTTGAGATTTTTGCAATTTAGCCCGAAATTACTATTCACTTGAATTTTTTACTTACATTTTTGACCTATTTCCGTTCCGATTTTGGAAAAATGTTCAACGCAGAAGTCGTAGATCTCGATCTCAACTTTCCGATGATATAAAATTTGTAAAAATTGGAGTTCGTACAAAAACGTTACGGCCTAAATACCATGGGCTATCCGGAGTGGAACATCGTAACATCTATTGTCGGATTCTCAAAGAATCTACCGATAGTCATCTCACGAGAGCATATGTTTCCAACCATGATTTACATTTTATGATGCTCGTCTTACAGTGTTTCAGTAGTTAAAATCCCGGTCATTACAAATATATTGGGCTTAATAAGTGTATAATAAATTCCATTGGTATATAGGATGGAAACCCGGAAATAAATTCCATAGACGAATCCAAATGGACGGTAATGTGGTCTGCACTCGATATACAATTCCACGTACCATTGGATTTTATAACGCACTAATATTATTTAGATAGTTTAATATAAATCTTGACCATTTTAGGATTCTAAAATTTTAAACCAATTAGTGTTCTAGTATTTTAAAAGTTAAAATATAATAGGTCACTAATACCACTCTAATTAAATTAGTTTAATTGAGTAATACAATTAGTAGAGACTAATGGAAATTAGTGATACAAATTTTAAGAGTTAAAATTGGTTAGGTCACTAATAGTGTACTAGTATAAATAAGAGTTATGATTTAGGCGCCATAAATTTATTCACACTAGTTAAATTAAAATATTAGATATTTTGTAAATAGAAACCTTAATTTTAAAATAGTGAGTGGGAGAGGGATATACGACAGTATATCCCACGATCTCCGTTGTTAGTCTGAAAACATGAGATTCAAAATGCGCCTCGAGATGGCTTTGCTTTCGTCCCCCTGTGGATGGTGTCCTTTTTGGGTCAATATCAGGTTTGGATTCCGATAGGATAGGGATTCTAGATGTATCTTATGAACTAACCTACCATACAGCGGCACTTCACTTGTTAAGTCTAAGGATCCCGAAACGGTGGGTCACACTCACAAAGGAATAATTAACTGTTAATAAAATTCCTTTATCGAATCAAACGATAGTTGGTTAATATATGAATAAGAGTTATTCCCGTATATATTAATCAACTGAGATTGTCTCGATCTATCATGCAAGTACTTGACCTACCCTGTGGCGGCACTTACTTGTGGGATGATATATTTCTGTGGCATAGTAATTCTCTTAGGTTTCTAATTCGTTATTCATGGTTCATGTATCATGTTTAATTTTCCAATTATTTCCACACTCTCAAACGATAAATTAACAAGAGAAAACTATGTTAAGTGGAAAAGTAAATGCACGCTATCCTGGTCTGTGAAGACCTAAAGTTTGTCCTGACGGATGAGTGTCCTCCCGAGCCAGCCAGAAATGGTGGCCAAGCTGTGCGCAATACCTACCAGAAATGGGTCGCAGCTAATGAGAAAGCCCGCTGTTACTTGCTAGCACGGATGTCTAAGGTTCTTGCTATAAAGCATGAACCTATGGCTTTAGCATCTCAGATGATGGAGTCATTGCAGGGCATGTTCAGGCAGCCTTCAGAGTGTCAACATCATGAGGCCATGGTGTCAGCGATGACTACTAGGATGAAGGATGAGACATCAGTCTGAGAGCACGTCTTGAGGATGCTCAATACTGTTGAAACCCATGGAGCTTGTATTGACGAGTGTAGCCAGGTGACCATGATTATAGAAACTCTTCCAAAGAGTTTCCTGTAGTTTAAATAAACTATGTTATGAACAAGTTGACTTTTACTTCGACCCAGCTGCTTAATGAGCTCACCCACTACGAGTCTATGCTTGTGGATCCTCGTAAGTCTAGTACTAAGGCAAATGTTGCAGAGTCTTCAAAATCTGCAAAGATGAAGAAGAATAGCACTGGGAAGGCTAAGGCTAAGCCCATGAAGAAGAAGAACAAGAAAGGCTCCAAGGATGCCAAGCCCAATGGAAAGTGTTTCCACTGCAACAAGAATAGACATTGGATAAGGAATTGTCCTAAATACCTTGCTGAGTTGAAGGAGAAAAAAGATACAAGTAAATATGATTTACTCGTTATCGAACCTCTATTAGTGGAGGATGATAAATATGTCTGGATTGTTGATTCTAGAGCTACTAACCATGTTTGTTCTTCTTTATAGCTACTTGACTCATGGAGGGACCTTGCTGAAGTGACTACACCATGAGGGTCAGGACTGGGGATCCCATTTTAGCAAGAGCAGTGGGAGTTTCCAGTTTAAATTTCAAAAATAATAGTTATTTAAATTTGAACTATGTGTTATTCATTCCTGGTTTTCGCAGGAATTTGATTTCTGTTTCTAAACTTTTGGATGATGGTTATTCAGTTTCTTTTAATAGCAATTTGGTTATTATTGGAAGAAATGGATTAACCATATGCACAAGAAACTCAGAAAATAACTTGTATGTGTTAAGACCGTTAACACATAGGTCACTGCTCAACGCTGAAATGTTTAACATTGAGAAACCTAAAACTAAACGGCTAAAAATTTCTCACGATGACACATATCTGTGGCATCTTAGACTTGGTCATATCAGCCTTGACCGGATAGATAGGTTGATAAAGAACAGAGCCTTAAATCAGTTAAAGCTCGGAACTTTACCAGTCTGCGAATCATGTTTAGAAGGAAAAATGACCAAGAGACCTTTTACTGGAAAAGGTATAAGAGCCAGTCAACCACTTGAGCTTATACATTACGGACTGATGAATGTAAGAGTCCGAGGTGGTTATGAATACATCGTCATATTTATTTACGACTATTCTAGATATGGGTATGTTTACCTAATGCAGCACGAATGAGATACTTTTGAAAAGTTCAAAGAGTATCGTGCTGAGGTTGAGAACCAGTTAGGTAAAACAATCAAAACTCTACAATCAGATCGTGGAGGAGAATACTTTGACAGAGATTTCGAGGAATTCTTAGTTGAGCATGGGATAGTACCCCAGCTCACAAAAACTGGAACATCATAGTAAAATGGTGTTGCAGAAAGGAGAAATCGGACCCTACTGAACATGATAAGATCTATGTTTAGTTATAACTCACTACATAGTTTCTTCTGGGGATATGCGTTGCAAACTGCAATGCATATCCATAATGTAGTTCCATCTAAGACTGTTCCTAAGACTCCCTTAGAGTTGTGCAGTGGTCATAAAACTAGTTTACGATATTTCCACATATGGGGTGTCCAGCACATGTACTGAAGAATAAGACTTTAAAGTTGGAGCCACGTTCTCAGGTGTGCCTATTTGTAGGCTATCCTAAGTAGACTAGAGGTGGATTCTTCTATAGTCCTGAAGATAACAAAATGTTGTTATCGACAAATTCTACGTTTCTATAGGAGAACTTTATGAGGGAGTTCAAATCTCGAAGTAAAATGTTACTCAAGGAGTTACTTGCTAGTTTGACCAGCACACCATCGTCAACGACAGTTGAAAAATACATAGCACCTTCGACATCTGAGCGTCAGATGCAAGCTCATCAAAATGATCTACCACATAGACATAGTGGGAGGGTTGTACGACAACCTGATCGCTATCTTGGAGTTGGAGAGGCACGAGTTGTCGCATCCAGCATTGGTATAGATGATCCATTGACCTATCGTAGTGCAATGGATGATTCTAATAAAGAGGAATGGCTCAAATCCATGAACCTAGAGATGGAATCTATGTAATTCAACTCAGTCTGGAAACTTGCAGACCAACCTGATGGGGTGAAACCCATTGGTTGCAAATGGATCTATAAGAGGAAGATGAGAGCAGATAAGAAGGTACAGACCTTCAAGGCTAGGCTGGTGGCCAATTGTTATACCAGAAAGAGGGAGTTGACTATGAGGAAACTTTCTCGCTAATAGCCATGCTCAAATCCATCCGCACTCTTCTATCTATCGCCGCATATTATGACTATAAAATTTGGCAAATGGACGTCAAGGCTGCATTCTTGAATGGAAATCTTGATGAAAGTATCTATATGGTACAACCAGAGGGGTTCATAGCCCAAGGTCAAGAGTAAAATATTTCAAGCTGCAAAGGTCCATTTTTTGGACTTAAGCATGCATCTCGATATTGGAATATAAGATTTGTTACCATGATCAAGTCTTATGATTTTGAGCAGAATGTTAATGAGCCTTGTGTATACAAGCGCGTCATTGATGGGAAGGTGGTTTTTCTTATTTTATACGTCGATGATATTTTACTCATTGGGAATGATGTAAATATATTATCGGACGTGAAACCTGGCTAGCTAACTAATTCCAAATGAAAGATTTGGGAGAGGCCAGTTATGTTTTTGGGATTCAGGTACTTCGGGATCGCAAGAAACAAATGTTAGCTATATCTCAGGCATCCTATAACGACAAGATCCTTGTGCAATTTGGGATGCAGAATTCCAAGAAATGCAATATGCCTTATCGACATGGAATTCATTTATTAAATGAACAGTCTCCTAAGACACCTCAAGATGTTGAGGAAATGAGACATATCCCATATGCCTTAGTAGTTGGTAGTCTCATGTATGCTATGTTATGCACGACACCGGACATGTGTTTTACAGTGGGAGTAGTCATTAGGTTTCAGTCGAACCCAGGATTGGATCACTGGTGGCTGTGAAACACATTCTCAAGTATCTTAAGAGAACGAGAGATTATAGGCTTGTTTATTCTGATGAGGATATGATCCTAAGGGGATATACAAACTCTGATTTTCAGACAGATGTCGATTGTAGGAAATCAACATATGGATCAGTGTTTACTCTTGGTGGTGGGGCTATAGTATGGCGAAGTATAAAGCAATCTTGCATTGCTGACACCAACATGGAGGATGAATATGTAGCAGTTTGTGAAGCAGCTAAGGAAACAGTCTAGCTTCGTAAATTCTTGGGAGATCTGGAAGTTGTTCCAGATATGGATATGAAGGGGTTTTAAGGCGGAAATCCGGTAACGCAGCGGAACAGTGGAAAATCAAAATTTTCCGATTTCAAAACTTTTTCTCGGATCAATTAAATAAATTTATTTATTTAATTAGCCAATTATCAAATTATGAAATATTACACAAGAAAACAAGTTTTCGTGTAATTACCGAATTGCCCCAAAACTTCTGCTGAGAAACAGCTTTCGTTAGCAGATTTGCAAGGTTATCATCTGATGCGATTTATTCAATCATCACATCGCTACGATGTATGATCTCACGAATCAGATTAAACCATCGAAGTATATACTTGGATCGTTGATGAGACCACGGTTCCTTAGCCTGTGTTGTAGCTCAGCTCAGCTGCTAGCAGAACAACACCTAATCCAATCAGGATTATATAGATCCAAAAATGCTTCTTTTGCTGCCTCAGCTGCAACAATGTTCCGCTCTCGTTGTTTATTCGGAAACACTATCTTGCTTGGAAGATTTTCAGCTCACTGTTCCGTTATTCAAACTAAATACGTACCCTTATTACGACTTACAGTTTTTTTGTCGGTTTGGAAACTTGCAGCGGTGAACCCAGTCACCTCAAGTTCTCATTTCCCCATATTATCAGAAATCATCCTTAGTTCGTCCAAGATACTCAAAGATGTCCTTAACATCAATCCAGTGACTATTACCTAGATTGGCCTGATTGTGACTCCATATGCTCAAAGCATATGAGACATCAGGTCACGTACATGTCTTTCAATTTACGAGTTCTCGGAGAGTGCCAACAACTTTTAGATCTAACCCAGTAGATCCTTATTCCTAGAATAAAGGTTGTCTCTCCCAAGTAGTCTACGGAGAATTTTTCATGAAAGCCAAGCTTTCACCGATTGTATTATGGGAATGTCATTTCCAAGAAATAATATATCATCATTATATTGGACAGCCACTGTCAGTGCGGTCCCACTAACCTTCTTATATACACAAGAATCTTTACTGTTTTGAATGAAACCATATACCATTATGATCTTATCAAAACGTTAGTTCCAAGAACGCAATGCTTGCTTCAGTCCATAAATGGATCGATTTAACTTCCAAACCTTATTTGCATGTTTTTGGTACGACAAAACCGTCAAGTATTTGTAAAAACATCCTCCAAAAGGTTTTCGTTTAAGGAAAGCGATTTTGACGTCCAGCTGCCATATTTCATAAATGAAACATACAGCTGTTGCAAGCATTATCCGAATGGATTTAATCATGGCAACGGGTAAAAGGTTTCGTCGTAATTGACACTATGTTGATGACGATACCCTTTCGCTACAAGCCTAGCTTTGTACGTTTATATGTTGCCATCTATGTATGTCTTCCTTGAAGACTCATATGCAACCAATAGGCACAATGCCTTCTGGTATATCAACCAGTGTCCAAACTTAGTTAGTATACATGGAATACATTTCGGACTTCATGGCACTTTGCCATAAAAGGAGTCGATACCTTGTATCACTTCCTCATACGTAGCCGGCTTGTCTTCCTCATAAGATTGGCATCTACATTAGGTGAGATCAGAATCCCATACCTCCCAGATTGTTTTCTGACTCTCTCCGACCTACGTTATTCTTGTGTATTTGAAGATTATTGGTACAGTTTCATCCCTGATGAATTGTTGGTGTTCCGTGAGGACTCGGTGCCAGGAACAGTATTACTCCGATTTTCATAGAGTTTTACTTTCCTCCCAATTACCACTGCATATAGGAATTCCTCTTAGGAAAACCGTATGGAGAGCAATAAGTACATTGTTCTCTTGTGAGTTGTATAAGTACTGTACTTTGGTTTCCCTATGAACCTACAAATAGGCACTTATCCGATTTGGGTTCTAGTTTGGTATCATCCAAACGTTTAGAGTATGCCCCGATTTCTTTCCTGTTCATATCTAATATGAAGTCTGTCTAATAGATTTTGACGGAACCTTATTCAAAATAAGTATTACACTGTTTAATGTGTATCCTCAGAAGGAAATTGGTAGCTCAGCGCGACTTATCATTAACCTTACCATGTCCAACAAAGTTCGGTTTCTTTGTTCGGACACACCACTTAATTGAGGTGTTCCGAGAGGAGTCCACTATGAAAGAATACCATACTCTTTCAAATAATCGAGAAACTTGTTGCTTAAGTATTTCCACCACGGTCCAATCGTGATGTTTTAATACTTTTGCCGGTCTGTTTTTCTACTTCATGTCGAAACTCATTGAATTACTCAAAAGTTTATGACTTGTGTTTCATAAGATGCACATAACCATAACGCGATGCCACATCCGTAAAGGTTACGAAGTATTCATATCCACATCTAGCCTAGCTAGACATGGACCCACTTACGTCACTATGAACGAGGGCTAACAGATCGGTGACATTTGCACTTTTACCAAGTAAAATGTGTTTTTAGGCACTTTGTCTAATAAACTAGATTCGTAGACATCATTTGAATTAGAATCAAATCTGTCCTAGTATCCACTCTTCGAAAGTGTGGATATACGAGTCTTGTTAATATGTCCCAGACGACAATGCCACTTTTAAGTCTCAACAGATTTATTCAGTTTGAGCTTTTGTTTGTCATATTATATGTTTGAGATTCATTTATATTCTAAATATAAATATTGTTATTCACATCTAATGTGCTTATCTCAATATTATCTTTATAAATAAAACACATAATGTTCTAGAATATAAATGTATACTCGCAACGGGTTAAACTAGATATAGAGATAATGTTTCTAGTCAAACTAGGTACATTATAACACTTTCCTAATTTAAGTACATGCCCAAAGGGCAGTTCCAAAACTTAGGTTCCCACAGCCAAAACAGCGACTCTCGTCCCGTTTCTGACTCATAGGTTGATCTCATCTGAAGCCAGTATCCTACTTATCAGCAGATCCCGCACATAACTACATATGTATGTACCACATTCAGTATCAAAAATCCAATTTTTAAACTAGTAGTGGTCATGTTTATAACAAATATATCTGAATCCGGAGCCTTGCCCGCCTTCACTTCCTTTTATGTCTTCCTTGTCCAGACGGCAGTCACACTTTCAGTGACCCCGTTTTCCACAGTTTAGGCAGACATCTTGAGATATGTCCTTTGTCTTCCCAGAAGACTGTGGCGACATAGCCTTGCCATTTACTTCACACCCCTAGAAGCCTTCGCCCACTGTGATGTCGAAGTAAAATGCTCCTTGAGCTTCTTGTTCTTTTAGAAGCTCTGGCTCTACCTCCTTGAGCATAGCCATTAACTCTCCAAGAGTTCTCTCTTGGTTCATCATGAACCTGCCCTAGCTTTCGGGCAGAGACTATAAGATCAAATCTATGGAAGCCTCGGTCTCGTAGGTAATGCCCAGTTAACCTAGCTGTTCGATGTCAGAAATCATCTGTGACACCTAGTGCTCGACAGATGTACCCTATGACATACGTGAGCGTAAGAGCTTCTTTTGTACTTTTAAGATCTAATGTTAGATCTACAAAGATCCTTTAATTTCATCATCATGGTATAATGATATAATCCTTAGTTCTGACGATGAAATGTTTTAGGAGTCTTTGCGACAAGCATAACAGATTGAGCACTAAATTTATCATCACGATGAGTCTTCCAAAGCTCATGCTCTACTATTTACTCAACTCCGGGCTTAGGCCCGAGAGGTCGCTCTATCAAATAGAGTAACTTCTCAACTCCCAGGACTATCCTGAGATTCATTTCCCAATATGAAAATTAAAGCCGTAAAAGAAATTTTCTCTTAGGATTATGTTCTAAACGCTAATCTTTCAGTTATCTTGATTTCAATAGTCCAACTATCCAATCAACAATTTCGGGTACAATTGAATATAATGATTACTATAGTCTAACTATATAATCAACTACAATTGATCAGTTACATTCAAATATATTGATTACTATAATTCAATTATATAACCAACTACAAATGAAGTAGTTTGAATACAATCCAACTATTAAATTAAAATTATAATTGAATATTAGTCCAACTAATATATTTATTAAAGACGAAAAATAAAATGAGCGTGTATTGGCAAGTAGTTAAACGAACTTGCAAATTTAATACTTGCCTCCCACTATTTTTCGGCGAGCCTCTAACCCTCTTTGGAGTACTCGGGAAACCTAGTTTCCTAGTCGGCTAGGATCCCATTAAATAACACACAACCTTGACTTTGGCCAACAAGTTGTATGAAACTTAACTAGGTAGATCTCTAAGATCAATTGGATCTCATCCAATTCCTAGATCCAATAGGTGGACCTCCAAGTCCGAAACATATATCCAATATATTCCCTAACCTTTTTCCTTTGAATCAACTAAGCCTTGGCTTTGGCTCAACAAGCTTAATGAAACAAGTTAAGCATGACCCATTGACAGTGGGAAAGCTTCGTAATCGAGGTCGATGAACAAGAAGTGAGATTGACTTTGGCCAATAAATCACAACTTGCCCAAAATGTACGATATGGAAAAAAAGCTTTCGTGATCCAAACACATCCGCGATGGACAAAGGTCTTGACTTTGGCCAACAAACCAATGGCAATCTTGGATCTTGAGTGAGAATCACTCAATGGAAGGAAAAACGTTTAATATGAAATGAGGGTTTTTGTCGCGATTTGGTAACCAATTTATTATCTTTAATTAGGTCTCATCATACACCCTTAAGCATGCATTCTAAAAGAAAAATAAGGCGTGAAATAAATAATAACGATATGCGGATAGATATTCAACAAATTGTTCCTAGAACAAATCTCTCCATTTCCTCTCCCCAACTAGCACTATTCGAACTTCTACCCAATTACATAATACATTAAAGAAACCTCATTTACATTGAGGGGAATTGGTGAGAAGAGAATTATAAAGAGTCAAGAGATAAAGGCTGGACATGCATGTCCAATTTAATAAATTCTAAATTTATTACAACAATTTCCAAAATTGCCCACACCCTTCTAATATCCATTCGATATACATTATTCATACAATACATCCATGTATTCACACAAAACATGTTATTCAATCAATCTAATCCCATTAATTAATCTTTGAATTAATGATCATCCAATGTTCAAACAATGATTTGATTTGCGCGAGTCCAACTCGTTAAAGAATAAGTACTCAAAGTGCGTATTCTTGAATTATATTGAACTACAATATTAAATCAAATTTAATTCGTATTCAATACTAATTCTAATTTAATTCCAAATTAAATAATTACACTTTTAATAGTGCCTTTTAGACTTGGATTCCAAACCTAATCTTTATTGGTCTCAAATGCCCAATTAGTATCCAATACAATTCAATTAAAGTCCAATGGGCTTTTAATTAATTCTTTAGGCATGAGCTTTGGCAATTATGGGTCAAACCCAAGATGCCAAGGCCCAATTAGGAATCACCCTATGCCAAAAATCAATTTAGGCCCAATTAAAATTTTAAAGGCCCGATTATCATATTTAGACTTTATGAAAATGGTTTTAGGCCCAATTGGATCCAACCAATTATCCTAAACCAAACTTGGCTCAACCAAGCCCATTAAGCCCAAATACAATAAATTAAATTAACTTATCATTCCAAATTACAAATTAATTCAATTTAAGTGTAATTACAATAATTAATTAATTAATCTAATGCTTCCAAAACACTAATTAATTCAATTAATCATGCTCTACATTTCCAATTCATGTCCAACACAAATTGAAGGAAAATCAACTCATAACATGCTTCTTCAAGCTCACGGCAATATAGCAATTATATATCCAATTTTGATTTCAATCCAATTAAATCACAAATCAATATATCTCATGCATTTAAACACATCCAATGGTCTAAAAATCAAAAAACACCATGAGCTTCTAAGGTCCATATGATTCGGCCATGACATACAATTCAGGGAAAATTAATCTAATCAATTTTTCTCAAAATTAATCATGCATAACTCTAAGTTATCATAATCTAAACATAACCAAACATTCAATTTGAAGAAATCATGTTCAAATCACAAAATCCCTAAAATAAAGTCTATGAACCCTAAAATATTTCATGCTTAAAATTGGCTCTGATACCATTTTTGGGTTCTCCTAGAACATGCCAAGGATCTATTAAGCATAAAATTGTGTGAATAATCAACGAATTTTGCGGAAAAATCACTTACATTGATCAGCTATTGGATGTAGAGATAACAAAAAAATTTCCAACCTTTGTGTAGTGCTCCAAGCTCTCATTTGTATGAATGGTTTAGCTCCAAGCTTGATCTTTGAATTCCAAACTCAAAGGGATAGTTTCCCTATAACATTTGTTGACTCCTTTATTGTGCTAGCATGCAAGATTTTTGAATAAAAAATCAAGAAACATGAGCTCAAAGCTCACGGCAATTCCAATGGGAGAGAGGAGAAGAGGTTTCGGCCTTGGCCAAAAATTGAGAGAGAAAAAGTGTTGTGTTACTTGTTTTGATTTTCCAAAAATCAATATGTCAAATACCAAATCTCCAAGAGTTGGTAAAAGTCTATCACAAGTCAAAATAAAATAAGCTTGTGTAAGAAACAAGCTAACAACAAATCTTCACTAACTTCCATCACCAAAAATTAAGTGAAGTTGACAAGTGATGTGACTTGTGGGCCCCATTTAAATTCAAAATTCGAGTGGGCCTGCTAAACACATTTCGGGCTCGGGTTTGTTAATTCCGAATTAAAGAATTTTCCGTTGCGACTTAATTAAATGAAATTTAATTAAATAATAATGCCTCGCAAAATTATTACGAAAGTCGCTCGCGAATTAATTCTAAATTAATTTGTTCGCCCGAATTAAAATCCAATTTTAATTCCGCTTTGAAATCTAATTTCATTTAATATATCGAATATATTATTTAATTGATTAATTCCAAATTAATCGTTCTCTCTCTACTATTTTAATTTTATCCCAGATAAATTCTTTCCGCTATTAATCCTAGATTAGTTTTCTCTCTCTAATAATTAATCCCAGATTAATTCTGTTCGAGTCAAACGTCATTGGTGAATCTTCGGGAAGTGACCCATGAGATCCCTTGATATGTTGGCAGTAAATCCGGTCGTCGGACAATCCAAACATGCGCGTACCTCGTACCACGTTCTTACCGATTTACAAGACATGGTTGGCTTCTAGCAAAGCACAGTGCCTACCCAATTCTCCAGAAATATTCTTTAAAGGAATATGTAATCTTTGTCAGGCGTAGAATTGCGTATTAGGATCCAGTATCGGATGTCACAATCTAGGCCTGAGACTGGAATTGTGTATACCCCGTACGAAGCACATATCGGATCACTAGCAACTAGTTTCTATAATCGGATAATCATGACCTTGTCATATTATCCCGATAGCTGCAGCATAGTGGAGTACCAATTTCGTATCCTGCGTGATCATCAACTTCATATGACTGAAGTGATACTTCCATCTTGACATCACACCCAATACACTACTATTCTCAATATATCCAAAAAAGGCGTACACAGAACCTGTTAAAGCCTCGGATGACCAAAACAAAATTATACTGATTGTCGCCAGTATTAGCGATGTAAGTCTTAGGTTAAGACCAAATACACTTATTCTGATTTGGATTCCCATAGACACATAGTCATACTACCAATAGGATTCCGAGGGGTCTATCCAGAGCGAAGCTGTTTCCATACCATCGGTAAACAGAACCTCTTATTACACTTGCATGAGTATCCCATACCCAAATATATGAGAACTATGTCGTTACGCTTCCATAACACGCACAAGTGTAATACTAGTCTATTCCATATTATCGATGTCCAGTCTCGATATTACAAGGACTAGGGATATTTAATGATCAAACCTTACGTGGATTAATATTGTCTCATATCTTATTAATCCGGTACTAATCATATGGACTTTTATCATTTATATATATCCCGGTAATCCAATTACAAATGATAAAAGAGCAATTTCCTTTGTCACATAGTTAATTTGTACAACACCATGTTTTGTAAAAATAGTGATGATATGGGTCATAATTGTCCAACAGCCGCCATTGCAAATCTATCATATAGATCATGAAAAACGGTTAGCATAAATTAAGCAGTTTCATATAATATCATAAGCATAAACTAGATCATGGATTTTTAATCTAAAAATGCCCCTCCCACTAAATCATGCAATATTGTAATCCCCAAACAGAATACAAAGATTTAATAATCAAATTAAATACAAATAGTGAAAGGTGGATCCCATGAATATATTTCAGCATAAACTTATTTATTTAATTACCCAATTATCAAAATATGAAATATTACACAAGAAAATAAGTTTTCGTGTAATTACCGAATTGCCCCAAACTTTCCATTTTGTTCATTTTAGTCCTAAATTGTTCAGAATAATTTTGGATGATTCTAAATCATTACTAATATGAATTTAACATGTCCTACACATTGAAATTCAAATTGCAACAAAAATTCCCAAAATTTTGTCCAAAGCCGAGAGCCCCCCCTTTGGCCAATTTGTGCATTGTGCTCTTTTAATGCTCAAAACACATCAAGATGAAATCCAATTGACCCAATATTTATATGAAACATTTATATATCCAAATACATAACATAGATGAAAAGCCACAAATTTGTAAGTGGTATTAAACCCTAAGTTTTCAATTTCATCAAATTGGACAAATTAGACCAAATTAGTAAATTCCAACACTTCAATCATGTTTCTTCCACACCAATCACGCCTCACCACAATGAAACAACTATAGAACAATTATAGGTCATTTAAGAGTGGGTCAATGACTCTAGAATGGCAACAAGTTTCTTAAACTATCAAAAGAATGCTTGTCAACATATTAGAAGCATTCTATGACCTTTATACATGCTCAACCCTATCCAAAACTTCCATTCTCCAAAAATAAAAAGAATTAAGAATAGAAAAACATAAGAACATCACAAGATGAAGCCCACAACAAGAGGAACATTTTTCTCTCTAATGGTAAGTTGGAAATACTTACTAAATTCCAAGCTTTTCTTTGTTTTTGCTTTTCTTTCTCTCAAACTTCTATGTCTTCCTTTAATAGAGTTTTAGGTAAGTGTTTTTTAAGTTAATGAAACCCTAAAATGAAACAAACAATTTATACTCCACCAACAAGCCTTGGCCGAAAATTGTAATACCAGATATCTAGATATTTTGATTTTTGTTTCATTTAATTTTGCCTTTATCAACTTGTTAACTTTAATCATTAAACCATTTATTGAAATAAAGCAAGTCAACAATGGCAACTCAAGTCATTAAAACAAATATCATAACTTAAAATATTCATATTTTAATTAATTTAATTATTTAACAATTAAATAATTATTTAATTATTTAAATACAAATATTTCAAATATATGTATTATATTTACAATAAATATCAAATATATATATATTTATGATATTAGTCAAATATCTCAATTTGACAATTAATTAATGTGTATTTGAATTAATCTAACATTAAATACAAATACACAAAAATTATGGAAATGACTATCGGGTCCCAACACATGTATTTTTGCGTTTAACATTTAAACGACTTTATAAATAATCAATATTATTTATAAATGTTACCCTACTGCTCTACGAGTATATTTCATTAGTGAGACTCTCTAGATTCAGGCATATCCCTTACGAAATCTAATTTCGTGTCCATAATTTATCCACCCGTAAATTATGACTAACACGAATAAACTCGCTGAATCATACAGGTCGAGGTCATGGAAAATGTATAATTCCTCCATCATAGGTATCCAGATATATCCCAGAGATATAGATGTAAACGTCAAATCTCTATAGGGACTATCTCATCGATGTCTCTATTAGCAATCTCAAAAAGAACATTTAGAACTGACTTCTAAAATGTACCATGGGCCCATGGTTTTTATCCGATTGCTAATCATATGGACTACCTATGCTCAGTACACAGAACTGACGGATCCTATCTCGATACACACAGGACACCCTAAGGATCTATCCACACCCAACAAACAGGCGGAGGTCTGATCTAAATAGATCGGTGACGTGACTGCCATCTAAGTGTGGAAGATGTCTCATGCGCCCACAGTGGTATCTCAAGTCGAAGAATCACAAGTGTTACTCAACCCGAGAAGATTCTTATTGACGTTGGTCTACCATCCATTAAGAATCTTCGGTGAGTCGTTCAGTGTTTATCCGCTATAAACACCTACACGTCTATACGAGTCTCCAAGACTCATGGTTCATTGAGAAACCATTGGAATCATAAATTCCAATATATGACATGTACCTGTCTCAACGGGTTTACTTTACTGACCAAGTAGTGTAAACATTGACCAGGAACTGTCTGAGAATGACAACGTCATGATGCTACTCAATGACAGTTGTGATGCTTTTGCAATAGAATCATGACTAGTCATTTAAGGTCATTACGTCTTTACCATATTAAAGATATATTATAATATAGAAACTACTTATATTATTCAAAATAATAACGTTTTACAGTAGTATTCCAAGGAAATACAACCGGGAATTGGCGCTTTGAGCATCAACCCCAACAAAATCTCTCACTTGCTCTAGTGCCAATATCGATTGTATCTAATACCCATCGACTCCACGTGTTTGTCAAACAACTTCGGAGGTATGGCCTTCGTCAGCGGGTCTGCTACATAATCCTCACTCGGTACCTTGCACACATAATATCCCATCGCGATACAATCTCTCGAATGATGTGGTACGTTTGTTCCACATACTTCGACTTCTGATGCGCCCTCGGTTCCTTTGCATGTGCAATGGCTACAGTATTATCACAGTATAACGAAATCGCATTCTCGATACTTGGGACAACTCCCAATTCTGTGATAAAGTTCTTTATCCACACAGCCTTCTTTGCAGCTTCAAAAGCCGCAATGTATTCCACCTCAGTGGTGGAATATGTTGTCGACCCCTGTTTGGAACTCTTCCAACAAACTGCACCTCTGTTAAGGGTAAATACGAATCCAGATGTAGACTTTCTATCATCGGGATCCGATTGGAAATCGGAATCCGTATACTCATTAACTTGCAGTTCGTTTCCTCCATAAATTATTAACTTATCCTTATTACCTTTAAGATACTTCAGGATATGTTTAATGGTCATCCAATGGTCATTACCTGGATTGGACTGATATCGACTAGTTACGCTAACAGCGAAACTGATATTAGGCCGAGTACATAACATGGCATACATTATGCTACCCAAGCACGAAGCATAAGGTTGGTTAGACATTCTAACCTACTCATCTTCTGTTTGTGGACTCATATTCTTTGAAAGATGAATCCCATGTCTGAATGGTATGTTTGCTGTCTTACAGTTACCAAAATTATACCATTCCAAGATCTTATCTATGTACGTTGATTGTGATAACCCAATCAGCCTCCTTTGTCTATCTCTATAGAGTTTTATCCCTAAAACATATGAAGTTTCTCCTAGGTCCTTCATGGAGAAATTCTTAAAGAGGTACGCTTTGACGCTTTGTAACATACCTAAATCATTCCCAATAACTAGGATGTCATCAACATATAGGACTAAAAATACGACCATGCTCCCACTGGCCTTCTGATACACACAGGATTCTTCCTAATTCTTGAGAAATCATATGATCTAATAATCTCATCGAATCGAAGATTCCAACTTCGTGAAGCTTGTTTAAGTCCATAAATAGACTTCTTAAGCTTACATACCATACCCGAGTTTTCACTGTACGTAAAACCTTCCGACTGTTCCATATAGATTTCTTCATCAAGAAATCCATTTAGAAAAATCGTTTTGACATCCATTTGCCAAATCTCGTAGTCATGATACGCAGCTATAGAAAGCAAAATTCGAATAGATTAAGCATTGCAATTGGTGAAAAAGTTTCATTGTAGTCGACTCCAGGTCGCTGCGTGTAACCTTTTACTACCATTCGGGCCTTGTAAGTTTCAACCTTACCGTCAGGCCCTCGCTTCCTCTTGTAAACCCATTCACAACCGATAGGAACAATTCCTTCGGGAAGCAGAACCAAGTCCCAAACTTGATTCTCATGCATTGAGTCTATCTCGGATTTTATGGCACTTTGCCATTTCACGGAGTCGATGTCCAACATCGATTCTCTATAGGAAAAAGTATATGTCTCTTCAATTAAGAGAACATATAGACTCTTTTCTTGTATCAAATACAAGCGTTTAGGAGGTCTAGATACCCTTCCTGACCTACGGAGTGTGTGTGTTGAAGGTCCTTCATCTACTTGAACTTCAGGTTCCTCCGTTGGTTCGTTGGTTTCAGGTTGGACTTCATCAAGTTCAACCTGTCTATGATTACCACCTTCTGACAAAAATTCTACTTCTAGAAATCTTGCGAAGCTAGCTACGAACACATTTCGATGCTCGGTATCATAGAACATATATCCCCTCGTATTCGAAGGATATCTGACAAACCTAAACATTTTCTCTCCAGACGAAAGCTTATCTTGCTGAGTCACCCTGACATAGGCAGGACAACCTCAAACCTTAATGTAACTAAGATTTGGTCTCCTACCGAACCATATCTCATACGGAGTCGTAGGAACAGCTTTTAAAGGAATCTTATTCAAAAGATGTGCAGTTGTTAAAAGAGAGTAGCCTCATAAGAAATAGGGCAAATCTGTGAAACTCAACATCGATCGGACCATATCCAATAAAGTCCAATTTCTCCTCTCAAACACTCCATTGTGCTGTGGAGTACCTGGAGGAGTATATTGAGCGAGAATCCCATTCTCATTCATATAATCAATGAACTCACCACTCATATATTCTCCGCCTCTATCAGATCGAAGGCATTTAATATATTGACCAGTTTGTTTTTCTACTTCATTTCGGAACTCTTTGAACTTTTCAATGGTTTCCGATTTATGTCGCATCAAATAGACATAACCGTACCGTGACAGATCATCGGTAAATATAACGAAGTACGAATAACCACTGTGAGCAATTTGACTTAGTGGACCACATACATCAGAATGTACAAGTTCCAGTAAGTTAGTGGCACGATGTCCAACACCTGAAAATGGGGCTTTGGTCATCTTACCCTGAATAAACGATTCAAAAGTTGGATAGGATTCAATGGTGAGATCAGGTATCAAACCATTCCTAACCAATTGGGTAAGGCGTTTAACTCCGATATGACCTAGCCACATATGCCAAAGTTTAGTATTATTAACAACAGGTAAACTACGTTTATTAACTCCAGTATTTAAAATATCTTTTGAAGTTTGCAATGTATAATGACCATGCTTATTTGGACAACAAATGATCTGAATATTACTTTCATCGTATCAATATTAATATTGATACGATAACCTTCTGTATCAAATAAAAAAAAGATATAATATTAGCTACACATCCAGGTACAAAATAACAGTCATTTAATAAAAGTGTCCCTTTCGGCAAAGGGATCTCACATACTCCCACTGCAACTGCATCCAGTTAGTCCCCAATCCCGAATCGCAACTGCATCTCCCCAGGCTTCAGTTTCCTACTTTCCTTCAGCACCTGCAATGAATTGCAAATGTGAATGGGACAAGCAGAATCTAAAATTCAGTTGGATGTAGCGGCTTCACAAGCCAAAGATATATCAATAACTGGAAAAATAGATGTACCTGATGTATATGCTCTCTCCTTCATCAGCTGGGCAATGTAATCAGAACAGTTCTTTTTGCAGTGCCCGACCTTACTGCATTGATGGCACTTGTCATCAGAAGCCCTCTTGGGCTTAGCTATCTTTGCATGTGGTTGAGGACCGAGACCTTTCTTCTTCTTCCCTTTCTTATTATTTCCCTTTGACCAAATCTGGGAAGAAGCAGAAAGTGAAGTAGGTCTGGGAGGGCGAGTCGGTACTCCCTTCTTGAGGTCCTCTTCCGCCTTGAGCAACATCCTATGCAGCTCTTGGTAGGTACAGATAATCCCATTCATGTTGAAGTACTTCACGAACTGGCGATAAGAAGCTGGGAGTGAACCAAGAATGACACTCCTACCGAGAATGTCATTCTGAATGAGATATGTTGCCTCAATTGATCGATCAAATCGATCATCTGAAGAACATGCGGGCTAACAGCTTACCTCTCATCCAATTACGCATGGACAGTTCCATTGCGACCTTGTGAACAACAACTTGTTCTTGGTTCTCAAACGATTGTCTCAATCGTGTCATCGTACTATACGCATCTGACATGTTATAGTATTGTTTCTTGAGTCCCGGTGAAAGCAAACTTAAGATGTATGATTTAAATTTTAAATCATCATCCTTCCAAGCTTGGAAGACTTCGCGTTCTTCCGGTGTAGTGTCATCTGCCACAGCAAGGGGCAGTGGACCCTCAAGAACATATCCCAACTTCTCGGAATCGAGGACAATCCTCAAATCCAAATCTCAATCGGTGAAGTTCTCAGCGCCCTTGAGTTTGTTCGCATCAAGCATACGCGCAAACTGATTAGTGGATGGTGCCGCCATCGTAAATCTATCATATAGATCATGAAAAATGGTTAGCATAAATTAAGCAGTTTCATATAATATCATAAGCATAAACTAGATCATGGATTTTTAATCTAAAAATGCCCCTCCCACTAAATCATGCAATATTGTAATCCCCAAACAGAATACAAAGATTTAATAATCAAATTAAATACAAATAGTGAAAGGTGGATCTCATGAATATATTTCAGCTCACAACAGAGGCACGGTCTCGCCTACGTATATTCATCAGGTAGACGACTCATTTGTCAATCACTCACTAGCGACTCCTGGGTTTCCGGTCCTGGTCTTTTCTCGTTGTGACTGCTAAGGCAGGCCTACAAGGAGACGTACCAAGGTTAAACTTGTCAATGATAAACTCAAGCTACTTGCGTAACCCTGACAGCTAGGGCACGTTCAGGATTCCGCTTTCGCTTGAATTTATCTAGTATCTAATATACATCCGGCATAAATAAATTCTATCGGCTATACCCTCACATCAGAGGCACGGTCTCGAATGTAGTCACGGAGAAATATTCATAAACCGTATTGACAAGTTGGACCATATAACATGCATCAAATATATAATTATATTTAAACCTTATTAATTAAGGATTTTTCGTTAAGTGTCATACACCTTAAATCTAATCAAATTAGATTAAAAAATACATGTATAAAGTTAAGAAAACATGATTAAACATTGAATTTAAAGGGCTAATCATATTAGGGGGCCTAGAATTAGACTCGCTCTGATACCATTTTGAATGGGTTTTAAGGTGGAAATCCGGTAACACAGCGGAACAGTGGAAAATCAAAATTTTCCGATTTCAAAACTTTTTCTCGGATCAATTAAATAAACTTAATTATTTAATTACCCAATTATCAAATTATGAAATATTACACAAGAAAATAAGTTTTCGTGTAATTACCGAATTGCCCCAAAACTTTGTATTTTGTTCATTTTAGTCCTAAATTGTTCAAAACAATTTTGGATGATTCTAAATCATTACTAATATGAATTTAACATGTCCTACACATTGAAATTCAAATTGCAACAAAAATTCCAAAAATTTTGTCCAAAGTCGTGAGCCCCTCCTTTTGGCCAATTTGTGCATTGTGCTCTTTTAATGTTCAAAACACATCAATATGAAATCCAATTGACCCAATATTTTATATGAAACATTTACATATCAAAATACATAACATAGATGAAAAGCCCCAAATTTGGAAGTGGTCTTAAACCCTAAGTTTTCAATTTCATCAAATTGGACAAATTAGACCAAATTAGTAAATTCCAACACGTCAATCATGTTTCTTCCACACCAATCAAGCCTCACCACAATGAAACAACTATAGAACAAATATAGGTCATTTAAGAGTGGTTCAATGACTCTAGAATGGCAACAAGTTTCTTAAACTATCAAAAGAATGCTTGTTAACATATTAGAAGCATTCTATGACCTTTATACATGCTCAACCCTATCCAAAATTTCCATCCTCCAAAAATACAAAGAAAGAATAAAGAATAGAAAAACATAAGAACGTCACAAGATGAAGCCCACAATAAGAGGAACATTTTTCTCTCTAAAGGTAAGTTGGAAATACTTACTAAATTTCAAGCTTTTCTTTGTTTTTGCTTTTATTTCTCTCAAGCTTTTTTGTCTTCCTTTAATGGAGTTTTAGGTAAGTGTTTTTTAAGTTATTGAAACCCTAAAATGAAACAAACAATTTATACTCCACCAACAAGCCTTGGCCGAAAATTATAATACCAAATATCTAGATATTTTGATTTTTGTTTCATTTAATTTTGCCTTTATCAACTTGTTAACTTTAATCATTAAACCATTTAATGAAATAAAGCAAGTCAACAATGGCAACTCAAGTCATTAAAATAAATATCATAAATTAAAATATTCATATTTTAATTAATTTAATCATTTAACAATTAAATAATTAAATAATTAATTATTTAAATACAAATATTTCAAATATATGTATTATATTTACAATAAATATCAAATATATATATAAATATATATAAATATATATATAAATATATATTTATGATATTATTCAAATATCTCAATTTGACAATTAATTAATGTGTATTTGAATTAATCTAACATTAAATACAAATACACAAAAATTAAGGAAATGACTATCGGGTCCCAACACATGTATTTTTGCGTTTAACCTTTAAACGACTTTATAAATAATCAATATTATTTATAAATGGTGCCCTAGTGCTCTACGAGTATATTTCATTATTGAGGCTCTCTAGATTCAAGCATATCCATCACGAAATCCAATTTCGTGTCCATAATTTATCCACCCGTAAATTATGATGAACACGTATAAACTCGATGAATCATATAGGTCGAGGTCATGGAAAATATATAATTCCTCCATCACAGGTATCCGGATATATCCCAGAGATATAGATGTAATCGTCAAATCTCTATAGGGACTATCCCGTCGACGTCTCTATTAGCAATCTCAAAAAGAAAATTTAGAACTGACTTCTAAAATGTACCACGGGCCCATGGTTTTAATCTGATTACTAATCATATGGACTACCTATGCTCTGTACACAGAACTGACGGATCCTATCTCGATACACATAGGACACCCTGAGGATCTATCCACACCCAACAAAAAGACGGAGGTCTGATCTAAATAGATCGGTGACGTGACTGCCATCTAAGTGTGGAAGATGTCTCATGCGCCCACAGTGGTATCTCAAGTCGAAGAATCACAAGTGCTACTCAACCCGAGAAGATTCTTATTGACGTTGGTCTACCATCCATTAAGAATCTTCGGTGAGTCGTTCAATGTTTATCCGCTATAAACACATACACGTCTATACGAGTCTCCAAGACTCATGGTTCATTGCGAAACCATTGGAATCATATATTCCAATATACGACATGTACCGGTCTCAACGGGTTTACTTTACTGACCAAGTAGTGTAAACCTTGACCAGGAACTGTCTGAGAATGACAACGTCATGATGCTACTCAATGACAGTTACGACGCTTTTGCAACAGCATCATGACTAGTGATTCTAAGGTCATTATATTAAAAGATATATTATATTATAGAAACTACTTATATTATTCAAAATAATAACGTTTTACACTACTATTCCAAAGAAATATAACCGGGAATTGGCGTTCTGAGTACCAACCCCAACATGATAGACCACTCACACTTTATTGCGATAATAGTGGTGTATTGGTAAATTCAAAAGAACCAAGAAGCCACAATATGGGAAACCATATAGAGAGGAAATATCATCTCATCAAGGAGATAGTGCAGAGAGGAGACGTTACTGTCATACAGATTACATCCGCATAGAACATGGCTGATCCGTTTACAAAGAACTTGTCGGATAAAGTGTTTGAAGGTCACCTAGATGGTCTATGATTACGTGACATGTCACATTTTCTCTTGTGCAAGTGGGAGATTGTTGGGATGTATGCCCTAGAGCTGCATGTAATGTAAATGATTTTATATGTTTTGAAATAAAATGATGCATTATTCATTTATCAAAGTATTAGTTTAATTTTCACATATTATAAATTATCTAGAATACCCTAGATTACTTACGTGCCTTCAGACTTAGTGTATGAGTGTCATAAAAAAATAATTTAAGTCTGAAGTTAGTAATCTTAAATTGTCCATAGAGAGCAAACAAAGCGGGTACTTTGTTTGTGGTTTATCTATAGCTGTGGTACATTCTATATTTGTATGGCGACCTTGATCCGGGATCGTCCGTGTAGAGACATGAGAATAGAGGCACCTTGTATTATGTGATCATATAGGACTGGGCCCAGATGGAAATGACTTTCTTATAATATCCGTTAAGCAAAGAAAATCATTTTGATCTACTAGATGGTCATATATGGATTGATTTTAATCCTGAGTGTACTACGAACTCCTGCATGTTAGGCTATGTCCTTTGATTTACAAAGGTGAGGTTGGTGTAGCAGTCCCGATCAATAGCTACGTACTTTGGGGGTATGGTTTGTTGTGTAGTTGGGAACGTTTTACATAGATATGGAGTTCACTCATTCTTGCGAGAAGTAGAAGAGTATATTTCTTAAGCGCTCAAGTCTTTCTATTACGAATAGAAAGATTAAATTCATAATGGTTATGAATAAATCATTTATTAGAGAATCAATGGTACTTAAGGTATAAATAATTAGAGGGGTATAATAGACATTATGACCCGGTTCTAATTACGAGATACTCGTGAATGGTCAATTCGTATGCAGTGACTATATCGATGGACACCAACTTGGTTCGGCTTAATATATCATTTGCGGCAACGAGAGTGCAACTTCGGGTTTTTAGTGGAATAACCTGGAGTTAATAATTTTGAATATTTAATTAAGAGCTTAAATAATATTTTGAGATTATTGGAGCTCGGAACCGTAGGTCCATTTGGTCCCCGTGCTAGTGATGAGTGGTAAATATATCAATATTTCCCACTCATTTGACCTAATATTTTGTATAGTTTCTTGAGTTTTGTGAATATTTTGATGTGTTTGTGTTATTTTGTAGATAAATAAAGTTTCAGGACTCTCTGGAGGTGATTCGGGTCCAAAACAGTGAAAAAGGACAAAAAAGGGCAAAATGGTCATTTGGCGCGTCGCGACTGCTAACGTGCGCCGGGAGCCTGCTAAAATACACCGGGACACGTGTCAAAATCTGAGAAGTTTGATCTTGCTAACATGCGCCAGATCTTGCTAACGTGCGCGATCCTGCTAAAGTGCGTCGTGCCACGTGTAAACATTACAACCAATCTGTTAACGTGCGCACTGCCATGTGTCACCATCACATGCTGCCGACAATCCACATCGCCATGTCAGCGCCACGTCAGCATAATTATTGAGTTAATCATCCAATCAGCCACGTGTCAGCATTCTATTGGGCCAACAGATTCCTTATCGCCACGTCAGCAGATAACAAATCAAAGCATCCAATCATTGAGAGCCATGTGGCGCGTCGTGACGCGCTAAGGCAAATTTTGCCTATAAATTGCAAACGATTTCATTTCATTTGGTGTGCTTTCCTTTGGGTCTTTATAGGCTTTAAAAGGATTGCATCTATTTTTTAAATATTTTTATTATTTAAATTATGTATTTTTATTTTTAATTTCAATATTTTTACTCTAAGTATTTTTACTTTCAGTATTTTACTTTCAGCACTTTTACTTTCAGCACTTTTACTTTCAGTACTTTTAATTTTCAGCACTTTTACTTTCAGTACTTTTACTTTAAGTCTTTTAATTTTCAGCACTTTTACTTTCAGTACTTTTACATTATGCACTTTCACTTTCAATAATTTATTTTTATTTTTATTTTATTTCTTTTATGTTCAGTAGTTAATTTACCGCTGGGGTAAGGGTGAAGCTTTTTACTTTTATAATTTAGATTAATCTCCCTAAATTATAATATATAAATTATCTTAAAACATGACTTAATGAGGATACCGCTATGTTGGCAGGTTGGTAATTACTTATAAATTGGTTTTAACCTAACTAAGCATGGATACCGCTTGGTTGGTCTGTTGGCAATTAATTATTAATTTGACTTAATCAGGTTACCACCTATATGGCTGGTTGGTAATTATCACATAATTTTATATATTATAATAAGAGAGATTTCTAAATTAAAAATAGTAAAGGTAGATTAATCTCACTTAATTTATAATATGGAAATTGTAATTTAATATGGATTAAGAGTTGATACCGCCTTAATGGCTGGTTTTAATTATGTAACATAATGTGACACCACTTATAGGTCGGTCTTTAGGTGACAGATGATTACCGCCTATATAGCTGGTTCAACTTAATTGGGTAACACTGGTAATTTCTATATTATAATAAAGTGATATTTCTAAAAGTGGATCCCCTAACCCCAATAATTTATTTGTATTCTAGGGAAGTGATAAAATACAATATTAACATGCTTAACAATTGATTTAATTATATTATGGGTAATTTTTTAGTTTTTTTATTGAGTCTTAAGCTTAATGCTTCTTGTTGCCTGATCACCAATAAGATTGATATGGTAAACTTAAAATGAACTTGGAAAAGGGATTTTAGGTTTCAGCCTTAGATTCAATAGCTCACGATCTTCCTTGAGGATAGATAACTCTTTAATAAATTTCCTTACATGATAGGAATATACCGGTCGGACGTGGGTAGCCATAATTGGAACTTGAACTTAATGAATTCACGTAACTTGGTTAACATATGAATATGATTAATTGGGTTACTTTGGGTGTTTACAACTGACCGTCGGAAGAGGCTTTTGCATATCTTCATGTTCCAGGTTAGCAAACTAATTTATTTCACATGTATAAGAAAATCAATTCATCATTAGAATAATATTGTGTGGAATCACAACCCTAGACATTTGTGTATTTTGGTTATTTCCTTAGTATTTTCTTTTGTGTATTTATTTTATTTAGCAAATCCACATTCAAACAACCAATCAAGCAATCATTCTCTTCTCTCTTTATTAGATACTTGTAAATAATTTGATTCAATAATTAGTAACAACAGTAGGAATTAAGACATCATGGGATCGATATTTTTATACTACTTGAACGATACGTGCGCTTGCGTTATACGAGTGTGATTACGCCGGTCAGCTAGCTTGATATAATATAGCGGATTTAGTATAATTGGATAGTCCGATTATATACTCACAAACGTATAAATATTATTAATATGATTAATAATATTATTTTGTCACACTTGGAACTATATATTAAAAGTTGATATATAGTTTAAATAATTATATGATAATTATTAAATGAATAAAATTAAATTATATTTGACATAATTTAATAAAGCTAAAGTTGGAATTTCCTATTATTGGTTTTGGAAACCCTTGACTTAATTTTGGTGGTTACACTTTTTAAAAGGTAATTACACCTTTAATTTTGTAACATATTTTCCTTTATGGCAATTAATTTTGGTGTTACAAAATTAAATAAAAAATTCCACTTGGCCGATTTTCACAAAGATGGAATAGGTAGGGTTTTGTTTGTTTTGGAAACAAATAACCCTAGGTATAAAGAGAAGATTTATTTTTCTTTTTGCCTAAGCCTCTCATTCTAACCATAGCCTTCATCTTCTTCTTCTTCATTCTCTCTCAAAATTTGAGATAAACAAACAGAGTTCGTTGAAGCAACACAGGAATTGGGTCGAGTCATAGCTGAAAGGAATATGCACTTAGCATATGGTGGTGGCAATCTTGGACTAATGGGGATCGTTTCAAGGGCTGTACAGGAAGAAGGCAGTCAAGTCTTGGGAATCATCCCAAAACCTTTGGCAGAGGCAAATCTTATAGGACCGTCAAACGGAGAGGAACTAATCGTGCCAGGTATGTCTGAACGACTGGTGGAATTGATTAACCGTGCTGATGCTTTTATTACTTTGCCAGGTGGCTTGGGTACGATTGAGGAAACTTTTACAGTATTATCTTGGATGAACTTGAACATACACCAGAAACCGATTGGACTGTTTAATGCTGATGGATTTTATGATTTTCTTTGTGTGTTTCTTGATGATGTCCGGAGAAATGGGTTCGTGTCGATGCCTGTAAAAGATATCATCTTCACTACCAGAACTGCCCATGATTTAATTAACCAACTTTTAGCCTTTGAACCACAAATTAACCCTATCTTTTCCAAGATTAATTGATCTGATAATGATCGTAGTAAGAAGCGTCGGGTAAATCTGGATCTTAACCTCTAATTTTCTTTTTAGATGTAGAATTTCAGCTAACTAAGTACTGTTTTCTAAACTTTTCTTCTACTTTTTAGACATTGGAGACAATGTCTCAATTACTTTTGGGGGAGGGGAACAGTTAACTAGTATCTTGTAAATATTTAATTGTTGTGTTATTTTTATTTGATTTTTAGCCAAAAAAATTTAAAAATATGAAAAATAAATAAATAAATAAACAATTTTTTTTTTTTTTTGTGTTTTTAACTTGAATAATCAGGTAAAATTGGTGTGAGATAGCTGTGTAAGGAATTTTCACTCCTGAGACGTATCTCAGCCTATTTCGTAACAAGTTAATTTTTGAATTCTCCATAAAAACTGACTAAAATGGATCTTCATATGCTCAGTTGACAGGTATTAGCAACATGCATGGTAACATATGGACATGAGTTGTAATTGAAAAGTGTGTAATATTCAGTGCTCTAGTTTAATTGGAGGAAACATCTAAAAAAAACGATGGAATAGGAAAAAAAATTCATTGCTAAAAAAGGTGTGAATTCTGATATAACTTTAGGACAAAAATATTACTCTCTTTTCAACTACACTTATGAATATTCTGGGCACAATGATTTGATTAGTACTTTGTTGGTTGTGTATATGGAGAATGGTAAAAATAATCGGAGAGTTCACTTATTTAGTAATTTAGAATGAAAAAAAAAACAACTATTAACTTGGATAAGAAGTTTCACTTGTTTAGTCACTAACTTATTTATTCTCTTTTGTTTTATCTTTTTGCTTTTGTGTGCATTAGTTTGACGTTTGTGGGCATCGTCACAGTAAGCCCTCACGAGACTACAACTCGTCCACTAGGGACACCAAGGGGTTTAAAGACTTGTTACATATGCTAAATGCAACCGCGATCCCTATGAAAGTGCCTTAGTTTAATTTTATTTTAAAGATGTTTATGTTGTTTTATTTTATTGTTTTGCTCGAAGACTATCAAAATATTAGGTTTGGGGGTGTGATGAGTGGTAAAAATATCATTATTTCCCACTCTTTTGACCTAATATTTTATATAGTTTCTTGTGTTTTATGAATATTTTGATGTGTTTTAGTTTATTTTACAGATAAAATAAAATCAGGACGAAATTTGGAATAAATAAGGGCAAAAACTGGACTTAAAATTTTGATTTTGGAGATTGGAAACTTGAAATGGCGTTCTAACGAAGTACAAATTCGGAAATTCCAACTTTGCACAATTATCGTACTTTGGCCATAACTTTTTACTCTGATATCTGATTGAGTGGATTCAAGTTCCAGATTAAAGAAAACTCAAAGATCTACAACTTTAAAGTTCATAATAATTTCGAATTCTGAAGTTTCTATGACCGAAATTGATAAAACATCCGGAAGTATGTTATGTGTAATTATTAAAGTCATTTTCAAAATAAAAAAAAATAATAAAATGAAAAATGAAAATTGTCAAACTTCCACCAAACATGCTTGCATGTTTGGTGAAGAATTCGATGTCATGTTTCGTGTCATGTTTGATGCCATGTTTGGGGCCATGTTTGGTGGAGCAATTGGTGGAGAAATTGGTGGAAGCCTTTAGATTTGCCTATAAATACCAAGCTAAACTTTGTAAAATTTTCATACTTTCTTTGGAGGAATTTCTCCATGAAAACCTAAAGGAAAGTGTCTTGTATATTTATTTAAGTTTTCTTGTATTTTCGTTTTATTTAATTAATAAAATTTTGTGTGTTTTCATTTACAGCATGAGCAGGTAATCTCATTCTGTTGGGGTAAAAATGTGAGACTTTTAATATAATAAATTAGATTAATCTCTCTTATTTTAATTAAAATTTGGATTAATTAGTTACCACCTATATGGCCGGTTTAGGTGACAACCTTATTTACCGCCTATATGGTCGGTTTTACATTCCATACGTAGTTTCCGCCTATATGGTCGGTTTAGGTAATAACCTTGTTACCGCCTATATGGTCGGTTGGACTTAATTGAGACAAATGGAATTTACGCCTTTATGGTCTGGTTAAATATAATTAATTAATCGTTAAACATTGACAATAAGGGAGATTTCTAATTTTGAAATATTAAAAGTGGATCCTCTAACCCCAGAATTTTCTTTCATTATTGTAATTTTACTTTTATTTATCTCCAAGTTATTTTTTTATGATTTTTTATTTATTTAAGTGTTTAGTAATCCTAAGTATGTTTTGTAACTAAATATATTATATACGAGTGTGATGAATTCCAATATCACCGGTTTATAAGGGGTTATTTCATGTCTTGGGTAATATAAAAGTTTATTTATTAAGTCTTAAGCTTAATGCTTCTTGTTAACTAGCCATTAATAAGATTGATGTGGTAAAGTTAAAATAAACTTGACGAAGGAATTTTAGGTTTCAGCCTTAGACTTAATAGCCCACGATCTTCCTTAAGGATAAATAACCCTTAATAGATTTCCTTCCAGGATAGACATATACCTGTCGGGTGGGGATAGCCACAATTGGAACTTAATCTTAATGAATTCAGGTAACTTGGTTAACATAGACATATGATTAATTGAGTTACACTGAGTATTTGCATCTGACCATCGACAGAGGCTTTTGCATAATTTCGTGTTCTAGGTTAGTAAACCAATATATTGCACAAACATGAGATAATCATTTCATCTTTAAAACATATTGGAAGGATTCACAACCCTAGATAGTTTAATAATATTGATTTTACCTTTAATTCACTTTCACACTATTTTATTTATTTGTTTTAGTTTAAAGTCACCATCCAATCAAACAACCAATCTATTAGATACTCGTAAACATTTGGATTCATAAATTAATAACTTAGGTATTAAGTCCTCGTGGGATCGATACATTTTATACTACTTGAACAATATGGGCGCTTGCGTTATACGTGTGTGATCACGCCGATCATATGAAACAATTCAAATGGATATAACTAGCAATAATGAAGTTCAGTCTACACAGTAAGAATAGATAATGTAACTTTAGGACAATAAATAAATGAAGACTTTGGGTTGATTGATAAATATTAAGGGACTTTAAGACATGGAATAGGCGAAGTAATTTCCAATGAAACAAATAGTAGATGAAAGAAATATGTATTCACAGATCTCTATAAAATGCATATACACACCCATCCACTTATAGCTCAGTTTGGAGGAGAACCAGTAAAGAATAATATTTGACAAAATAGATAAATCGCAAGATGGCTAGATAACCAAATCAATAAGTTCAACGGAACATAGATAAAAATCATGAGAAAGAATAGTTCGAAGTCACAGTGAGTCGAACCAAAATTAGAAGCCATCATCAAAGTGAAAACCCTTAAGGGAGTAAAGACTCAAAAGTATGAATGAACCAGAGAGAACGACTCTCTGGAATATAGTATATAACTCATAAAGAGTATCATTGTATTGAGAGTGAAAAATTCGATGCAGAATAGAACCTGAACCAAAGGATTTAGTACAGATGTCCTAAGCAATCGAAGTTGATGATAGGGAAATTTATGTAGTGGAGTAAACTTCATAAGGAGGAATAGCAAATGGAGTATAATAAAACTAAGAGAGAGAATAACGACTTAAAATGATTAAACAATAGAAATTGGTAAGAAGAGGTGCAGAGGTAACATGATTGAGTATTTAGAGAGCATGACTATAGAGAAGGTTCACAATTAGAGGTAGTATGATCGACGGTCGAAAAGCGGATCAAGAGTGATGTTGAAGTATGAAACAATTAAGAAAATACTTAGCAGAAGTATTTAAGTGTGGGAGCCGACATAAGTAAACACGGGAGTCCCAAGCTTATAAATGAGTAGAAAGTGCGAGTGCAGCATAGGTAGATAATAAGTTCAGCACAACCGGAATGGTTTCGGGACCAAAACCCACCCTCCCAGCCCTCGCTAGACAACAACATTAATGATAGACCTCGTTGATCGCCTCAAGATATTCCCTGAAACAAGTGAAACCATAGTGTAGTAAATATCCTATAGGGTAGGGTAATAAATAATTAAAATATAATATCCCTCAAGATAAAAAGACAGATACAAATGAGCCAGAAGTTCCATAAATAGTTAAGAACTGGAAAGAAGATAAAAAAAGACATCAAGTAAAAGGTCGAGGTGGAACTGTTTAGATAACATGACCATAGGAAAAGATACCAGATAAACAGTGATAGAAGTGTATAATGATAGATTGTCAATCATACTACGGAATAGCAAGATTTTTTCAGAATTGGGATAAAACTGAGATTCTATTATATGAGTAGGGGAGGAAGATAATGATAATGACCCGTATGTTCCTTTCGTAACGCACCGTTAAGGATAATGTATAGGATGACTCAAGAAGAGACTAAGTATAACCTAGAGATGGACAAGGAAACTAAGAATACCGAAATTGTTGAGACTGGGACAGTACTTGATAGGATAAGACTCGAGGGATAATTAAAAGTGGAGTATTCT
This sequence comes from Zanthoxylum bungeanum, assembly GCA_019454045.1. Classification (NCBI taxonomy): domain Eukaryota; kingdom Viridiplantae; phylum Streptophyta; class Magnoliopsida; order Sapindales; family Rutaceae; genus Zanthoxylum; species Zanthoxylum bungeanum. The sequence continues at coordinate 35,592 of SKCR01049500.1, read as the reverse complement.
AGAATGCAAGTAGGCAAGGAAAGAATAGTTAGCATAAATACAATAATTGTACTGGTACTGGCAAAGGAATTAAAAGTGCAAAAAGAATACAAACATAAACTAGAAAAGAATAAATAGTGCCAACGTTAATAATAAAGAACATAATTTTAAGCATAAATGTGCATAAAGTCAGGCTTAAATAGATATCTTATCTCAAACTCTTAGCCAATCGAGATGGATTGCCAGAGAAACTAACCGGAAGTAACATTCCAAGTTGAGAGCCTCTGGTTGACAAAGACAGTATAATAAAAGTTATTTGTGAGTTATGAAGTCCTAAATCCATAGATAATCAAAATGGGATAATGAATGTTAGGATAAGATCTAGTATATGGAGCTAAGGAAAAATCTAATAAGATATATCTTATGAGGTCATTAAGTGGTTATATTATTAAGAGTAGTCGAAGAACCCGAGAGATACACAAGTCAATAGAAAGCGAAGATTATTGGCTATAATATAAAGTACGATTATGGTACCTTAAACGTGAAGAATAACAGAAGTCTCTTATGATATTTAGGAATTATTGTTGTCATGGAAAGAGATATAAAAGGTTTCAAACTAGAATGGAACTAAGATAAATGAGATAGCAGGCCCCATATATAGTATAATTTTAAGACTAATAGTTCGTTCAAATAGTCGAAATAGAAGATGTTGAGTATAATTAGAGGCTCATAAATGAGATTTCTATAATGCATAAAGTTAATTGTAGTATGACGGTAAGTGTAGAGTACTGAGCAGAAGTTCATAGAATGAAAATAAGGAACTACCTCTCATTTAGGAATTCAAAGAATCATTCACTAAGGCCCACGAACTTTGAAGTATTATGTTCAAGCATGACAAGAGATTCCCAAAAGTTTTTATATTAAGTTTTGAATAGAAGAGCTGAAAGAAATGTAAGGAAGATAAGAATAGCAGAGATGCGAATACCCTTGAACCAAGACCAATCTGCGAATTAAGCCCCAGAAGAGATTCGAGGACGAATCCTATTTAAAGGGGGGAGAATTTATAACGATCAGAAATCTCGACTACTGTTACATTGTGGGATGAGTGTCAAATAATATAAATTATGTTTGGACATATAAAAACTCATGAAATGACTTTGGGGACAATCGGTAAATTCTTCGAGATTCCGATACAAGATGGTACCATGTTCCACTCCGGACATCCCATGATATTTGGGCCATAACTTTCTCATATGAAGTTTGATTCTTATGAACTTTATATCATCGGAAAGAAAGACCGAGACCTATAACCTCTACGTTGGATAATTTTCCAAATTCAAAACAAAAGTAAGTCAAAATTCAAAATTTCATGGGCTGCTACAATAATTTCGAGAAGGGACTAGAATGGGCAATGTGGCACAAATCCAACCACTCATTTAGAATGGGCAATGTGGCACAAATCCAACCACTCATTTATTTACTCAAATATCAGCCTTTCCCTATAAATATGGGACTATTCATTCATCTTCCTTAAGGCCAAAAACGTGAACACCATGGAGAATTCTTCAAATTTTCCTCTTCTTCCTCAAGCTAATTTAGATGCAACAAGTGATGGTTCCAAGCTCATCTCATGCAAAGTAAGTTCTTTATCCTCTTTTCCTCCTCTAATTTTAGTTGTGAGCTTGAAGAATATAAGTCCAAATTCGCACCTTATAAACCCTAGAATTTGGAATTGCCTAATTGGCTTTGATTTAGTTGCTTGTATGCATTTTGGAGAGTGTTATGATAGTATTAACCTGAATTGAGGTCCTTGAGAGTGTCTGAATGTATTGAGGGGAATTGAATATGTTTCTTATTTATTGAGGTGGATAATTGGTATATATAGAAGTTAAGAATTGAATATGCTTCTTGTGTGTTGATGTAGAATTTGGAAAGTACCTATATGAGGGTGTTAGAGTGGTGTATGGGAATTGTTGAGCATATGGAACTGGTTATTGGCCCTAATTTTGAGCTCGAGTCACGACACCGAGCATGCTGATGCTCTTTGTTTAGATCTAAAAATGAGGGCGTCGCAACGCTCTAGTAGCGAGTCACGACGTAGACCTGGAAATGCCCTCTACCTCAGTTTTGTCTTATAGAGTCGTGACGCGACGCATTGCTTATAGACTCACGACGCGAGGCCATTTTCCAAAAGATCAGTTTAGACATTTCAGATCCATGATAATATATCAGTGGGCATCTTAAGAATTTTATACCAACATACAACTTCACACTACATCCATGATTATAAATGGTTTCTTAGTTTAAACATACTAATTATACTCAAAAAAAGATCCTTTCAGTCGCATGCAGAATCAAAAGTAACCCAGTCACATTCAAGATTAAGGGCAATACATGTTGATTGGTGAGTGGACACTTTTTCATTAAGTTAATTTTCATTATATTATTTTAATATCACTTACTTTTTCGCCTTTAGGGCGTTAGCCGAGTTTACTTTCAGATATGTTTTAATAAAGAATGTGATAAGTGTGGTTTATACCCACTTATTCTGGCATTCTTATCTTATTATTTTGTTAGGTTCCGTGTCATTTAATGTATTTTGTAGTTTCTTTTATGATTTATTTGTATGAAGCATTGCAACATGGATCTTGGGGCAATTTGACTTGTTTTGGGACCCTACGGATGCATCGGAAGCACATAGGAAGAGCGGAAAACGCAGAAAACAGCATCCATAAATTGTGTCTGGCATCATGACGCCACTAGTGGGTGTCGCGACGCCCTTTCAGCACTCTCAGCACTCACATACATATTTCTCGCAAGTTTAGCACCGCGACGCCATTTTTCGGCACCGCGATGCTGCAGCAGATACCCATAAACAATAATTTTAGGGTTTTACATGTACAATGACTCCAGGACTTCCCTATAAATACATAAGCTGGTCCAAAACCCTAAAGAGGAGGCTAATACACAACTCAAGACTCAAAACATATATTTTTAGAGAGATCCAGTGAGGAAGATTGAAGAGAGATAAGAGGAGATGAAGGCAGTGATGTTTGAAGGCGAAGGGGTTCGATTAAAATTTTATCATCTAGTTTCTTTCTTTCAACTCTAATGATTTCTATTAGATTCATGACATTACTTTCATTTTTTATTATTTAGTCATGAACTAACTCCATAATTCTAGAAGATGATGTAGCCAATGTTTGAACCTATGTATTGATTGCCAGTTTGATTTTTATGAAGTTATAATTCAGTTTGTTTATATTCGTTTGTGTTTAATGCTTCATGTTTGTTGGCCACAAATTGAGATGATGAATGTTTAAAATTTATCGCTTGGGAGAGATGGATTTTTAATAGGATCCAGAGGATATAACCTAGGAATTATATATAGTTCGGGAGAATCTATAATTCCTTTATAGTCGTTAACACTTAATCACAGAACGTAATGAATTGTTGATTACTAGATTTTTATTGGGATATTGAAGTCGGTAATTAATAATCTTTTCACTATTGCTCAGGAGAAGAAGTGGAATACTTTAGGATTCCTGACTTATAAACAATGCAATTGAATAAGGATTGAATGGCATGACAAATACATAGTGGATAGCTAAGTGAAATCTGAATCTAGAATCTATCTCTTCTTGGATTATCTTCATTAGATGTTTTAATATCTTGTTTCTTTAGTTTTTAGTTTTAATATTAGTTTATTCTAAATTTAATTATTTTCTGAATAAGTTAGGATTATCAATTATAGTACTTAGTATAAGTAGAATACAATCCTTGTGGGTTCGACAATCTTTCACTCATCTTTACTAAAATATGACACATTACACTTGCGGTATAATATAAAATATCGCAATAAGTTTTTGGCGCTGTTGCCGGTGATTGTTAATTTAATTCACATTAATACTATTAGCAAGTAACCTTACCTTTAATTTAGATTTTTATTTTTTATTTTTAGTTTTGTTTTGCTTTTATTTTTTATTTTTTATTTTTACTTTAGTTTTGTTTTGCTTTGCTTTTATTTTTTCTGTTTTGTTTTTATTTGATTACTTTTTCTTTTTTCTTTTTGTGCTTCAGTGAATGTGAAGATCCATAAGTCTTGAATCGCTTCTATTTGATCCTAAAATAAAAATAACAGCGAGGAGACTAAGGAAAAAAAAAAAAACACTTGAAAAAGAAGCAATGGCGGCTGAAAATATAGCGAATAACCCAGTCCAGGTGGCAATACGGGATCACTTTAAGTGAGTCATTGATGATAATTATTCTGGGATTGGCCATCAACCAATCAACGCCAACAATTTTGAGCTGAAACCTGCATTGATCAACATGGTGCAAAAGAACCAGTTTAGAGGTTCAGCTATAGAGGATCCCAACGTGCATTTAAGGATGTTCTTGGAGATGGTGGATACCATAAAGATGAAAGGACTCACTAAAGAGACCATCGGGCTACGTTTGTTTCCATTCTCTTTAAGGGATCAAACGAGGGGTTGGCGTATAATCTATTCCGACAGGGAGTATCATGACATGGAAGGATATGGCTACCACATTCCTTGTGAGGTTCTTTCCACCAGCTAAATCAGCCTAACTGAGAACATAAATTAGCATATTTAGGCAGTTGGAGACTGAGAATCTATATGAGACCTGAGAGCACTTTAAAGATCTACTTAGGAGGTGCCCACAGCATAATTTTGAAGATTGGCAGTTATTCTACAATGGGTTGAATGGTCCAAAAAGGACCATAGTCGATGCAGGTGCTGGAGGAATCCTGTTTAAGAAATATGCTGAAGACGCCTATGGTTTATTAGAGGATATGGCCTTTAATAACTACCAATGGCCAAGTGAACGCACTACTGTACCTAAGGTGGCTGATGTATATGAGGTGGATCCTATTGTTGCACTTACAGCTCAAAGGGAATCCCTCATGACTCATCTAGCAACATTGACCAATCAACAGCGCCAACCATCTATTGAAGCTGCTGCTGCAAATTTAATGATCTTACCTAATTGAGGATATGAACAAGTTCAGTATGTGAACAATCAAAACTTCAAAAACTATAGAGGCAATCATATGCCCAACTACTCTCATCCAAATTTGTCATATGCTAATACAGAGAATGTCTTGCAACTTTCATCTGGCTTCAACTATCCAAGAGCTGAGCAGAAACTTTCCTTAGAAAACCTCATGAGCACGTGTGTTGCTAAAAATTCAGTGAGGTTTGAGAAAAATGAGTCAAGGTTGAACAGTATTGAAACGCACATAGGAAATATAGGAGCAATAATAAAGTCCTTAGAAGTGTAGATTGGGCAAATTGCTTCTTCCATGACTAATCAACAGAATTGGGTATTTCCTAGTAATACTGAAGTCAACCCCAAAGAGCAGTGTCAAGCCATAACCCTCCTGAGCGGAAAAGAGATTAAAGACACATCTCAGGACTTAGGCAGTAAATAAAAAGAAGTTGCACTTCAAGAGGAAATAGTAACAGAAGAATAGAACAATGTAGTAGCTCTTTTATATAAACCACCTTTTTATCCTAAAGACGCCTTTGTTATACCCTCAGCGCTTTCAAAAGAAGAAGTTGGATGCTCAATTTGCCAAATTCCTTCACATCTTCAAAATGATCCATATCAATATCCCTTTTGCAGATGCATTAAAACAGATGCCTAATTATGTGAAGATTATGAAAGAGATAATGTCAAAGAAAAGAAAGCTGGCAGATTTTGAAACAGTAGCACTCACAGAGGAGTGTAGTTCCATCATACAGAAGAAGCTCCCTCCAAAGCTGAAAGATCTGGGCAGCTTTACCATACCGTGCACTATTGGGAATCGATATTTTGGTAATGTGGTCTGCGATTTGGGTGCAAGTGTAGGCACTGCATTTTTACATATAAGTCCTGATGATAAGCCTCATATGGAGGCACTACCCGATAAGTTACGGAAGTCGCGGGAAACAGACGTCGGAAGGGGAAATTCAAAAATCAATACCTTGTTCGACTTAATTCGTTTGCTTAGTCTCGGGTTCGCTCGTTGGATCTCTGTTTTAAAATTCATCATTGGCCCAAAACCCCCGAAACCCATATCAAGCCCACCAAATCTCATCCAAAAAATAATTAAAACACTTAAAACACATCAAATCGCCTTCCCAAATTAAATAAATCAAATCAAATCATCTTCCCAAATTAAATAAATCAAATCAAATCACATACCTAAACTAAATAAATTAAATAAATCAAATAAATACCTCTCCTAAACTAAATAAATCACCTTCCTAAATTAAAGAAATCATTTCCTTATAACAAACTAATTAAATCTTCCCCATGATCACACAATCTTCATTTCCTACCCATACAAGGACAATCATATCCCACTCCTATAAAAAGACACATAAACCAAGCCCTTTCAACAACACATTCACGGCAATTACAAAAAAACCCTAAAGCCTCTTCTTTTTCTCTCAAGAGCTCACAACTCACGAAAAAAAAATGCTCAAAGAAAGAATCCTCTCTCTAACCATCTCTCTCGCTCCTCTCTCTTCCATCTCTCTATAAAATATAAACCCTAGCCGACTCACCATCTCTCTCTCTAACCTCTCGACCGATCCTCTCTTTCACACATCCTCACTCATCAACTCTCTCTCTCTCTTCACACTCTTTCATATTCGGCGAACAAAAAGCCAAAAACCCTAATCTCTTTGAACCAGACCACTCGCATCCTTCTCCCTCTCTCTTCTCGAAAAACCCTCAACCTGAAGCCACAACCTAGCAGCCCTTCAAACCTCTAAAACCCTAAGATACATGCCACTGACTCTCGGCTATAACCAAAAATAGACAATGGAACCCTAATAATCTTCACGCCCTTATCTCTCCACTCTCTCCTTCTACCAACCCTCATGCCTCTCTCAGCTAACTCGAAAACAACATAAAAACCCCTAACACAGAGCAGCCCTCCACTCTCTACAATGAACCCACGCACATGACCCAGGTTCATGTCACACACATAAGTAGTCCTCACTCATGAGCCCAAAGAACCAACCTCTCTCCATCACCTAACGCACAACTCTCACCTCACAGATCACACTCACAAACCTCAGACCACTCGCAAATTCAAAAGACAAACACACCTAGCACAGCTCACACTTAAACACACACCACACACACCTCACGGCTTCACTCCTTTTTAATCCACACGCGTCTCTCTCTCACCAAACATATGCCATAAACTCTCAACGCCACTCACAAACAAGATAAATAGGCAGCGAAAACAGCCCCTTCAATCCAACTGAGAACTAACAACCCAAATCGAGACCAAAACTAAGCCTTTAATCGAGACCAAATCATCCCCGAAACAGCCCTCTCTGTAACCGAAAATAACCCCAAAATAGTCCATAAAATAGCCCCTAAAACAGTCCCAAAATAACCCCAAAATAGCTCCCTAAACAACCACCTGAAATAGCAGTAAAAATCATCCAAAATAGTGAAGAAAACAGAGAAAACAACAAGCAGAAACAGCGAACCAGCGAACCAGAAAAATAGCAGAAATGTTAACCCTTCCGGCGATGTCCCAACGTACTCCCGAGAAGCGACTTAAAAGGTAAGACTTGGCGGCACCCTTTGTTATATTTTATTTTGTTATCCCGGACACGGCATGCTTGGTTGGACGTGGAATACGTTCAACCGGGTATGCGAAGTCCTACATTGAAACCGGCTAAATTCTTTGGTCACATATTTATTGTTCCGCATTTATTTCGTATTATTAGTCTTTTATTATTTCGCATTTAATTCACGTTTATTGTTGCTTTATTATTCCGCATTTATTTTGTGTTATTTATCTTTTTTCATTATTTCACACTTTAGTTTATTTTTCGTCTCTTCGGTTATTTATTGTTATATGCATTATCATGTTTCATGTATGTCAATATTGGGTTAGTGATTGGGTGTTGCTTCTCGTGGTATATCGGATGGAAACCCAGACGTAAATTCCGTAGCCGAATCCGAATGGACGGTAGTGCGGTCTGTACTTGGGATATAACTCCACGTACCTATTGGGGAAACATTCATGCATATGTTCATGAAATTATGTGCTTTCCGTTATGTCGATTTACTTTTATGCATGCAAACTTAGATATAGGTTATTCTTGCATATGTATCTTGCGTAGACTCGGTTATACTATCGCATAAATCCTTTCATTACAATTGGCATAAGTAAGGGACCATTCTGAACCCAACGGTTTGAGGTCTTCCCTTGCGAGGGGTGAGTGCAGCCTTAAATTATTTTACAATTCACACTGTGTGGTGACTCCATTATTCACCGGTTTAGTCCCCCGCGGGCTACTCCGTACTTCTGACCGGGCCGCGAGACTGGAACATCGTCGCCGATTTCTGTGTCCTACAGCAAGCATCAATATCATGCCCTTATCCATCTACAATCAGTTGCGCATAGGTGAGGCAATGCCAACCACAGTGACATTACAACAGCAGATAGATCTCTCACCTACCCACGAGGAATAGTAGAAGATATGTTGGTTAAGGTGGATAAGTTTTATTTTTCAGCAGATTTCCTTATTCTTGATATGGAGGAGGACCATGACGTCCCAATCATCCTTGGGAGGCCTTTCTTGGCAACCGATAGAGCAATCATTGATGTACAGAAAAGTGAACTGAAAATGAGAGTCAAGATGAAGAAATCACCTTCAGTGTTTTCAAAGCTATGCCGAGTCCTCACGATGATGAAGAATGTTACAGGTTAGACATTGTAGTGAGGGGAGTTGCAAACACGCAGGGTGAACCAGCAGTTAAGTAACCAATGAGCATAGTGAAGTGATGCAAATAAGATTCTCCTCATCTAGAACTGAAATCACCTCCAAAGCGTCATAAAAATAGGAAATCAAGAGTCAGTGCTCACTTAGAGATGATCTCTGGGAAGCTCAAAATATGGTCAAGTCAATTTTACCACATGTGTAGTCAAAAATTTGAACCATTAGTAGACCCTGGAGGACCATCCATGGATAAATTGTCACGGCCTGTCAAGCTACCTTTTTCATGTCATAACAACAGGTGGATACCAAAGAATAAGGCAGATGAGACTACTCGGTCCGCTACATTGAAGCTACCATGACCATTTGGGTGGTTGCGTCTGGCTGAAGACGTTAAACTTAGCGCTAGCGGGGAAGCAACCTTTGCATTTGTTTATTTTTATTTTATTTTCTTTACTTTATTTTATTTTATTGTGTTATTTTTTTGTTTATTAGTTTGCATATTATTTATGCAGGTAGCATGACTCACACAACCCGCGCTACCAAATTCTAATCAGCAGGAGCCTGATCAACTCCATGCATGGTAGTGTTTCTCCTCACTCTTGTTTCTTTATGTTTATCTTACAATGAGGACAATGTATGTTTTAAGTTTGGGGGTGTGTGCATGTAGTGATAGTTCCTGCTATTTAAAAAAATATTTATTTTTTATTTTTATTCCTTGATAGTAAAGCATAAGTCTAATGATGGATTTTGTTTGCTTTAGATGAAATCTTAGAAACAATAAGTTCCCTTGAGTAGGTGATCTAGGTTACACTCGTAAGCACTTAACAATAGGTTTTCAGCAGTAAGAACTTAAGTAGTTGACAACGTGACTAGTTAAAGAAATTACATGCTGATGAATGGCCATTTGCTTAGATGTCTATCTCGATTTTCTAATATTATGATGTATGGTATGGTTAAAAAAAAAGATTGAACAAGAATGAAAGCAAGAGAAAAGAAAGAAAAAAATTGTTTTTCAAAGAAAAAGTTAAATTACCTATAAACGATAAGCGTGAAGCTACCCATGGGCGAGTGTTAGGACTACCATGAGGAGAAATGCTACCTTAAAGGGTAGGTGTGTTGAGAAAAATTCAAAAAAAAAAAGAAGAAAAAAAACAGACCATATTGAGCAAAAAAGGCAATTACATAGTACTTTGGAGATATCTAGGTTGGTTTAACTCATTGGATCCCAATTTTTGAGACGAAATCATCGAGTTGGTTTACTTAAGAGTCGAGCTGTGACCAAACCTTTACACACACGCACTGTAAGTCTGGCTTAGATACTTTATTTATGAACTTGGATTTTAGTTGCATCGAGTACTTTGAAGGTTCTTTGATTTCATTGGTAAGAAGTCTTTGAGGACAATATTATGTGTAACTATCATGAATATTTTAGTTGCTTTTATACTATTGCATGTGTTTGAATGACGTTTGTGGGTATCGTCGTTGTAAACCCTCACGAGACTATAACTCGTCCACTAGGGTCGCCTAGAGGTTTAAAGGCTTGTTGCATACGCTAAATGCAATCGTGATCCCTACGAAAGTGGCCTAGTTAATTTTGTTAATTTTGTTTGTTTATTTTTATTTAGTCTTTTGCTCGGGACTAGCAAAATCTTAATTTTGGAGGTGTTTGATAAGTGCGGTTTATACCCACTTATTCCGGCATTCTTAGCTTATTATTTTGTTAGGTTCCGTGTTATTTAATGTATATTGTAGTTTCTTTTATGTTTTATTTGTAGGAAGCATTGGAACATGGATCTTGGGGTAATTTGACTTGTTTTGGGACCCTACGGACACATCAGAAGCACGCGGGAAGAGCGAAAAATGCAGAAAACAACATCCAGAAAATTTTTATGGCATCGCGACGCCCCTTCAACACTCACATACATATTTTTCGTAAGTTTAACGCTGTGACGCCACTTTTAGCCGCTGCAACGTGCGGCAGATACCTTGAAGCATCAATTTTTAGGGTTTTACATGCACAATGACTCCAAGACTTTCCTATAAATACATAAGCTCGTCCAAAACCCTAAAGGGGAGGCTTATACACAACTCAAGACTTAAAACACATATTTTTAGAGAGATCTAAGGAGGAAGATTGAATAGCGACAAAAGGAGACGAAGGCGGTGATGTCCGAAGACGAATGGATTCGATTCGAGTTTTATCATCTAGTTTCTTTCTTTCAACTCTAATGATTTCTATTAGATTCATGGCATTACTTTCATTGTTTTATTATTTAGTCATGAACTAACTCCATAATTCTAGAGGATGATATAGCCAATGTTTGAACCTATGTATTGATTGCCAGTTTGATTTTTATGAAGTTATAATTCAGTTTATTTATATTCTTTTGTGTTTAATACTTCTTGTTTTTGGTCACAAATTGAGATGATGAATGTTTAGAATCTATCGCTCGGGAGAGAGGGATTTTAAATAGGATCTATAGGATATAAAGTAGGAATTTTATAGAGTTCATGAGAATCTATAATTTCTTTGAAGTTGTTAACACAAAATCACAGAACGTAATGAATTGTTGATTACAAGATTTTTATAGGGATATCAAAGTTGGTAATTAATAATCTTTTCACTATTGCTCGGGAGAGGGAGTGGAATACTTTAGGATTCTAGACTTATGAACAATGCAACTAAATAGAGATTGAATGGCATGACAAATACATATGAGATAGCTAGGTGAAATCAGACTCTAGAATCTATCTCATCTTGGATTATCTTCATTAGATGTTTTGATATCTCATTTCTTTTGTTTTTAGTTTTAATATTAGTTTATTCTAAATTTAATTGTTTTCTTAATAAAGTTAAGATTATCAATTATAGAACTTAGTGCGAGTATAATACAATCTCTATGTGTTTGACACTCTTTCACTCATCTTTACTAAAACTTGACACCGTACATTTGTGGTACGATATAAAATATCGCAACAGAATGTTTTGAGAAATGATTTAGAAAAGTGATGATTACAGAAACATGATTTTATGTTTTCGAGGCAAGTGGAAAAGCCACCTCAGTATGTAACTTGACTCAGATATGGAATTGTTGGATCCATATTTCGTGTGCATATGCAGTTCAGGACTAGGGATGACAAATGCCCATAGATCCTAGATTCAGAGTCTGGAGCATGACGTAGATCTACACCTCGGCTCTAGTTCAGTGGCTTGGGGTATGGCAATACATAACGCCCCAAGACCACTAGATTTCATGACTAGGGGGACGGCGATATGTAACGCCCTTAGACCCTAGTTTTAGGGACATGTAGCGACATGCTTTGGGGGACGGCGATACGTAACACCCCAATGTCATGGATTTGCACTCCTAGCTCTAGTTAGGCGTATAGAGGGCGGCGATACGTAACGTCCTTATGCATCAGGTTTTCAACAGACCTTCAGATTAAAAATTTTCAAAAAACATATTTTCAAAGACAGCCTTACAGAAAAGATTATTTCAAGAAAGAGTTTTCGTAAGAAACTGTTTTGTGAGAGTTTTAGAATTTTTAGACCAGAAGTAGTTTTCAGAAAAGATTCCCAGAAAGTAAGTTGTTACAAATAAGGAAAGAGATTTCAAAAGATATGACTTGAGATAAACTTGATTTTAGAACCATGGATTTTTCAAAAAGTATTTGAGTTCCTATTTTATTTTAACTGTCACTCACTTAGGTCGTTCAAACAATCTAACCCCCCTAACTCCCAGTTTCTTATTTTGCAGGTCACCCGGAGGACGAGCTCGAGAGGATGGATATTGATGGCAGTCACTAGGGTATTTGGTCCACCAGGTCAAGTCAAAGATAGGGTTCAATCAAGTTAAGTAAAGTTCAGTTTCAGATATCTGTATAGTAAAATTGTATATAAGAAATTGTGTAAAGTGTTGTCCAGATAATCGATGTTGGATGTTCAGTTGTCTGTGTACTGTTATACATTTTATGTTATGGATTTGGGCAATGGTCCCGTATATGAGATTATGTTTGAGAAAAGAGTATCAGTGTTGTTCGTAGTTAGAAATTCAGAGGTTTAGGGGGATAGTACGACATATTCCCTACCGGTAGCATCTCCCGGATTGGGGATGTTATAATTAAAAAGATTGTTCTTAGGGCTTGTATAGAGTAGAATATGAGCAAATGCATGTAGCCTGTTGTTGATTTCACCCTTACACACCTAGTGTTTGCTAAATTGCCTCAAAGACATTGCTTGAATTTTTGGAGAACATTGAGTGTTGGGTGTGGAGTATGGACAGTAGTTAAGCTGAGAGCGATATTATAGCCCCGAAGAAGAAGCATAAAGCCTACGTCTCACTTACTTACGACCTCTGATTACTTTTGGAATGATGAGGCATTTAAAAATTTCAATGCATTCATTTCTAAGAATCTAATTCGGGAACGGGGAATTCAGGTCTCTATTGCACATGACCCTAAAATGGCACAGATGATTCAAGATCGGGGATGAGAAGAGTTTACAAGACCCCATGTCGATGCAATTGTACCTATTTTGCGGGAATTTTATGCAAATTTGAAGGTGCGGCACAAGGGACTAAAGGTGCTTGTACGAGGTAAGATGGTGCCTTTCGACCAACACACCATCAATACCTTTTATCAATTGCCAGAAATCAATGATGACGAGTATTGTGCATACTTGGCAGAAGACCTCGATTATATCGAGATAATCACTACCTTATGTGGAGAAGGCGTTAGATGGAAGACCAACCAATGAGTGTCAATGCACTTTAACAAGACGACTTTGGATAAATATGCAAAGGCTTGGTTTTTTTTGTTTCCGCCAAACTTATGCCAGCCAGTCATACCGCACATGTGACCAAGGATCGCATTGCTTTGACTTATGAAATTATCACTGGCAAATCCATCAATTTATGGCCATCATTCAAGATTCCATCCTTGCTGTTGTAAGGGGTACGACTACACTTATACTTCCTCATACTTCTCTGATCACTGATCTCTGTCACAATGCCGGGGTCACATGGGATAAAAGTGAAGAACTACTTACTTCCCAAGTTCCGATTGACCCGGGTATCCTTGCCCATTATAAGATAAAGAAAAATGTGGAGACTCGGGATTTTGGCCCTTCCCGAGTGGCCAGTTCTTCTCGCGGTGCGAGTTCGGCTCGTTTTCGTCCATTGCCGACTTCTACATCTCATCTTAATTTGGGTGAACAACTTTCATTACTTAAGACAGAGACATGATGTCACATATAAGTTGAGCGTGTTTTTCAACAGTGGGTCGACAGCTATATGGTGTACTTTATGGATTTCAACTTTACCTTGGTTGAGATGTTTGCCAATAGTCGGCTTAACTCGGGTCCCAATACAGTCTATTTTCCTCCACCGCTCAGCTTTCCACCTTATTCGGCTGATGCGTCTGAGGAGGATGATAATTGATGACGATTATCTCAAGTGCCTTCCACCTAGTTTTTCTTTATTTTGAGCATTGATGACTCTGCTCGATTTCAGTTTGGGGGTGTTGTGTTGTGTTGTGTGATCTGGTATATACTTGTGTTTTTTTTGAAAGGTTTACTTATGGTATGTGATTGTGTTTAAAAAAAATAATATATATATATATTAATCTATGAATTATGGATGCCGCATGATGATGAGGTTGTGTGTTTAGTATGACATATTAGAAAACGATAACTGTGTGAAGGTCTTTTATCTGATGTCTTGAGTAGGTAATCCAGGTTAGACTCGTGAGCACTTAAAAGTAGGTTTCTAGCAGTAAGAACCTAGGTAGATAATAAAATGATTAGTTGATGAAATTGGTTGAAGATGAATGATCGTTTGCTTAGATATCAATCTATGATTGTAATTAATTGTGTTATATGATATGGCTAGAGTAAAAAAAACATTTCAACCACTTATAACCGATAAGCGTGAAGCTATCCATGGCTGAGTATTAGGACCATCATGAGGAGAAATGCTACCTTAAAGGGCAGGTGAAGAAAAAAATAAAAAATATAATAATAATGATAATAATTTTAAAAGCCATATCATATAGAGCTCGATAGGAAAATACATAACATTTTTGAGATATTTAGGTTGGTTTAACCCATTAGATGTATAATTTTAAGACGAAATCACTGAGTTGGCTCCCTTAGGATTCGAGCTGTGATCAGACATTAACATACACACACACACACATTGTAAGTCTGACTTAAATAATCTATTCGAGACTTTGGATATAAGATTGAGTCATACACTTTGAAGGTTTCTTTATTTTCATTACTAGGCATTCCCTGAGGACGATCCTTGCACCAGACTTTCTAGGGTTCGTTTATTATTTTTATTATTGTTGCTTTTATATTTTTGCATGACTACATGTGCATGTTAAATGACGTTTGTGGGTGTCGTCTCTATAAGCCCCCACGAGACTATAACTCGTCCACTATGGATGTCTAGGGATTTAAAGGCTTGTTGCATACGCTAAATGCAATCGTAATCCATACGAAAGTGGCTTAGTTAATTTTTTATTTACTTTGATTTTGATTATTATTTAGTCTTTTGCTCGGGACTAGCAAAATCTTAAGTGTGAGGGTGTTTGATAAGTGTGATTTGTACACACTTATTCATGCATATTTAGCTTAGTATTTTGTTGGATTCCGCGCCATTTGATGTGTTTTGCAGTTGGTTTTATGATTTAGTGATAGGAAGCAATAGAGCATGGATTTTGGGGTACTTGGACTTGTTTTGGAAGCTTACGGATGCAAAGGAAGCATACGGGAAAAGGCTTCAACGTTGGAATCATTACCCTGAAAATTGGCCTAGTGTCGCGACGCCCACACAGGATGTCAGATATATTTTTCCCAAGAATTAGGAGTCGCGACGCCAATTTCGACGTCGCGATGCTGTGGTAGACTTCCAGAAAGACTAGTTTTCAGTATTCTATATGCATAAAGGCTTCAAGACTTCCCTATAAATACCTAAGCTCGTCCAAAATCCTAGGGGGATATTTTTAGACATAACAAAAGAGTTCAAAGCATAAAATTTAGAGATATCCTAAGAAGGAGATTGAAGAGCAAAAAGAGGAGACGAAGGTGGTGAAGTCTGAAGTTAAAAGAATTTGATTCAGGTTTTATATTTTATTTTTCTTCTTTAAACTCTTCTAATAATTATCATGTTCTTGACTCAGATGTTGTTGTTCTTTAAATTAGTCATGAACTAATTCTGTTATTCTAGAGTATGATGTAGCCTAATGCTTGAACCTAAATATTAATTACCGAATAACTTTTATAAAGTTTTCATAGAGTTTATTTATATTTTCTTGTGTTTAATGGTTTTAGTTTGTTGGCCACAAATTAGAGGATTGCATGTTTAGAATCTATCACTCGGGAGAAAAGATTTTAAATAAGATCCATAGAAAATAACCAAGGAGATTTGTAGAGTTCGTGAGAAGCTATAATCCTTTTGAAGTCGTTAATAAAGAATCACAGAGCATAATGAATTGTTAATTACTAGATTTTTATAAGGATGTAGAAGTTTGTAATTGATAATATATTCACTCGGCACTCGGGAGAAGGGGTTAGAATAATTCAGGGCTCTTAGCTTATAAACAATGCAATTGAATAAGAATTGATTGGCATGACAAATACATAAAGGACAGTTAGGTGAAATCAGGCCCTAGAATCTATCTCATCTTGGTCTATCTTCATTAAACGTTTAGATTTCTCTCTTATTTAGTTTTTAGTTTTAATTTAGATTATTTTAAATTATTTTCTAAATAAAGTTAGGGTTAACAATTATAGTACTTAGTGAGAGTTTGATTACAATCCATGTGGGTTCGACACTCTTTACTTATCTTTTACTAAAACATGACACCGTATACTTGCGGTATGATAATTTCGCAACAAGTTTTTGGAGTTTGATTATAATCCTTATGGGTTCGACACTCTTTACATATCTTTTAATAAAACTTGACACCGTATCTTGCGGTACGATAATCTCGCAACAAGTTTTTGAAGCCATTGCCGGGGATTGTTAAATTGATTCACATTAATACTATTACCAACTAACCTTAATTTTAATTTAGATTTTTCTTTTCTTTTATTTATTTTATTTTTTACTTTTATTTGACTCTTATCTTTATTTTTTTCTCTTTCTTTCGGTGCTTTGCAGTGAATGAGACGATCCACAAGTCTTGATTCACTCTTGTTTCATCCAGAAATAGAGCGAACAGAAAAAAGACTGAGGAAAGATAAAAGGGTTGGAAAAGTAACAATAGCAGCTGCAAATAGAGAGAACAATCAGCGCCAAGTGGCAATTCATGATGATTTAAACCAGTCATTGACGAAAAATATTATGGGATTGCAACCAATCGATGCCAATAATTTCGAGTTGAAACCTGCACTCATCAATATGGTGCAACAAAACCAATATGGGGGATCGGCTATTGAGGATCCCAACATTCATTTAAGGATGTTCTTAGAGATGAAGGATACAATTAAAATGAATGGAATAACTAAAGAGTCCATCAGGCTGCGCTTGTTCCCATTTTCTTTAAGGGACCAAACGAGGGGTTGGCTACAGTCCATACCAATGGGGAGCATCCTGACGTGGGAAGATATGGCCACACGAATTCTAGAGAAGTTCTTTCCAACTGCTAAATCAGCCCAGCTGAGAACGAAAATCAGCATATTTAAGCAGCTGGAGACTGAGAATTTGTATGAAGCATGAGAACGCTTAAAAGATCTAGAGAATATAACCAAGGAGATTTGTAGAATTTGAGAGAACCTATAATCCATTTGAAGTTGTTAATAAAGAATCACAGAGCGTAATGAACTGTTAATTACTAGATTTTTATAAGGATGTAGAAGTCTGTAATTGATAATATATTCACTCGGCACTCGGGAGAGGGAGTTAGAATAATTTAGGGTTCTTGGCTTATAAACAATGCAACTAAATAAGAATTGATTTGCATGACAAATACATAGGAGACATCTTGGTCAAATCAGACTCTATAATCTATCTCATCTTGGTCTATCTTCATTAAACGTTTAGATTTCTCTCTTATTTAGTTTTTAATTTTAATTTAGATTATTTTAAATTATTTTCTAAATAAATTTAGGGTTATCAATTATAATACTTAGTGAGAGTTTGATTACAATCTCTGTCGGTTCGACACTCTTTACTTATCTTTTACTAAAACTTGACACCGTATACTTGCAGTACGATTATCTTGCAATAGCAATCAATATTTTTTTATCAGTTTTGTCATTTTATGTTTGCTTTTATTCTTTTGTCTTTTTGCTTTTATTTTATTTTTTATATATATTTATATAAAATATATGTGCAGTTAAATACATCATAAGCTCATTTTATCGTCAATCTAAACATGATGAATATTTTTCAAGTTTGATTTGAATCTAGTTGTCATGCCCTTTTAGGTTTATGGGTCTTGAAATTCAGATTTCATGTACATTTTCTTGTTGAGCATCTGAAGTAGTATTTTACCTACACAATAAATAAAAAAATCACAATAAAAATTATAAAAGATAAAATTCAATTGTTATGTTTTTATTTCACAAATGTGCTAAATTCAGGGGATTAATGAAACTACAAGTGTAAAATGATTAATTTTTCTTTTATAAATGTACACTTTTTAGTGTTCATCACACCCCCAACCAACTTATTACAAGTCCCTAGTAATTTAAGCGAAAATTAAAAAAAAATCTTATTCAAGTTAGTAATTGTTTATTTCTTTTAAATTATCAAATAAGTAAATCCTCATGTACGTTTTATCATTTTCCATACAGACATGAGACAAAGTATCAATCAATTCATTGTGCCCACAATATTCACAGGTCTTGTTGAAAAGAGAGTAATATTTTTTTTCCTAAAATTATATCAGAATTTACACCTTTTGGCAATGATAGTTTATTTATATACAAAATAGTTTTTTTAATAATAATACATCTTTAACCATTGTAACAGATTTTAGGCCAGTGACTCTCAAACCAGTTAGCTTTAGGACATTAGGTGTTAAGACACCCTTACGGATTTAATTGCTCGGACACAGATGACAAAAAGAATATCTAATTTTATTAAGCTTTATCCTTAACCCATTTAACGAGCTTTGGGCCAGTGACTCTCAGACCAATTGGCCTTAGGGCACTAAGTGTTAATACACCCCTACGGACTTAATTGCTCAAGTTAGAGAAGCTACGAAATCGAACTTATTCACACACTTTTTTTTTCACTTTTTTCTTTTTTTTAAACTCAAGCTCTATCATTTTACGCGAACAATCACTACTTACTGAGGTAAGATATATGATTACTAAGTAGAATTTTAGTTAGTTTTTTTATTTGATTTTTTGAAATAAAAACACAAACTCCTGCTACCAACAAACTAGAGAACTAAATATTACAAAATTTTCACTTTCAATCTATGATCATATGTTACCATATATGTTGATAATATTTGTCAAATGAGTATTATCAAAATCAAATTTAAAGAATTTCATGGAGAATTCATAAATTTAAATAATTCAAAAGGAAATGAACAAAAATAACATATTAAGAAATAGCTTAAAAACAAAAACAATTTTTTATTTTTTATTTTTTTACATCTAAAATAAAATAAAAGCATTCTAGTCAACTATCCACTCCACCCAATCAAATTGAGACATGTTCCCCTATGTTTGAATAAGAAGAAGTAAAATTTAGAAGACATCACCTGATTCGTGTAGTATAGACAGTTGAATTTACAACATTGCTACTAAAAAAAGGTTATAACTTTTAAAAAAAAATCAAAATAGTAAATTGAAATATAGTTGTGATTCTGGATCACATCTTCCTCTGATTTTACATCCAGTAACGGCTTGAATGCCCTCTATAGGTCGAGGATATGCTTCTCATCCGATTTTCTTATAAATCGGCAAATATGGTCTTTTAAATTCAGATTCCCTAGACTATAATTTAGCAAAGTGCTTTATTTTATTTTTTTTTTACAAAATACACAAGAAAAATATAAAAGATATTTTTTTTAAAACACACAAAACAACACAAAAGTAAAAAAAAAATGTTAAATTATTACTCTATCTATTAAATTTTATTCCCCGACAACGACACTAAAAACTTGACACACTCACAAAGTGGTTCTTTACTCCTAAGTATAAGAGTGTCGAAGTAATAAAATAACCCGATAAGTCCGGGGTTGATCCACATGGAACAGATTTAATAGGATAAAATAATAATTCAACTAATAAAATAATAATAATAAAATAAAATAATGTGGTTAGGGGATCCACTCTTGATATTTCAAATATAAAATAATTTTTATTTTTTATAAAATTTAAATTATAATTATTTCTCATTCAATTTATTTCATAATTATCATGTATTAATTATGCCAACACATGTAATTTTTCATGTCGATAATTAGTCATGACAAGATACTAATTATGCCAAAATATATAAAACCATCCATAAAGGCGGTGATAACATTTGTCCATAACAAGTCCAGTTAGTTACTCAATTATGCCAAATATATAAAATCAGCCATATAGGTGGTACTGTATTGTCTATAATTAATCCAGATCTTTAATAGTCCACTCTCTTTCATTTATGGGATTCAAGTATTATCTGTGTCAATCGCGGACTGTCTACAGCTAGTCAAGAGTCCTAAATAAACTGGAAATAGTATAAATTTTATTTGAGAAATTATCACAATTTATAAAATATAATATAAATAAAAATCACTTATATTTTTATACTACTAGTTTCACCATTTATCCCAGCATGAGAAAAATTAGCATAACAAGATATAAATAAAAACACTCATAATTTTATTAAGAAAATAAAAATAAATTACAAAAGGGAACAAGAGCTAATCCCACAAAATCTCAGAGAGAGCTGTAGAAATTTACTCAAGAAAATGAGACGCTGAACATATCTATTTATAGAGGTGCTCAACACCTCTTATGAGCTTGCAAGAAGCAAATCTTGCTTTTGGTGGAAAGCAAATGCAATCAATATTTTTTTTGTCTGTTTTGTCCTTTTCTGTTTATTTTTAATTTTGTTGTCCTTTTGCTTTTGTTTTGTTTTCTTTTATATTTTTATATGTGTAGGTAAATACATCATAAGCTCATTTTGTTAGTTAAATACATCATAAGCTCATTTTGTCATCAATCTAAATACGGTGAATATTTTCCAAATCCGATTTGAATCTAGCTGTCATGCCATTTTAGGTTTCTAGGTCTTGAAATTCAAATTTCATGTACATTTTCTGTTGAGCATTGGAAATAGTATTTTACTTATACAATAAATAAAAATCACAATAAAAATATATAAAACATAAATTTAATTGTTATTTCACAAATGTACTAAATTAAGGGGATTATTGAAACTACAAGTATAAAATGGTTAATTTTCTTTTAATAAATGTGCACTTTTTAGTGTTCATCAAAATACATACCTTAATTACCTATGCATTGGATTGAGGTTGAAAATGGCGAAAATGTGTATTTTTTTACGTGGGTTTTTGAGGATATGAAGAAAAAGGAAGAAGAAAGAGATGAGAGTCGTGGGTAGGTAGGGATTTTTAAAAGCTTTTTAGCGTCATAAAAAATAATCGATTTAGCATTGTCAACTTCATAGGCGACGCTAAAATATGATCATACAACGTCGCTGCCTAAGTTCGACTCTAAATATTTACAATTCTGCATATTTAGCGTCGACAATTAGGTGTAAACGCTAAATGCCTTAATTTTTTTACGTTAAAAGTATGTTGACGATGCTAAATATTGTAATTTTAGCGTTAATTTTTCTATCGACATAAGATATTGTTACTTTTAGTGTCGCTTGGTTTTGGCGACGCTTATTTATATATTTAGAAATGATTTATTTGACGACGCTAAATATTAGGATGCTAAAGGTCATATTTCTTGTAGTGATATGTCATATGATTATTAATAGTGGTTGGGCAAGACATATTTTGGCCATATGTAAAAATTTTTATTTAGTTTTTTTTTTTTTTAATTTTCAACACATAAATTATTTACACATTCAATAAAAATATAATAAATACAAATTAAATGGGCCTTAACTCAACCAGAGGTCTTAAGCATAATTACATAATATGCTTGCCCATTATGCGGATCATAATTATTAGTTGATGATACTACTTTACCCATACCTCTATTATATTAAAAAATTGTTAGTTTGGTTTTCTAGGATAGAGCGACTGTCTTTGAGTTGCCAGAAATCACAAATGGAAATAAATTCAGGCCGATCGATCAAAAAGTAAACTACGTAGGATGATGAAAGTGATGTTAAAAGTTATAAACTGAATAACGACACATTTATAGTTGGAGGAAAAGTTTAAGACGTATGTAATCCAATACCAGGCAAAATTTGAGAGTTCTGACACTGACTGACGATGCTTCATGCCAAAGTTTCTGAATCTGACTAAGATCCATAACTTTATTCTTATTTAAGAAATATTTCATGACCTAGCTATAGCTAGCTCAGCAAATGAAAATTTCACTTAGTTGCAAAATTAACATTAGGCTGTTGTTACCGATAAATACAAATTGCAAAGTTCTTAATGATAAAGTTAAAGGGTGTTTTGCCAAATTAATTTCTATGCAAACCTCACCAAGTGTTAGTTCATTACAAACCTATTTTATAAAATAAGTCTTAGGTTCGATTTTATTTTCAAAGTGACATGAGTGAAAAAAACTCATATATATATATATAGAACTGCCCTTATATTTTTTTTAAATGCGAAAAGATAAATAACAATATATTGAGTTAGGTTCCAATGAGATATCTATAAATTAATGATCATATTAGAAGACAGAAAAATACATATATTAATATATTGAAAGATAAATAATATTATATTAAAATTTATATTTTTTTTTTATCTTTTAGTGTATCTATTAATTTAATAATTCAAGAAACTTATACTTTCTTTTTTAAAGATAAAGGAAAGAGATTTGATTAAGTATAAATTCTTTTCTTCAACGCTTATGTGAACACAATGATGAACAGTGATTGGGGATTCAAAATGAAATGACAAGGCGACAGTGAGGTTACATGTGGCACTATATGCAGTCTAAATTGCCTTTTATTGTGAGCTCGGTTTCTATTTTCACACTTGTGGTTAATACTATCATCACAACAAAAATAATAAAAATAAATAGAAACCATTAGAATTGGTTAAAAAAGTGATATTATAGAGCTAGCCAGCACTAAGTTGATGACCAAATTTAAGGTCTTATCCTTTCCAAAAAGTTGCATTTCCATTTGACCCCTGTTTTTTTCTTTTTTTCTTTTTTTTAATTATTAAGTGTTGCATGAGCTCTATATAAAGCCAACAACCCCAGCTCTAAAATACTACACGTAAAAACAAGTTTTGAAACCCTAATCTCATCTCATCTCAGTCGACATATCAATCAATGGCTAGCTTGAGGCTTTTGTTGTGTTTTTTCTTCCTTGTTTTGTTTTTGTTTTCGAGTTGCGAAACTCGTGTTCTTGATCCATTATTATTTTCAGATACCAATAGCCATAGTGATAGAGCATTATCAAAAATAAGTAAGAAGAAACAGGAGATTATTGAGAGACATTTTGAGTCCAAAAAGTTTACGAAGGATGAGAGTCGTGCATTGATGGAGAGTGCGAGAGAATTGTTCAAGCAAAGTGTACAAAGACAGGAGATTCTTGGCAAGTTTTTTGAGTCCAAGCGAGTCAGCCCTGGAGGCCCAGATCCTCATCATCATTAATATGTGTTTTGAAGTTTATTAAATGCATGAAGCTTAATAAATTAATTTAGCTCGTAATATGGTTTACAGATGAGATGTAAGTTTCGAATGGTAGGAAATGCATGTTTTTTTTTAATATGTACTTTTGTTTACAATGATGAGGAGACTTGTTTCTTGAATAATGATATCTTTAAAAGAAGTTTATCCTAATATTATTTTTTAAAGCATTTAATTATTAGGTGGTGGCGTGGTGCTCCATTGAGACAATTCTAAAGCTTTTATAGAGATGGGGTATTATTGTATTCGTTCCTCACACCATTTTATAGAGATGGTGGAGCTTTCTCTTTCCCCATTAGACTTGTGAAATCATCAAAAGAGAAACGATAGCCTGATGCAACCGAATACCGATGATGATGAAATCCTGCCTCAAACAAAGCCAAGTAAACCCACAAAAAGATTGATATCCACGTAATTCATGTGAACCCATAGGAACAAAATCCGTGAAATCCATTAAAGATTTTTATGAACGTCCAGAAAAGCACAATGAGGTTTAGAGATCAGAAACCCATGAAGAGCCAAGCCTCACAAACCCCTAATTGCTTGAAACGCTACAAAGGACATCAACCTCCTTTGCTAAGGTTTGAAGTGAATCTACTCTTCCATGATTAGCCATCCACGGCCTCACCACCAATGCGCCTAACGAAATTCTTGTTGGTCAAAATACGGATGCAAGTTATCCTTACAACTTTTATGTTTTATATTTTTTAAGGTTATATGATGTTTAAGTGATGGGCCAGACTTTAATTAAATTAGAAAGTTCATGCACGAAATTTAAAAGATTTTATGTATTATTAGGTTTATTTTACTAGGATTTTATTATGTTTGGATAGAATTCAGGTTAGCCACCTATTTAAAGGGGCATTATTCCTTGTAATAAAGACAACCTATCTTTTAATAAAAATTATTATTTTTCTTGAGACTTGAGTAACCCTCAACTTGTTCTCTCTGACATTGGCTTATCAAAAGCTTACTTACCCTTTGTGGCCTAGGTTTCTGTTGTTTGCTCTTCAAAGGTTTAGAGTTTTGATTCTGCACTGTCTTGGCTTTCTTAGGAACGATCTTAATCTCGTGTGGGTTTGCTTGGCTTGTTCCAGACAGGTTCTCATCACGTGACCATGTGAACATGGTTCGAATCCCATATCAATTTTTTAATTATTTCTTAAGAGATTTTACCAATTAAACTAAAATTAATTGACACCCACAAAGAGAAACAATAGCTCATCAAGCTTATTCCAATCGCTTTTGAGACTATTGCATTATTTCATTTTTGTTAATACGATGAAATGTATGTTATTCCAAGTTCCGCTTTAATTTCTCTGATTGATGAACAAGTAGTTCCATGTTGAAAATAAATAAAAAATAAAAAGGAGATTGATGAACACGTTGTACCAGATCACATCAAGTAATCGCGAAGTCAATTATAGAAGCTCGATTCGAGTTTATTTTAAACTCTCTTATAATGCTAAATACATAGAATCGAGTCATAAAATCATGATCAACCGTTTTCTTTTTTCGCCGATGTATCAGTTAGTTGATAAATTTTCTTAAGTTGAAACAATAGACCTAAGGTTGAAACCCCACTTAAATGGATGGAGAGGAGATTTAATTATCAGTTATGTGCTACGCCTTAAAAAAAAATTTGAACCATTTTATTTTCGATATTGTTAAACCCTAAATTAATACACAAGCATTGAGCATCTTAGCCATCGTTTACTTGAAAAAATAATCTTTCGGGAACCATATTGGTTTCCGATTGATATTAAGTATGTCATCGCTCATCAGGGGTGTTGCTTGGTGGCAAATGGTTTAAGACTTAATTGTCAGGTTTTGAGTTCGAATCCAGAGAGTACATTTTTTATAAGAATTTGGGATATGGGTTTTACATGTTCTGCTTAAACCTGGGTCTGGTGGTTTGGCGACGGAATTTCCAATATTTCAAAAAAAAAATATTTTTTTTCCTGAAAATGTAAAAGTGCTTAAATGGGTCTTTAAAAAAATTAGGGGTAGCCCTGAATCATCCTTAATTTTGAAGAGTCTTAGGAGCGAGTTATTAAAATGAGACCTCTATCAATAAAATATAAAAATATAAATCATAATATACATATAAAATTTGAAATTTCCTTAAATTTAAGGATTTAATTTTAGATCAAATTTTGTGATCCCAACTAACCGCTTATAAAAATAATTAGCTTCTGGTTTCCTTTTGTTTTTAGCATATAAGCCGCCACTTCACGACCATATATAGAGAATTAATAGAATTGACTTGGTGAAGTTATATAGAGAATTAATAGAATTGACTTGGTGAAGTTCCCTCAATTGAAAATGGCCATTAGTGTTTAGGAGTCCATTTTGTTTTTTTTTTCCTGTGTCATCATCAACCTACAGAATTTAAAATGAACCTTATGTGGATCCTACTTGAACTTTAGAATCGAGCAAATTAAATGTCGGCTTTAATTACTCAACCGACCAAAATAAACATGCCTATGCACTTTTTATTTTATTTTAATATTTAGATCAAATACATACTATATTATATATATTAGGGGATATAAATCATGGAGTAGTTGGTGGTAGGGGATCGTGGGCTGAAACTGAAACATAAGTAAATTGAAATTGAAAACAATTGTTAGTTTAGGAGGCGTTGTCTACCATATAATAATACAATAATAATTATGAGACTTAGCATACCATAAATATTAACAATAAAATAAAACAATATGACACAGATTTAGTGTGGTAAAATCCTCAATGTGAGGGAAACATACATGAATAAATGTAGAAGAATTTTATTATAATGGAAAGAATTTTATAATTTCTCTCTAAACACAAGGAGTGAACAACCCCACACTCTCTTATAATAGGAGAATTACAACTCTCTCACAAACTCTTAAGAAGAAATAATATGTTTTTCTCTTAGAATAAAGAGGATTTGGTTGAGGATGAAATGAAGAAAATAATGAAATGAAACATCTATTTATAAGCATGAGATTTACTGTGTAAATAGTGAATATTAATTTTTATTATTTTATTTTTTACATATGGGACCCACCCACATAATTAATTAATTTAGTTTAATCTACTTTCAGTGGCTGTCACACTTCTTTGACTTTAACAATTCTCCCACTTGGAAACTTGATTAAGAACCAATCAGTTTGCATACCATCCGTTCTACTTTTTCATCTTCAAATTACTCACGTTTCTGCTAAGCCATAAGAAGATCTAGACCATACAAACTTATCTGTATTGATAGACTTGATCATTATGTCTACAAGGTTCTTATTGATGTATACCTTCAATAAGTCCACACTGTCTTCTTCCATTACTTCACGAACAAAGTGGTATTGTACCACTACATGCTTTGTTCTTGAATGAAATGTTGGATTCTTTGCAATATATAAAGCACTCTGACTGTCACAAAATAATGTAAGTTTCTCTTGTTTGTATCTGAGCTCCTCCAATAATCTTTGAAACCAAATAGCTTCCTTGCAGGCTTATGTAACTGCCATTTATTCAGCTTCTGTTGTAGACAAAGCCACAACACTCTGTAACTTGGATACCCAGCTCACTGCTCCTCCTGCAAGTACAAATAGATAATCTGTAGTGCAATAAATTTTGTCAATATCTCTTGTAAAATCTGAATCCACGTAGACTCTGACAACTAATTTTGATCCTCCATAACATAATGCAGCATCTGAGGTTCCTTTGATATATCTAAGGATTCTCTTAACAATATTCCAATGCTCTCTTCTATGATTCGCTATAAAATAACTAACTGCTCTAACTATTTATGCAATGTCTGGTCTTGTACAAATCATGACGTAGATTAAGCTTACCATTGCTGATGCATACGGTACTCAAGACATATTTTTCCTCTCAACTTAATTGTTAGGACACATAAATGATGATAACTTGAAATTAACAGGAAGTGGGGTAGAAATTGATTTAGAATCTTTCATATCGAACCATTGTAAGATTTTCTTCAAGTAAATTTTCTTAGAAAGTCAAATCTTCATGTTATTTCTGTCTCAGTGTATTTGTATCCCTAAAAACTTGTTTACTGGTCCTAGAACCTTCATATCAAACTCTCTAACTAACTGTGCCTTTAATTCTTGGACTCGATCTTTATTAGAGTCTGCTACTAATATATCATCCACAAACAATAATAAAATAATAAAGTAATTATTTTCAAATCTCTTGTAATATGTATTATGGTCTGAACTGAGTCTGTTGTACCCAAGGAAAATAGTGAAGGAATCAAATCTCTTATACTAACATATCGACGCCTGTTTAAGACAATATATAGATTTGTTCAACCTGCAAGCCAAGTTCTCCTTACCTATTTCAGCACAACCTTCAAGTTGCAGCATATAAATTTACTCTTTAAGTTCTCCATGAGGAAATACAGTTTTTACATTCAACTGTTCCAAATATAGGTCAAAAATATCACACATAGCCAAGACTACTCTAACTGTTGTAAGTCGAATCACTGGTGAAAATATCTCGTTGAAATCAATCCATTCTTTATGAGCATATCCTTTTACCACCAATCATATACGATACCGCTCCACTTGATCATTCCTATCTCGCTTGATCTTGTAGACCCATTTATTACCAATGAATTTTCTTCCACGTGGTAATGGTACTAGATCTCATGTATTATTTCTATGCAAAACTTATATTTCTTCTTGCATTGCTGTCATCCATAAAGACGTATTTACACCTTTTGTAGCTTCATGGAAAGTTGATGGCTCTGCAATCCTTGGTAGAAGATAGTATACAATGTTACTCTCCTGAACATACTCTGAGTGCCAACCTAAAGTTTTTATCTCTCAAGTTAATCGACGAACTTCAGAAGCTTTAAACTCACTTGGTTATGGTACCTCGTGCTCTAGTGTTGCTTCAGAAGAATTTAAATTTTCTTGTTCTGGATTATTTTCCACCAGTACTGTTGTAGTCTTTGTACTTTCTTCAGAAATTCTATCATTTCTTTCTTTCTGCAAATGATCTTCTATAAATATCGCATCCATGTTGATGGTGAGCTTGTGGGTATTGGGATCCCACAAGCGATACCCCTTTAATCTATCAGAATAACTCAAGAAAATATATTTTCTAGATTTTGGATCTAGCATTTTTCTTTCTTGAGCATTTAACATCACGTACACAGGACAACCAAAAATGTGAAGAGATGAGTAATCAATTGGCTTTCCACTCCCCATCTCCATCGGAGTTTTCAAATCATTTGTTGTTGATGGAGATCTATTTACAACATAGCATGTTGTATGAACTGCTTCTGCCCAAAAGTACTTTGGTACTAGTTGTTTTGAGCATAGCTCTTACTCTTTCCAGCAGTGTTCTATTCATCTTTTCTGCTACACCATTTTATTGAGGAGTGTATGGTGTGTAGTTTTCCTTTTGATGCCTTCTTGTTGACAATATGTATCAAAATCGTTGCTACAATATTCTCCTCCATTATATGTTCTTAAACACTTGATTCTTTTTTAGTTTCTACTTCAATTTGTGCTTTGAAGTTTTTGAAAACTGACAGCACATCTGACTTGTTTTTGATCAGGTACACCCAATATCTTATAGAAAAAGTCGTAAATAATGATACAAAATATTTTAATTTCCTTAGAGATTGAATTGGTTCTTTCCAAATATCATAGTGAATTAATTCTAAAATGGTTTTACTCCAAGCAGTTGACTTGCTGAATTTTAATCTGTTTTGCTTACTTGTAACGCAATGCTCACAAAATGGTAGACTAACCGCTTTCAAGCTGGGGAGTAGCTTTTGATTGACGAGAATCTTAATTCTCTATTCTGACATGTGGCATAGTTTCTGATGCCACAACATAGAAGCTTCATCTCCAGAATCCAGTGATGTCACTGATGTAGTTGCTTCCTAAATTGAGTCTCCCAATAGCATATATAAGTTTGATGAGATATTTTCAGCTTTCAAGACTGTAAGTGCTCCTTTATGTTGGATAATTATGACCCATAACATCACTATTTTGTAAAGAACATGATGTTCTTGTACAAAATTAACTATGTGACAAAGGAAATTGCTATTTTATCATTTGTAATTGGATTACCTCTATATATAAATGATAAAAGTCCATATGATTAGTACCAAATTAATAAGATATGAGACAGTATTAATCCACGTAAGGTTTAATCATTAAATATCCCTAGTCGTAGTATTATCGAGACTAGACATCGATAATGCGAAATAGGCTAGTATTACACTTGTGCGCGTTATGGAAGCTTAACGGCATAGTTCTCATATATTTGGGTATTAGATACTCATGCAAGTGTGATAGGAGGTTATGTTTACCGATGGTACGGGAACAGCTTCGCTCTGGATAGACCCCTCGGAAACCCATTGGTAGTATGACTATGTGTCTATGGAAATCTGAATCAGGGTAGGTGTATATGGTCTTAACCTGAGACTTGCATCCCTAATACTTGAAACAATCAGTATACTTTGGTTTTGGTCGTCCGGGGCTTTAACAGGTTCTGTGTACGCCTTTTCTGGGTATACTGAGAATCGTGGTGTATTAGGTGTGATGTCAAGATCGAAGTATCACTTCAGTCATATGGAGATGATGATCACGCAGAGATACAGAACTCATACTCTATAGTGTTATAGCCATAGGGAAAGTATGACTAGGCATGACTTTCCGATCATAAAGAAACTAGTTGCTAGTGATCCGATATATGCTTCGTACGGGGCAGACACAACTTCAGCCCCAGGCCTAGCATGTGATATCCGATGCTGGATCGTAAAACGCAATACTATGTATACTACGCTTGATAAAGATCTTGTATTCCTTAAAAGAATATTTCTGGAGAATTGGGTAGGCACGGTGTTTTGCTAAAAGCCAACCATGTCTTGTAAATTGGTAAGAACGTGGTACCGGGTACGCACGTATTCGGATAGTCCGATGACCGCATTTACTGCTAACATATCCAGGGATCTCTTGGGTCGCCTCCCAAAGATTCACTAATGACATTTGACTCGAACAGAATTAATCCTGGATTAATTATGAGAGAGAAAATTAATCTATGATTAATATCGGCAAGAATTTATCTGGGATAAAATTCGGATAGAAGAGAGAGAATGATTAATTTCGAAATAATCGATTAAATAATATATTAGATATATTAAATGAAATCTGATTTCAAAGCGAAATTAAAATCGGATTTTAATTCGGGCGAACGAATTAATTTAGAACTAATTCGTAAGAGACTTTCGTAATAATTTTGCTAGGCATTATTATTTTTTTAAATTTGATTTAATTACGTCGCGACGGAAAATTCGTTTATTTCAGAATTAAACGAAAGCGGGCCCGAGCGAAGTTGCATGTTGAGTTAGCCGAATTAAATTTGGAATGTAAAAGTGGTGGGACCCACTTCACTTGCATCATATGTTAGACATGTGATGGAAGTGGTTCGGCTTAAAATTTTGGATTTGATTTATTAAAAGTAAGCTTGGCTTTGCTTATATAACACTCAAACCAATATCAACACTCAACCTCACTATAAATTAATTTGGTCAACTTTGGAAGTGGAAGAATTCACTATTCACAGCATCTTTCCTTCTTTTCAAAAGCTCAAAGCCGTGAGCTTCATGCTTCTCCCATGGAGTTTTGTTGTAAAATTCTAATATGCTAACCTATTAAGGAGTCAAATAAGGTGATAGGGAGACTCACCCAAGTGTTGGAAACACTAAAAGAGGGCTTGGAGCTTCCATATATAAGAAAAAGTGTTGAAACTTCTCATCCAAATCAATGTAAGTATTCCGTAACTTTCTTGATTAATTCACACAATAATCAAGCTTAGAGATCCCGTGGCATGTCTAGGACACTTACAATGGTATCAGAGCGAGATCTAGGCTTGATTTGATTCTAGGGTTTGTAAACTTTAATTTGGGATTTTATGCTTAGAGCTTGATTTTGCCTAAATTGATGAGTTGGTTGTGTTTATATGATCTTGAATTGGATTTGTGCATCTTTGAAATTGAGAAAAATTGATTAGATCAAAAATCCCCAATTTCTCATCGTGGCCGAAAATTACCCTAGGATTGCTCATGGTTAATTTTTTGAATTAGACAATTGGATATGTTGATTCACATGAAATTGAATGTTAATTGTTGAATTAATTAGATTGAAATCAAAATTGGATGTTAATTTCATGTATTGCCGTGAGTGTGAAGCATGTTAGATTGATTTTGATTAATTTATGTTGGACATAAATTAGATGTTAAACATGATTAATTAGATTAATTAGTGTTTTGGAAATACTAGATTAATTAATTAATTGTGTTAATTACACTTGAAATGGATTACTATGTAATTTGGAATGATATATTAATCTAATTTGCTGTATTTGGGCTAATGGGCTTGGTTGGGCAAAATTTTGGTCTTGGATCATATTTGGGCCTAAACCATTTCCATAAAGTCCAAAAATATGACATTGGGCCTTTAATAATTTAATTGGGCCTAATGGGCCTAAATTGATTTTATGGCATATGGTGATTCCTAACTTGGGCCTTGGCATTTTGTGTTTGATCCATAATGGCCAAAGCCCATGCCTAAAGAATTAATTAAAAGCCCATTGGACTTTAATTAAATAGTATTGGATACTAATTGGGCCTTTGAGACCCAATTCGATTGGATTTGGAATCCAAGTCTAAAAGGCACTATTAAAAGTGTAATTATTTAATTTAGAATTAAATATGAATTAGTATTGGATACATTTTAAATTGGATTTAAAATTATAGTTCGATATAATTCAAGAATACTTACTTTGAGTATTTATTCTTAAACGAGTTTGACTTGCGCAAATCAAATCATTGTTTGAACATATGATGGTCATTAATCAAAGATTAATTAATCGGATTAGATTGATTGATAACATGCTTTGTGTGAATACTTGAATGTATTGTATGAATAATGTATATCAGATGGATATTAGAAGGGTGAGGGCAATTTTGGAAATTGTTGTAAGTATGGTACTTATTTTTAAATTGGACCTGCATGTCCAGCCTATTATCTCTTTTCTCTTTGTATTTCTCTTCTCACCAATTCCCCTCAATGTAAATGAGGTTTCTTTTAGTGTTATGTAATTGGGTAGAAGTAAGAATAGTGCTAGCGGGAGAGAGGAAATGGAGATATATGTTCTAGGAACAATTTGTTATATATCCATCCGCATATCATTATTAAATTTTATCGCGCCTGATTATACTTTTAGAATGCATGTTTAAGGGTGTATGATGAGACCTAATCAAAAAAAATAAATTGGTTGCCAATTTACGCAAAAACCCTCAATACAATATTAAGCTTTTTTCCTTCCATTGAGTGGTTCTCTCTCAAGATCCAAGATTGGCATTGGTTTGTTGGCCAAAGTCAAGACCTTTGTCCATCGCGGATGTGTTTAAACCGCGTAAGCTTTGTTCCATATCGTATGTCTTGGGCGGTTGTGATTTGTTGGCCAAAGTCAATGTCACTTCTTGTTCATCGACTTCGATTACGAAGCTTTCCCACGTTCAATGGGTCACGCTTAACTGGCATCATTAAGTTTGTTGAGCCAAAGCCAAGGCTTAGTTGATTCAGAGGAAACAGGTTAGGAAATATATTGGATATATTTACATATATTGGATATATGTTTCGGACTTGGAGGTCCACCTACTGGATCTAAGAATTGGATGAGATCCAATTGATCTTAGAGATCTACCTAGTTAAGTTTCATACAGCTTGTTGGCCAAATTCAAGGTTGTGTTTTATTTAACGAGATCCTAGCCCACTAGAAAACTAGGTTTCCCGAGTACTCCACAGAGGGTTAGAGGCTCACCGAAAAATAGTGAGAGGTTAGTTTTAAATTTGTAATATTCGTTTAATACTTGCCAATACGCGCTCATTTTATTTTTCGTCATTAATTCTACATATATTAGTTGGACTAATATTCAATTGTTTTTTTAATTAAACAGTTGGACTGTATTCAAACTTCTTCATTTGTAGTTGGTTATATAGTTAGACTATAGTAATCAATACATTTGAATTTAACCAATCATTTATAGTTGGTTATATAGTTGGACTATAGTAATCATTACATTTGAATGTAACCGATCAATTGTAGTTGATTATATAGTTGGACTATAGCAATCATTACATTTGATTGTATCCGAAATCGTTGATTGGACAGTTAGACTATATAAATCAAGATGACCTGAAAGATTAGCGTCAAAGGACATAATCCTGGGTGAAAATATCTTTAACGATTTTAATTTTCCAGATTGGGAAAAGAATCTCAGGATAGTCCTGGGAGCTGAGAAGTTACTCTATTTGATAGAGAAACCTCTCGGGCCTGAGCCCGGAATTGAGCAAATAGTGGAGCATGAGCTTTGGAAGACTCATAACTTTAGTGCTCAATCCGTTATGCTAGCTGCAATGACTCCTTAACTTCGTCGTCAGAACTAAGGGTTAGATCCTTATACCATGATGTTGAAATTAAAGGATCTTCATAGATCTATTCTTAGATCTTAGAAGTACGAATTGCAAAAGAAGCTCTTTCACTCGCGTATGTCGGAGGGTACGTTTGTCGAGCACTAGTTATCGCAGATGATTACTGACATCGAACAGCTAGGTAAGCTGGGCATTACCTACAAGGCCGAGACTTCCATAAATTTGATCTCACAGTCTCTGCCCGAATGCTGGGGCGGGTTCATGATGAACCAATAGAGAACTCTTGGAGAATTAATGGCTATACTCAATGAGGAAGAGCCAGTGCTTCTAAAAGAGCAAGAAGTGCAAGGCGCATTTTACTTCGACATCCTAGAAGGCCAAGGCTTGGACGAAGGCTTCTGGGGTGTGAAGAAAAGATCAAGGCTAAATTGTCACAGTCTTCTGGGAAGACAAATGACATATCCCAAGATGTCTGCCTAAACTATGGCAAACGGGGTCATTGGAAGCGTGACTGCCATATGGACAAGGCAGACATGAAGGAAGTGAAAGTGGGGCAAGGCTCCGGCTTTAGGAATGTTTGTTATAAACATGTCCACAACTAGTTTTAAAATTGGATTTTTGATGCTGGATGTGGTTCGTGAATATATGTACTGACGTGCATGATCTGCTGAATAGTAGAAGACTGGCTTCAGATGAGATCGACCTGCGAGTCAGAAACAGAATGAGAGTCACTGTTTTAGCTGTGGGAACCTAATTTTTGGAACTGCCCTTGGGGCATGTTCTTAAATTGGGAGACTGTTATAATGTACCTAGTTTGACTAAGAAAATTATCTCTGTATCTAGTTTAACCCGTTGGGGGTATACCTTTATGTTCTGAAACACCAGGTGTTTTGTTTATAAAGATGATATTGAGATATACACATTAGATGTGAATAACCGTCTTTATATTTTGAATATAAATAAATCTCAAACATATAACATGACAAACAAAAAGCTCAAACTGAGTAAATCAGATGAGACTTATTTGTGGCATTGTGGTATGAGACACATTAACACGACTCGTATATCCAGACTTTCGAAGATTGTATACTAGGATAGATTTGATCCTAATTCAAATGATGTCTACGAATCTTGTTTATTAGGCAAAGTTCCTAAAACACCTTTTACATGGTAAATGTGTACGAGCCACCGATCTGTTAGCCCTCGTTCATAGTGACGTATGTGGGCCTATGTCTAGCTAAGCTAGAGGTGGATATGAATACTTCATAACCTTTACGGATGTGGCATCGCGTTATGGTTATGTGTATCTTATGAAACACAAGTCGAAAACTCTTGAGAAATTGAAAGAGTTTCGACACGAAGTATAAAAATAGACTGGCAAAGTATTAAAACATTACGGTTGGACCGTGGTGGATAATACTTAAACATATGAGTTTTAAGATTACTTGAAAGAGTATGGTATCATTTCACAGTGGACTCCTCCCGGAACACGTCAGTTGGACAGTGTGTCCGAACGGAGAAACTGAACTTTGTTAGACACAGTATGGTTAATGATGATTCGCTCTGAGCCACCAATTTCCTTCTG
>SKCR01049499.1:0-299805 GCA_019454045.1 Zanthoxylum bungeanum | reverse complement strand
GTTGTTGACCACTCTTAGATGACCTAGATTTGATCTTGAGTTGTTTCATTGTGTTGAGACTTGGATTGGATGGAAGAATGATGATTGAAGTAATTGATTTAATGTATTTGGTCTAATTTGTCAAATTTGTGAAATTGAAAAATTAGGGTTCATAACCAATTCCAAATTTGGGGCTTTTCATATATGTTGTGTATTTGGATGTGTATATGATGCATATAATGTTTCATGTTGATTGGATTACATTTAGATGTGTTTTGAAGCATGAAATGACAAAAGACACAAAATGCCCCCTAATGAGTGCATTCGACCATGATTAGAAATTTTGGATTTTTGGTGCTTTTGGTGTTTTGATGTTTTTAACATGCTAAGTTCATCTTAGAAATGATTTAGAATCATTCAAAATTGATTAGATCAATTTCGGACTAAAATGGACAAAATACCAAAGTAAGGGTAATTTGGTAATTCACTTAAATATGATTTATTGAATTTTTATTTCATAATTTGATTATTGGGAATTTAAAAAAATATGTTTATTTATTAATCCGAGAAAAATTTTTGAAATCGGAAATACGATTTCCACCGCTTCCGCTGCGTTACCGGATTTCACCCTGAAAAACACCTACACATGCAACATGGCTGTAGCCAGCATCCATATACAATCAAGAACATACAATCTCGGCCTCGGGCCGGTAACTCAACATCAAATGCTTCATCACACAAGCCTCAGGCCTGAACTCAATAAACAAAAATGCAAATACTTGGCCTCCGGCCAGAACTCAAAATGAAACTATGCTATTATATGACTTATACATATAAAATACAATGTAATACAAGGACAAGGGCCGTGAGGACCCATAACTCGACCCAGGACTCTCTTGACTGCGACGGGGGCGATCCACCATCTTCAAAGTCTTCATCACCGAACAATTGCTGGTTCTATAAGACAGTTGCTGACCTGCAAAACTATAACCGTGGAGGTGTGAGTCGTAATGACTCAGTAAGTAATCATGCTCATATCTTGAGCGTCAAACACAAACAAGTTACGAATTATTAATCTGTATTAACCTAAGTTGCTTACTTGACACTCAATTTAAGATAAATATAGACTTATTATTTTATCTCAATCTGTTTAGTAAACATATTACTTAATTACTTACCTTCTTTATCTGAGTATACATAACTTAATTATGTTTCTCGTTTATATTTTCTAATATCCGTATCATTAAGTATGGGTTAACGATAGAATTCTTATTCATTCCCGATCATTACTATTTTGTTATTAATTTCTTGTCTTTCACATCCATAAACACCTATTGTTTCTTACTTATACTTTAAATATCTATGACCTAGTCATTGAGTTTTTCATAGTCTCATCTACTGTATCAAATCCCACTACGTTTCCACTGCGTTACTCTGATATCTTTCCAATTTTCTATATGCTCATTTCTAATCTAGTTTTGGCTTTTATTATAGTATCTTTCTTTTATTTCATTGAAATATCATCAAATCAGACTAATAAAATATTATTTCTATTAAACATTCAACAAACTAAAATCAGCCATATGAACATGTATATGAAACCATACAATCATCTGCTAATTTCTTACCAATTGTTTCTTCTATGTGAACATATATTACACACAGACATTAATCACAAATATATATATATATAATTCATGATATCATGATATCATGCTTCAATATCAACTAAATGCATCTCATGAGTTAATCAGGATGTTATGCACAACCTATAAGTTATACTGAACTTTAATTATGCCATATTTTTTTTAGAAAATACTTTCCGAAACTCTTTTCCTTGAAAACTCTTTATCTATATATAAAAAAGGAACTCTTTTTCTTTTCTGATACTTTATTTGAAATCTTCTTTATAAAGCTTATCTTCTGAAAACATGCTTAATACTCTGGTTTCTGGGAACTGTTTTTAAATCTGTTTTCTGAACACTGTTTACTGAGAATCTGAAAACTGGAAAACTAGAAACTTTATCTCACTCTTTCTTTCTGAAAAGCTCTTTCGGAAAACTGTAGCTGGAAGCTGAAAACCGTTGTTTGAAACTGTAATCTGTATTTGAAACTAAAAACTTTCTCTGAATTTTGTGTTTGTGTCTGAAAAACTGGACGTATGAGGGCGTTACGTATCGTCGTCCCCCCATACGCCTATCTGGAGGCAGAAGTGCAAATTCATGACTTTGGGGCGTTACGTATCGCCGTCCCCCAAAACATGCCACTAATGGCTCATATCTGGTGGTCTTGGGCCGTTTCGTCTCGCCGTCCCCCCAAGCCATAATCTGGAGGATCTGAGAGCGTCCCCTCAGTCCTCAACATGTGCACATGTTTTCTGAATCCGTCAATTCCAACAATGTACCACTGGGATGGGTCAAATCCCAAATCCCGAATCCAATGTATCCGTCAAGTCCAAACTGTGTCTCAAGTTACATACTGGGGTGAGTTTTTACCTCATGCCCCGAAAACATAAAATCATAATCTGTAACTCAGACTGTGAAAACATTTTCTGAAATACGATTATTTTCAAAAGCATTTGAAATCTTTCTTTAAAACATTTGAAATTGTTGAAAACATTGTTATCTTTTGCTCAACTGCTGAAAACTTAAACACACACACACATGCAGATGCTTTCTCATGATCCTTTCAATCTTAGCCATGCTTAACTATATACTTATTCCATACTATCACATATGTTCATGAACGTGTTTATGCGTATGCACAAAGTAATGAACTATGCATTCTATTCCTTATATGATTATGTCTCAAATCATGTCACATTCTATATGTTTATACCATTCTCAGTATACTCACAAAGATTCAAGCCATCATAACTTAGTTTACCTCTATAACTTACCTTACTGATAGCTCACAAAACAATATAATGTATAACTTATAATCATACTAAAATATCTACCTCAACAATAGGTTTATTTAAGCATTTTCTAAAATTACTAGTTATGCTTAATCAAATACATACAAACGATACATATATATATGTATACTAACTTATTTCTCCAAGTAACCTACATACTCTTACTTATACGTGTATAAACTCGTATTCTTGTTCTGGTATCATTCTACATACACTGAACATATACAGTTACTTCTCACAATTGTCATTTTCTAAACTTTAGTCTCATTCCCTAGGGTGTAGTTTTCTACAACCCCCAAACCCAAGTCTCAAATATAGTATTTATAAACATTTCCTCACGCTTTATTTGTGTGCATAAACTTGTCATTCTTGTACTTTTCAAACTCAAGTTTACTGATCTCTTACTACTACTTACATACATATACATATGTATATATATATATAAATATATTTGGGTTTCATGTTTACACATATACCTATAAGTTTCTTTATATATATAGAGGTTTCATACATGTAACTATATACAACTTTGTTATATAACTAATTACAAACAATGTTAAATCTCTAAGTATTCGTAGCATGAGTTACTTACCTGGCTTCGCGGACACTCCGAACTTGGACCCGATCTGTCAAAACAAATCACAACATCTGTCAGAACCGCTATTGTCGGAACTTCTACTCATCTATAATAAACTACGGACTTTCTCGGAATGCGCGAATCCTCTATGATTCTAAACCGTTCAAACTTCATTACTCTACTATATGCTCATATACTGTTCTAACTAGCTATGTGGCTTAGATTCTCTTTTTTACGCACTTGCAACAAAACTTGCGGAAAAGTTTCCTCCACAATGTTACGGAAGGGTCTCGAACCCTCCGAACTAATCTGGAATTACTCAATTACCCTCGCAATACCATAATTACATCATAACTATATTTACGACCATCTACGCTTAATCGTGCGAGAAACGCCGATTTACCGGAATCTCGCTAATTCTACCGGATCGATCATACCTCATCCGATTCACCCCGGATTCTACCACCACTTTATCGTTTTAAACATATAAAAACATAACAAATCATTTCAAGGCAATTCGCTAAATTACGAAACTACGGAACATCCGAATAGAAAACGATACACTTTAAAATATCAAATTCTAAACGGAGAGTCGTACCGAAATTCCCGAGGCCATATTCGGACTCCCGCCGGCCATACGAACGCGCTGGTGTCTACAGAATTCCGATCGGAGCTACTGTTCATCGTGGGTTTACTTTTCACCGCGGATTTCTTCCTCGTTTCGCGTGCAATCGGGCGTTGTTCGGCGAAACGAATCCGCACACTCGTAGTACTCGTCGAGGGCTTCGATTTGGTAGGTGGCACGGCTCGTGAAACGACTCGACGAGCCGGATCCGACAACCCATGTCCCCCTTTCTCTCTCTCTTTCCTCGCCGATCCCGCGTCTCCTTCTCCCTGCGTCAGCGCCGGCCACCGACGGGTGCGTCGTGGCCGGACGCTTCAGATGCCGGTGGTCCGCCGGCGTGAGGGTCGCCGGAGGGCCACCGACGAAGGCTTCAAACCCTCTTTCTCTCTCTCATGCGATCCTCTCTCTGTTTCTTTCTCTCTTTCTTTTTTTTTTAATTTTTGTAAATGCTTGGTAAAATAATAATAATAATAATAATAATAAATTAAACACAAATATCTTAAAATCTGGAAATGACTAAAATGCCCCACTTCTAAGGGTAAAATCGGAAATCATCACTTTTGAAGGCCTTCTGGGGCGATTCTCGAAAAGTGCTCAACATGAAAGTTATTCGTCTCGGAAAAACGAGTCTGATGGTTCAAGAATCAACTCAATCGGAGTCCGTCTGCTAACTCTGTGGTCAAAACAGTAAACTTTACGCGTTTTACGAAAATCACGCAACTGACTTTTGATCCCAAGCGTTTTCCAACGCGCCGAATATTCATAATATATTATTCCAACTCATATATCATCACTTGAACTCTTGCTCTTCATTATTATCCTGATCCGAGGCTATAACATCGTTCCGGGACTCTTCTAGAACAGTCCCGAAAATATGGGATGTTACAAACTGGTTCACTGGCTCTCCCGATCGCCCAGTTCATTAATTCAGTAAACCAATTCAAGAAAAGTGTAACATGAAATCACATATTAATATATGATATCAATTATTAATAAAGGTGAAACATGAATAACTGATGTGATACCAGTCATGGGTCCGAACTAAAAATGTCTTGAAAGTCGATTTCCCCCGCAGTTACCATGCCATAGCATAAATGCCAAATTCAAGATAAAAAAAATTATCGAGATACGATCCTGTACATTTCCACAACGTGCTTTTGAAGCATAACCATCGCAAACGAACTCTTCCACTAGCTATTTTGAAACTCCATCTGCAAAAGATAAGATTTTGATCGTTCTATAGATGAATTTTTTAAAATAACGAAACCCTCTTGGTGACCCGGTATTGATCTGTTATTGAGTTGATTTATTTTTGTAGTTTTTTATTACATATTTTTTTGGGTTATTTGTTATGCACTAATACTTCTAAGAAAATTAGAATTTTCTTAATTAGATTCTAATTTTCGAACTTTACATTTAATTTAATTTAAAAAAAAAAAAAAGAAATTCCAGAATTACTAAATATGCGATTTTAGGGTGCATTCAATCATCAAAAAAGCTGAGTTAATTGAGTATCGAAGACTCAAAAAATTAAGCCAAAATACCAAATGCAAATAGATCGCCTTTTTCATTCCGAGGAAGTGCATATTTTTTCCCGAATCTTCTTACCTAATGGTACGAATAATAGTATCATTAGAGTAAATACACGAACCACCCATTCGCTTCCACTTCTATTATTAAAAAGGGTTTAAAAATAAACCAAACAACAATCGAAACAAAATAGAAAAAGAAAAAGGTCAAGTCTAAACTCTTTTTCGTGACACTCAATAATAGCCCGACATGCACCTAGCGTTTTTTACAACATTGCAAAAAGTTCACAAGCTTCGTCATGTTTTCCATTCTGGAAGTAGCCTTTGATCATTGTTGTAAAGACAACATCATCAGGATCTACACCTGCCTCCAACATCCTCACAAACATATTTTCTGCTGCAAGTATCTCTTTCTTCTTGCACAAACAACCAATAATTGCATCATAAATCGCAACACCAGGTTTTCGTCCTCCTCGCCTCCCATTTGGTCCAAAATGTCCAATGCTGAATGTAGATTGCCTAATTTACAATTTTCCCTCTACCATTAATTGATAAGTTTCCATATCTGCAACCTCCCCATTATCTTGCATAAATTCAACTATGTCTTTAGCCTCCTTCCAAAGACCCACTTCGTAGAGACACTTTATCAAAATGTGACAAGTAAAAGCCAAAGGTCTGCATCCAAAATTAACCAAATGAGACAAGCAAATGAGAGCTTCTTCAATTTGTCCTCCCTTTGCACAAGGCACCGATATAAATTCCAAATGCGACGTTAGCATGATTTGGGGTCAGTTTTTCACCATTTCCCGAGCAGAAGCTCAATCTCTTTATTCAAATCCCCAGTATGATTCAGTGTAGCAGACTTTGAGAGAATCAAAGGATCAATACCACATCCAATCTTGGCAAATTCACGCAACAACATCAGAGCAAGCTGAAGCTCCTTCCCCTTAGGGCACGCGTTTCAAGAGGATAAAAGACAGCAGACATGGTCAGGAGCAACACCATTGGCCAGCATTTTTTTGTACAATTCATCTACGTCCCCTAGCCTATTTGCCTGTAAAGAGCATCAATCAAAACTGTGTAACATGAACATCAGGAGCTAAATTGCTATTTTCCATGCTATTCAAAAGCATCAAAGCAGCATCTACTTCCCCTACCCTGCAATGATTACTGATCATAATATGATTAGTCACTACATCTGGCTGCAATCCCCAGTCGCTCATTTGTTTGTACAGCACCCATCCTTTATCAAACAACCCTCTTCTTAAAAAAGCCATGAATCAATGTGGTACAAGTATTTGTACCTGGCTCACAACCTGTCTTTAGCATTCTGAAATATAGCCTCATTGCCATTTTCATCTTCTTCTGCTTGCAATACCCACTAATCAAATAATTATACATCGCCCTATCCAAAGAGTAACCTAGTGACTCCATTTCTCTAGCGCATGACTCAGCCTCCACAAACCGTTCTCTCTTACAAAGACCACAAAACAAGACTTGTACTGATCAAATGTAGGCTCCAACCCTTTTCTCTTACGCTTTATATCAAAACTTCCAGAACTTCGTTTAAATACCCTTATAACACAACCCTTCAACCAAAC
Source organism: Zanthoxylum bungeanum (assembly GCA_019454045.1). Classification (NCBI taxonomy): domain Eukaryota; kingdom Viridiplantae; phylum Streptophyta; class Magnoliopsida; order Sapindales; family Rutaceae; genus Zanthoxylum; species Zanthoxylum bungeanum. The sequence goes on along the minus strand of SKCR01049499.1, from coordinate 292,577 downwards.
ATTTAAGACCACCCATTCAAATCTACACCACCATTGCAAATTTTAATGAAATAATGAAAGCATCCAGAAACTTTTCTTCTGCAAATAAACCTCGGAGAATAGCAACACATGCAGGTTTACTAGGACAAAATTCATTGAAATAAGCCTATCAAAATGTCTAATTGCATAATCTAAATTCCCTAGCTCATAAAAGAAAACTACGAGAGAATTCAAAATAGACAGGTCAGGATCACACCTAAAGCAACAACCAATCATTCTGATAAAGCGAAAGAGGCGACTGGGATTGGCCAAATTTTAACCAGTTTCCTCCCCATAAGAACACCATAGATACCCAAATCAAAGTTGATATCACCGTAGGAGCAAAGCAATTTGTTGTCACTTGAGGTCGATTGTGAGGCTGAGATTGCGTTTGCTGGCGGCTCTGCGTCACGTTTAAAACTTGTTACTGTTCTTATACTACCATTAAACAAGAAGCAGCAAGATCTAGGCTTTCTGGTTATCATGCTTTTGAAAATTTCAACACTACGAGGGCTTTCAATTACGGGAAAAAATTTCATTTTTGATAGACGGATTATTTTTTTTTTTTGGGGTTTTAAAGAGGATGATTTTAGCGATTACTTTTGCCTATTTTGTGGTGTTTAATTGTTGGCGGCGTGCGGTAACGAAACTAACCCTCGATTGGCTATTTGAGTTGTTTGATTTAAAACCCTAGGTGAACCGGATATGTAGGTGACTGGAGAGGGTTTCGCGGCTTCAACCGGGTTTAATTTAGATCAAAGATATTAACCCTTTTTGGGTTCGGTTTAGCCTCATGGGTCCGAGTAACTCACCTAAGGCTTGCAATGCGATGGGCCATAATTTGTTAAGTTTGTTATCGTTTTTTTATGTAATAATTGAGATAAAAAAAATTTATCTTGGTCTCATCTCATTATTTTTTGAAATAAAAAATTATCTCGTCAAATAATATATCTGGTTAAATATCGTCATATTCTATTAAAACATGTCTTATTCAATTAAAATCTCGTCCGGTTTAAAATTTCAAGATATTTTTTTACCTCGACTTATTTTTAAAACTGAATATAAAAATAAGTCTCCAAATCTTATTTCAAACAAAACGAGATATCATTAAGACATGATAGACAGAGAAAATTATCTAACCCTATATTCATCTCAACCCCATTGCCAAATCCGACACTCAAGTCTTCCAATCAAATTGTCCACATCAGCATTAAGTTTTGGGTTGAATCATAATAAATTAAAATTTGTCCCTACTAATGAGAGTGTCATTGTAACTTCATCTACAAAGGGAAAACAATATTTAGCCAAAAGCAACTTCAAAATGACTCACAAGTAACTTTAATTTCAAATGTCTGACTATGTTATATGTTATAGTTTCAATCTTATGTAGATATCGTTTCTATAATCAATTTATGACACATATGTGACTGATAAATTAATTATCAAGAATTAATGACATACATGTGAAAGATAATTATCTGTCAAGAAATAATGATAGAAGTCTTGACATAAAATATTTTTATCAAAAATTAATGATTAATTTTTTTGACAGAAAATAATTCTATCAATAATTCATGAAGTTTATAATTCAAAATATTAGTTAAGTTCCAAATTTAGGAACAATGATAACATAGAACACACCCAAATACATAATTTTCACTACGTATGTATTTTGATAGACTAGTGATAGAATATTTTCTATCACGAATATTTGACAGACTTACGATATAATATTATCTATCACGAAGGTTTGTGATGATTTATAATAAAAAATTATATGTCACAAAATTTAATACGGATTTATGATAAAATTTTTGTCTATTACAAAATTTATGACGGGCTTATAATATAAATTTTATCTATCATAAAATTAAAAAAATAAATAAATAAATAAAATATATCACTTGAGTCTTGAATGTGAGACTTAAATCATCAACAACTTATGCTTAAATAATTTCCATTCGGCCAATACAATGTCTGAATTGTTTTTTCTTCAATATAATTTATAATAAATTATAAATTAATTTTTCAATTGGTACTAATTTAAGATCCAAAAATTGAATCCTAAAATTTCATAATCTTCTTATTTTTCCTCACCTACCAGACAGTTGCCCTTTTATTCACGAAATTTCTAATTTCTCCCTCAACAAATAGAAGACGAAACTTATTCTTAATCAAAATCAACACCCATTCATGGTATCTGTTGACGACTGATTTTCGTTCCATGAGTAATTCTGGAAAATCATTCCTTGAAAAATTCTCTCTCAACATTGAATTTGTTTGGTTTGTTGGGTACTAAAAGCAAATTTAGCAGACAAAAAGAAAGCACACAGATAAACAAAAAGGATTTAACTGTTGGGATATATGTCATAGAGCTTCATGTAATATAAACGGTATTATATTTTATGAAATAAAATGATGCATTATTCATTTATAAAATGTTTATTTTAATATTGCATACTGTGAATTGTCTTGATTACCCTAGATTACTCATGTGCCTTCAGACTTAGTGTATGAATGTCATACACAAGAGAATTTAAGTCTGAAGTTATAATCTTAAATAGTCCATAGAGAGCAAAAAAATAAGGCACTTTGTTTGTGGTTTATCTATAGCTGCGGTCCATTCTATAATTGTACGACGACCTTGATCCGGGATCGTCCATGTGGAGACATGAGAATAGAGGCACCTTATATGATCATATAGGACTAAACACAAATAGAAATGAGTTTCTTATAATATCTGTTAAATAAAGGAATTCATTTCGATCTAATTGATGGTCATATATGGATTGATCTTAATCCTAAGTATACTACGAACTCCTGTATGACAGGCTATGTCCTTTGATTTACAAAGGTGAGGTTGGTGTAGCAATCTCGACCAATAGCTACATACTTTGGGGACATGATTTGGTATGTAGCTGGGGACGTTTCACATATATATGAAGTTCACTACTTCTTGCGAGAAGTATATGAGTATCTTCCATACGGGTTGATTCGGTGCTTGAACAATTAGAGCGCTCAAGTCTTTCTATTACGAATAGAAAAATTAATATTCATAATGATTATGAATAAATCGTTCATTAGAGAATCAATGGTACTTAAGGTAAAAATAATTAGAGGGGTATAACGGACATTATAACCCGACTTTAATTACGAGATACTCGTGAATGATTAATCCGTATGTAATGACTATATCGATGGACACCGACATGGTTCAGTTTAAATTATCTATCTGCGACAATGAGAGTGCTACTTCGGGTTTTTAGTGGAATAACTCGGAGTTAATAATTCAGAATATTTAATTAAGAGCTTAATTAATATTTCGAGATTATTGGAGCTCCTTGGTCCCTATACTAGCTCGATATACTATAGCAGATTAAATATAATTGGATAGTCCAATTATATACTAATATATTTATATATTATTAATATGATTAATAATATTATTTTGTCACACTTTAAACTACATCTTAATTTAATATATAGTTTTTATAATTATATGATAATTAATTGCATGTTAATTAATTATTTATGATATAATTAAATAAATGTTAAGTTTGTAATTTCTAAATTTGGGTTTTGTAACCCTTGGATTTAATTTGGAAGTTACACCTTTTAAAATGTGTTAACCTTTTATTTTTGTAACATCTTTTCCATTATGGAAAGTTCATATTGATGTTACAAAATTTTTTATTTTGACATGTGCCTTGGTCGAATTTGGTGTTTGGTGGAAGGGGAAGAGTTTTTGTTTATTTTGGAAATAAGAAACCCTAAGTATAAAAAGAATTTGATTTTTTTTCTTTTTTGCTAACCAATTCATTCCAACCCTAGCCATATTTTTTCTTCTTCAAACTCTCTCAAGTGTTGAGAAAACAAAAGAAGAACAAAAGAAAAAAATTCATAAGATAACATTATGTGACATTAATCTCTAAAGTGTTTAGGGATTAATTTCGTGAGTCTAGGCCACACTAGTTTCCGTTAGTTCCGAGACATGGCACGAATGTCTTTTGGTGTTGAAGTAAAATCCATCTTCTCATTCTTACATTTGATTCACTGTAGTGAGCATTAATTTTGCTCACTGCCGCACAAAGTTTGGTGAAAACGGTGCTCGATTTGTTTTTTTTTATCCGAAAATTTTAGGGAACTTTAAGGGGTGTTTTGGGGTTGTGTTGGGATTATTTTTTTGGTGAAAAATCAGACTTGAAATATTGCAGAAACTGACTCAATCATGGGCTGATTTGGGCAATGAGATGGGCGCGTTTCGGGTCAAAATAGTCCAGTTTTTATACCGCTGTTCGGGGCTTTTCGGGGTTGAAATTTTTGTCCAAAACGGAAGAAACAATTCAGTCTTGGTGTTGGTAACATTCGGCCATCTAAAAAGAAGGGCAGAAAAATTTTCTAGTCCGCTCCAAGTGCCCAACATGTTTCCCGCTGCGCTAGGAAAGTGGTTCCTATAATTGGCATCAAGTGCAAAGGTTGAAAAGTATTCTTAACCCTTCTCTTTGATTTAAAGTTACTGTTTTTATATATTTATATGAGTTATAAATATTAATATGCATGTTTAGTTTAGTAGGCAAACAAGAACATTCATGAGATGAACGATTTTTATTTATTCATATTATAGATAGATTTTGCATTGGTCGTAAATTTTTCCGGATCTAATTTTTATGTTGTTTTAGTTTTGGGATGTAAGGCCATAAGGTCATTGTTTACTAGGGGTGAGCAAAACCGTTTTCGGTTCCGGTTTAGCATGGAACCGGAACCTACCCGGAAAAATTCGGTCCGCACTAAGTGGAACCGGAACCTACCCATTAAACAGGGTACTCTATTATTCGGTTCCAATCTGGTTCCGGTCCGGTTCCGATCTGATTCCGAATTACCCCATTTTAAAATATTTTAATGAAAACTACATTTCAATACGAGTCCGTAGGAAAAATGGGGACCAAATCGGAGTGCGGAAGCTCAAGAACGAAGAAAATGAAGTTTTAGACTTTTAATGCTCATCAGCCTCATTACCCTTTCTGTTTTCATTTACAATTAGGCAAGTTATCAGTACATTGAGTTGCCTAGTTGTGAAAACAAAGTCGTGTACTTTGTTTTCATATATACCAAATTTCTCTCTGTCTCTCTCCCTGAAGCAGTCATGTCAGTTTACTACACTGCTTTTTTATTAAGATGTGGATATATGTGTACCACTATAACCTAATGATGTTGCACTAGTTGTATGATTAATTGGAGCTTGTGATGGTTGTGTTGCTTTGGGTTGGTTATCTTGCTGAAACTTATTTTTTTTATCGAAAAACACCAACTTGGTTGGTGATTAATTATTTGTAGAGTCCTGCTGCATCAAGTATCATATGTTTAATAATGTGCATATGTCAAGTGGATGTATGTGCACCAAGTGTAGGGAAGATTTTTCATATTTGATTTCATAGAACAATACATTTTTAATTAAATGTGCTTTCAACTTTGAATTTCCTTAAATATCTTGGCTTTTAAATATTGAATCAGGATCACTAAAATACTAATCATGTGTTTGGTGGTGCTGATAAGAACCTAATCTGATAACTTGTTCTGGAGAACATCCAAGCGAAAGTCGTGTACTTTGTAAGGTTAGAAGCTGCAGGATTCCTTAAATATTTTAGATCAAGTAGTCATTAACCAAATTTCAGGCTCCATGCGAATTTGGGGATCCATCTGTCCCATTCACGGTTCATGGCTGTTTATCCAATAAACCTTCGATTCCAAAAATCGGTTCCATGGTCCGATTCCGGTTCCGATCATTTTGGAACCGGAACCTACCCGGATAAAATCGGTTCCTTCATTTTTGGAACCGGAACCTACCCGATTACAACCGGTTCCGGTTCCAAACCCGGAAAATCGGTCCGGTTCCAATCGGTTCCGGGTAGACCCGGAACCGTTGCTCACCCCTATTGTTTACAAATGTTGTAATTTAATTTTCCTATGTAAAAATTCATTTGTTGTATTTGAAGCACGAAAGTCGCAAAATGAGCAAACACCACCTTGGAGCGAGATTTGAAGACTAATGGATGGCTTGGGATTTTTTGTACTAATTAGATTAGTGTAGAAAAATAAGATCCCGGTCAATGCAAAATATTTTTTATGTTATATATATGTTTTATTTGAAATGTTTGAATAACATGTCATATAGCTTAGGGTGCCTACTCTTGTATTTTCACATGCCATAACATGTTTTGGATGCATATATATTCTAGACATGAAATATGATTTTATGTGATTTAAAGTTGTTAAATTAGAATATGGTATGCATGGAAAATGATTAATTTGTTTTATAGTTTAAAATTGGTAATTCTAATATAATAGGCTTAATAAGTGCATCATAAATCTATTGGTATATATGATAGAAACCCAAATATAAATTCCATAGATGATTCCGAATGGACGGTAATGTGCTCTGCACTCGGGATATAATTCCACGTACCGTTGGATTTTATAACGCACTTAGATTAATTAAATGGTTTAATTAAAATCTTGAGCACTTAGAATTCCAGAAATTTTAAACTTGATTAGTGTTATAGTATTTTAAGAGTTAAAATATAATAGACCACTAAGACTAGATCAATAAATTAGTTTATTTGAGTAAAATAATTAGTAGAGACTAATGAAATTAGTGATACAAATTTTAAAAGTTAAAATTTCTTAAGTCACTAATAGTGCACTAGTGTAAATAAGAGTTATGATTTAGCCGCCATAAACTTATTCACACTAGTAAAATAAAATATTAGATATTTTAAAATAGAAACCTTAATTTTAAAATAGTAAGTGGGAGAGGGATATGTGATCTCCGTTGTTAGTTCGAAAATGTGAGATTCAAAAGGCACATCGAGACGGCTTTGTTTTCGTCCCCTACGGATGGTGTCCATTTTGGGTCAATATCAAGTTTTGATTCCGATAGGATAAGGACTCTAGATGTATCTGCTTAACTGACCTACTCTACGGTGGTACTTCACTAGTTAAGTCCAAGGGTTCCGAAACGAAGGGTCACACTTGACACGCTTAAAAATTGGTCTTTTACTCCCAAGTATAAGAGTGTCGAAGTAATAAAATAACCCGGTAAGTCCGGGATCGATACACAAAGAAGAGATTTAGTAAAATAGAATGATGAGCATTGCGAAAAAGAAAAGTTTGATTTGTTGAAGTAGTTGGTGACTTTTAGATTTGAAATACAATAATGAAATGAACTGCTGAAGTTAGGGGATTCACTTTTAACCTTTAAACTTAGAAATCTTGATTTAACTATAATATATAAATTGCCATTTACCCAATTGATTTATCTCAGGAATTAAGTATGCCAATATAAAGAACCATCTAAAAAGGCGATAGTTATTTATGTCAATAATTAGTCCGGCCAAGGTACTAAGTATGCCAAAAACATAAAACCAGCCATATAGGTGGTAATAAGATAAAACTAGCCATAAAGGCGGTAGAAAGATAAAACCAGCCATAAAAGATGGTAGAAAGATAAAACCAGCTGTAACATCCCAGATTTTCGGGTCTGTTCTAAAAGATTCACGGACCGGTGTTTTAGTCCCGGAGCATGATGATGATGAAGAATAAGAGTTTAAGTGATGTCTTATGAGTTGGAATAATTTTTTTTGATTAGTCGTCGCGTTGGAAACCGCGTGGGATCAAAAGTTAGATACGCGATTTTTGGAAAACGTGTAAAGTTTGCAGTTTTGGTCATGAAGAGAGCAAACGAACTCCGATCGAGTTGATTCTTAGACCATCAAACTCTTGTTTCCGAGACGAACAACTTTCGTGTTGAACACTTTTCGAGAATCGCATCAGAAGGGCTCCGAAATTGCGATATTCCAGAAGGTTCTAGAATAGAGGCTGATCAGTAAATCGTAGGGCCTAAATTGATATTTTCCACCCTAGTATATAAAGCCTCAAGGTTTCTTAAATTTACAAAAATGGCAAACCCAACTCAAACCATCCACCCGACCCCCTCCCCCCGTCGCCCCTTCGTGCAACAGCTCGCCGGTGAGCCTCTGGCCGGCGTCAGGCCGGCGCACGGGTGTAGTCGTGACCGTCCGGCGATGGGGAGTGTCATGGTGACCGGCGATCGGCCGTATAATGCCGGCAACAGCGAGAAATGACGGCGACAGTAGCGTGAAGTGGGTGAGTCGGTTCCGGCTCGTCGGTTCATTTCACGAGCCGTGCCACCCGCCAAATCGAAGCTCTCGACGAGTACTATGAGTGTGCGGGATTGATTTCGCCGAACAACGGCCAGAATCACGTAAAACGAGGAGAAAAGCATCGGTGAATAGTAAACCCATGTCGAACGGTAGCTCTGATCGGAATTCCGTCGACACCAGCGCGTTCGTATGGCCGATGGGAGTCCGAATATGGCCTCAGAATTTTGGTACGACTTTCCGTTCAAAATTTGATATTTCAAAGTGTATTGATCTTTATTCGGATGTTTCCAGTAGTTCCGTAGTTTAGTGAATTGCCTGTATATGAATTGGATATATTTTAATATGTTAAAATGATAAATGTGGTAGAATCCGGGAAGGATCAGATGAGATATGATCGATCCGATAGATTTAGCGAGATTCCGGTAAAATGGAGTTTCTCGCGCGATTGAGCGTAGATGATCGTAAACATAGTTATGATGTAAATATGACATTGCGAGGGTAATTAAGTAATTTTGGACTAGTTTGGAGGGTTCGAGACCATTCCGTAGCGTTTGTGGAAACTTTCCGTAAGTTTTACCGCAAACGCGTAAAATGAGAATCTGAGGCGTATAGTTAGTTCTGAATAGTATAGAAAGACATATTAGAGTAGTGAAACTTAAACCGTTGAGTCGGTGAGAATTTGTGTATTCCGAGAAAGTCCGTAGTTGAGTATAGATGAGTTGAAAATTCCGCAAATAGCGGTTTTGACATATGTTGTGATTTGTTTTGACAGATCGGACCCGGATCGCGGGCATCCGCTTAGCCAGGTAAATAACTCATGCCTCTAATACTTAAAAGATTTAGTAGTGTTCGGAATTAATTATGTACTAGAATTGTGTATAGTATATGCATGAAACAAGTATATATATTCATATATAAAGATGAATGTGGGAGAAAGAAGCAAGTGTAACTAGATACACATATAGATAAAAGTAAGCGATTATAAGCAAATGTATGAGTAATAAATGAGTATGAGCATATAGAAGTATAGAGATGCACATGTAAGTAAATTTAGATAAGAACATATAAATAAGGTCATAAATATAATTTAATAAGACTTTGGTATGGGGGATGTAGAAACTGCACCCTATGGAATGAGATTAAGTTATAAATGAGATAAACATATATGAACTAGTGTTATGAAGAAAAGTTTGTGATTATGCATTACATAAGAATATTAGTAACATGAGTAAAGATACGAGTATGTAAGGTGATAAGAGCATAAATGAGTAGTTTATGCATAGCATGAGAAAGTATAACAGGTTATGACATGAGATTCTTGAGTACAAGTAGATAGTTAGAAAATAGCGAATCAGTTTAAGAACTAAGATATTGGAACTCTTTTACGTTGATGTTTGATGTAGTAGAAGAACTTTGATTGTGTGTGTATGAATTTAATTTATGCAATATATTGATTGTGAGCCACCAGCAAGGTAAGTTATAGAGGTAAACTAAGTTATGATGGTCTGAATGTGTGCATATATATATATAGATAAATGTAGCATGTTTTGGTTTGAACAAGCATTCTATTGATATTTAAGCATATAGTCTGTTAGATTATTATAGATGGAATCATGGCTAGAGTAGAGAGAAGCATGAGAAATGCATATATGCATGTGCATGTGTGTGTGTGTTTAAGTTTTCAATGGTTGAGCATACGACAACAATGTTTTTCAACAATTTCAAATGTTTTAAAGAAAGATTTCAAATGCTTTTGAAAAGAATCGTATTTCAGAAAATATTTCTTTCTACAGTTTGAGTTACAGATTATGGTTTTATGGTTTTCGGGGCATGAGGTAAAAAGTCACCCCAGTATGTAACTTGAGATACAGTTCGGAATTGACGGATAATTTGGAATTGACGGATACAGACGTATGTGCATATGTGGAGGACTAAGGGGACGCTCTCAGATCCTCGAGCAGGACTATGGCTACAGGGTCCCGAAATCCTAATTTTCAGAGATGCCCAGTTGAGTTATGGTCATGGGCATCGAGTACACCCAGTTGAGTTATGGTCCTGGGTGTAGAGAGACGTCCAATTGAGTTATGGTCCTGGACGTAGAGCAGTTTTCAGATTTCCAATACACAGTTTTCAGACTTTCAGTGCTTAGATTTCAGAAACCAGATTTTCAGCACACGGTTTTCAAATCATCAGAACATGGTTTTCAAAAGTTAGACCTTAGTAAGCAGTTTTCAGAAACCAGATTCTAGAAATAGTTTTCAGGTCTCAGCTTTCAGATACAGTTTTCAGAAAGAGCCTTTTAGAAAAGAAAGTTTTCAGAAATATCGGTTTTACGAGTGATTCAGAGTTTTAAAGCAGAAACTAGTTTTCAAGTAACGCCTTCAGAAAAGAGTTTTCAGAAAGAAACTTTCAGATAAAGAATTCAGAAGGAGTTTTCCGAAAACAGCATTTTAGAAAAGATTTCAAAAGTATCTTATGAAAGCATTTGCATGTTAAGTAGAGTATGGTTTACAAGTTACATATTTAAATCATATGTTTTAGTTATCATTTAAAAACATTTAGTTGACATAAATATTTGTGACATGACTGCATCCGCATGTACATATGGTTAATCTTGTATGGAACATGTTCATATAGAAGTATCACGTTGTAAATACGCGTGCATAGTAGCATGACCTTATTTGAATGAATACGTATTAATGATGATTGTATGAGATGTTTACTTACTTAGAAAGAACATACTGTAAGGATGCTAGACTTGATGAAATGGTAACACATGCATGTAACTATGGGTAGTGGATTTGATAGTTAACAAAAGTAAGATGTTAGATAATTGCTCCACGCGTCACGATGCCAATTTCTCTGCGCGTCATGACGCGAGTGCCACATTGGGGACACATATGAGAAAATGGTGAGTTCGGTGGTGTCTCTGTTTTATTAGATGCATCGCGACATGTGTAGATTCCACACGTCGCGATGTGAGTGCCACAATGGGGACACGTGTTGAGAGGATGGCGTGTCGCGACGTGATTTACTCTCCTTGTCACGACGCGAAAGCTGATTTATGTTTTTGCCATTTCTTAAGTCTGGTTTGTCCTGTCGAGCTTCCAAGCAGTATTTACCTATCAAATAATATATAATAACATAGTAAAAAAAACTCAAAGCAAAACTTAAAATATTATTTCACAAATGTGTCAATTTAAGGGGATTAGTGAAACTATAAGTGTAAAATGATTGACTTATCGTATAATAAATATGCACTTTTTAGTATTCATCACACCCCTAACCAGCTTATTACTAGTCCCTAGTAATTCAAGCGGAATCTAAAAAAAATTCTTATCGACGTCAACAATTGTTTTCTTTCTTTCTAAATGATCAAATAAATGACTTCTCCTATACTCTTTACCATTCTTCCATATACTAATAAAACAAGATATTAATCAATATAGTGTGCCCACATTATCACAGGTATTTGTTGAAAAGAAAGTAATATTTTTTCCTAAAATTATATTAGAGTTTACACATTTTTGGCAGTAAAAATTTATTTATAAACATATATTCAATCCATGTATGGAACTTTGGGCCTGTGACTCCCAAACCAGTTGGTTTTAGGGCATTGTAGGCATTGCATTTTTTCATATCAGCCTAATGATGAGTCTCGTATGGAGACACTACCTCTTTAGTTGTGAAAGCCGCGGGAAACGGACGTTGGAAGGGTAAAGTTGAAAATTAGCATTTTGTCAGATTTAACTCGCTTGTTTCGCTTCGGGTTCGCTTGTTGGACCTCTTTTTTTAAAACACACCAAACCCATTAAATCACATCCAAAAATAATTAAAATATTTAAAACACGTCTCAAAAATAAAATTAAAACCAATTAAATTAATCTTAAATTAAATTAAATTAAAACACATGTCACAAATTAAATTCATTTCCCAAATTAAAAGATTTTCTTATTATATACTAAATTAAAAGATATCCTCAATTAATACACAAATCCTATTCCTTCCCCAACAAGGCAAATCCCCTCCATTGGCCTATAAAAAGAACCCTTAACCCACACATCCAAACGCTGGTTGGCTCCTCTCATTCAACTCACGACAAAAGAATAAACAAACATCAAGAGCCCCTCAAACACGTCCCCACACATCAGCCCTCACAAACTCACGCCACTGACCGAATCAAACGCACCAAAGCAACTGACCGACAACACAAAGGCCCTTTTAACGCATCATCAACCCTCATGTACATTGCCACACACCACGCACCAGCATACCCCTCACACACCCTCTCGCCACTGCACCCACAATCAACACCCATCACTCCACGTTTCACCCTAAATCTCAACCAAACTTCACGCAATAACACTCATCAAGCTAGCCAATTTCACGCACACAAAACTGCCTCCAACCAGCCCCATCATTCACGCCTGTTTGCTCCTCATCCAGCCCCTTTATTCTGCCTTCATCACTCACGCCAAAACTGCCTCCAACTAGCCCTTATTGATCACACAAAACTGCCTCCAAATCAGCCCTATAACTCACGCCGAACTGCCTCTTCACTGCCCTGAAATTTAAGCCCACTGCAGCCCCCTTCACAGCCCCTATAACTTACACACACAGCCCATCAATTCGCACCTTAAAACTGCACCTGAAATACACCCCAAAAATAGTCCCCAAATCTCTGAAAACAGTCCCCAAAACAGTAGCCTAATAGACCTGAAATAGTAACCAGAAAATACCCTTAAAACAATAGAGAAACGGAGTGAAAACAACAACCCGAGCAGTGAAACCGTGAGGAAAATCGTTGGATTAGTGAACCAAAAAAGTTGCGGAGTATCAATCCTTCTGACGGCCGTGTAACGCGCTTTCGAGGAACGACAAAAGAGGTTAGACCTGAGGGCACCTTTTTACTTATCATCTTTCATTTTATTTTATTTATTTTAAAATATTATTGCATGAGAGTCGTTTGAAGCATGATGTGATTGTTGGATGAGCTGGATATGTGTTCCCTTTTGTGGTATATCGGATGGAAACCCGGACGTAAATTCCGTAGCCGATTCCGAATGGACGGTAGTATGGTCTGCACTCAGGATACAACGCCACGTACCACTTAAGATACACGTATCTCGTCTCATCCAAATTTGTATTTGAGCATGTCATAGTTCTAGGCCGTTTATTTATTATTTTAAGCATGATTTAATTTAATCTTGTTATTTAATTTTCAAAGCATGATTGTGTTATTTAGGCATGTTGTTTCTTCATCCTTTATGCATGATGTTTCGTTTAGTTTATGTTCATGTTTAATTAGTTATTTGTTTACTTTGGTTTAATGGTTCAATATGCTCGTTGTGTTATATTGCGTGGAGTTATTTGGATGAAAGCATGTTAGATCTAAGTACCCTTGAGCATGATTATTGAATAGACTTGGTTGATTAATTGCACAAATCATATCATCACAAGTGACATAAGTAAGGGACCATTCCGAACCCAACGGCTTGAGGTCTTCCCTTGTGAGGGGTGAGTGCGGCCTTAAATCTTTGTCCCGGTTCACACTGGGTGGCGACTCCATGTTATTTCGTACTCCCAACTAGGTCGCGAGCCTAGAACAGTGTCGCCGATTTCTGTTGTCTACAGGCATTAGGTGTTAAGACACCCCTACCGACTTAATTGCTCGGATCTCAGATAAAAAAAAAGTTTCCAAAACATATCTTCAATCTATGTATCGAACTTTGGGCCAGTGACTCCCAAACCAGTTGGTTAAGACACCCCTACAGACTTAATTGCTCGGATCTCAGATAAAAAGGTGTCTGATTCTCTTAAGCTTTCTTTTTAACCCTTGTAACGAGCTTTGGGCCAGTAATTCCCAGACCAGTTGGCCTTAGGGTACTAAGTGTTAAGATACTCCCACGGACTTAATTGCTCGAGTTAAAAAGGCTACAAAAACTAACTTTATTCAAACTTTTTTTTTTGCATATATAAATTTCACTGCCTTTAGGTGTTACCTCCAACAAACTATAGAACAGAATATTACAGAATTTTCACATACCACCCATGATCATATGTTACCATGTTGATAATATCTATCAGACGAGCATATAAAGATCAATTTTAATCAATTTTATGGAAAATTCATAAATTTAAATGATTCAAAGAGAAAGTAACAACAAATAACTTCTAACGAATTATATTGAGATGCGTCTCATGAGTGAAAACGCCTTACACAGCCACCTCTGAACAATAATTTCACTTGGTTTAGAAAACAAATTTGTTGCTAGTTTGTGTGTATGTATATGGATATATATTCTTACACACAAAATAACAACAAAGTAAAAAAAAAAAATTCAAAAATTTATCTACTATCCCCTCCCCCAACCAAAATGAGACATTGTCCTCAATGTTTAAAGAAAGAGAATTAGAGTTTTAAAGATATCACCTGGTTATTGTGGAATTGACAGTTATAACTACAACTAAAGATTACATATTAAGGTCCATGTTTACTTTGTGCTTTTTGCTACAATCGTTACCAGACCAGTTCAACTTGGAAAGAATAGGGTTGATTATTGGTTCAAAATCTAAGAGTTGGTCAATTAAATCATCATATTTTCTTGCAGTTAGGAAGATATCTCTTACCAATTTTGAAATAAACCCATTTCTTTTGGCATCTTCAAGAAATATAAAATGAAAATCGAAAAATCCATTAACATTAAATAGCCCAATGAGTTTTTGGTGAATATTCAAGTTTGCGCATGACGCAACTGTGAATATTTCTTCCAACGTTCTTAGCCCACCTGGTAAAGTAATGAAAGCATCAGTATGAGTGATCATTTCAATGAGTCTTTCAGAAATACCTGGGACAATACATTCTTCTCCATTTGATTTTCCGATGATGTTGTCCTCTGTTAAGGGTTTGGAATGATCCCCAAAACTTGACTGCCACCCTCTTGTACAGCTTTTTAAATACACCCCATCAATCTAAGATTTCCACCGCCATATACTAAGTGCATGTTTTTGCCATAACTCTACCCAATTCTCTTGCCCCCTCAACAATTTCTGGTTTAGTTCCGGAGCTAGTTCCACAAAACGGACAAATATTAGTGAACCGTCGTTTCGAAGTCGTCTCCATTTGTGCTATCTGTTGGGTTTTCTAGGTCAAACCAAGATCAGTTTAAGCATTTAAACGTGTGAATACAACAAAGTTAAGTTGCGAAAATACTCACTTTGATCGGATTTGCGATGCGATGAAACAAAAAAAAATTTTCACTACATTGAAGCTCTCGGCCAAGCTCAAGTTTTGTGCTCCATGTTGGATCTCCAAGCTCCAAGCTTTGTGTGTGGATTCCATGCTCATGAATGGGTTTCCCTATCACATTTGTAGGACTCCTTTAGTGTGCTAGCACTTGGAAAAATTTGCCACAAATCATTCATATGCTTCTTCTTATTCTCGGCCAAGCCAAGAACTTAGAGAGAAAAATGGCCTAATGCCGAATGGGAGAGAGAGGGAGAGAAGATTTGTGTGTTGTTTCTAAAAATTACCAAGTCATTTTCCAAGTGAAAAAGCCTTTTTGGTATATGCTTTCCAAAAGCAATTTGGAGGGAAAAGAGCATTAACTGCTCTCAACCACCTCCATAACCAAAAAGGTGACATGACACACATCACAAAAAGTGGATGTGACATGTGAGTGACTTGCGATGTGATTTGTGGCCGCACTTGATTCAAAATGTGAGTGGGCCTGCAACACATCCCGGACTCGGGTTCGCTAATTCTGAACTAACGAATTTTCCGTTGTGACGTAATTAAATCAAATTTAATTAAATAATTATGCCTAGCAAAATTACTATTCACGTCGCTAGCGAATTAATTCTAAATTAACTCGTTTGCCCGAATTAAAATCTAATTTTAATTCCACGTCGAAATCTAATTTCGTTTAATATATCGAATATATTAATTTTATCGATTAATTCCAAATTAATCGTTCTCTCTCTTTAAATAATATTTTATCCCAGATAAAATATCTCCGTAATTAATCCTAGATTAATTTTCTCTCTCTAATAATTAATCCCAGATTAATTATGCTCGAGTCAAACGTCATCGGTGAATCTTCAGGAAGCGACCCATGAGATCCCCGGATATGTTGGCAGTAAATCCGGTCGTCGGACTATCCGAACACGTACGTACCTAGTACTATGTTTTTACCGATTTACAAGACATGGTTGGCTTCTAGCAAAGCACCGTGCCTACCCAATTCTCCAAAAATATTCTTAAAGGAATATGTAATCTGTATCAGGCGTAGTATACGAAGTATTGCGTATTGCGATCCAGTATCGGATGTCACGTGCTAGGCCTAGGACTGGAATTGTGTCTGCCTTGTACGAAGCACATATCAGATCTCTGGTAACTAGTCTTTATAATCGGATAAACATGACCTAGTCATATTATCCCGATAGCTGCAGCATATAAGAGCATCAGTTTCGTATCCTACGTGACCATCATCTCCATATGACTGAAGTGATACTTCCATCTCGACATCACACCCAATACACTATGATTCTCAATATACCCAGAAGAGGTGTACACAGAACCGGTTAAAGCCCTGGACGACCAAAACCAAAGTATATTGATTGTTGCAAGTATTAGGGGTGCAAGTCTCAGATTAAGACCAAATACACCTACCCTGATTCGAACTTCCATAGACACATAGTCATACTTCCAATGGAATTCCGAGGGGTGTATCCAGAGCGAAGCTGTTTCTGTACCATCGGTAAACATAACCTCATATTACACTTGCATGAGTATCCAATACCCAAATATATGAGAACTATGTCGTTATGCTCCCACAACGCGCACAAGTGCAATACAAGTCTATTTCGCATTATCGATGTCCAATCTCGATAATACTACGAATATGGATATTTAATGATCAAACCTTAGTGGATTAATACTGTCTCATATCTTATTAATCCGGAACTGATTATATGGACTTTTATTATTTATGTATCTTGGTAATCCAATTACAAATGATAAAAGAGCAATTTCCTTTGTCACATAGTTAATTTGTACAACAACACCATGTTCTGTACAAATAGTGATGCTATGGGTCATAATTGTCCAACAATCTCCCACTTGGCCTATAGCCAATCACTCAAATATCCTACACCTGAACTATGTACTGGTCGCTCAAACTTCTACTGAGAAAATGCTTTCGTCAGTGGATTTGCAAGGTTATTATCTGATGCGATTTATTCGATCATCACATCGCCACGATGTACGATCCGAACGAATCAGATGAATAGTTGAAGTATATATTTGGATCGTTGATGAGACCATTAATTCTTTAGCCTGTGCTGTAGCCTAGCTCAGATGCTAACAGAATTACCCCTAATCTGATTAGGATTATTATAGATCCAAATCGCTTCTATTGCTGCCTCAGCCGCAATAATATTCCGCTTTTGTTGTTTATACGGCAACAGTATCTTGCTTGGAAGATTTCCATCTCACTGTTATGTTATTCAAACTGTATAGTACCTTTTATTATGACTTATAGTCGTTATAATCGGTTTGGAAACTTGCAGCAGTGAACCCAGTCACTTCAAGTTCTCCTTCTCCATAACTTAAGAAAACATCCTTAGTTCGTCTAAGATACTTAAGGATGTTATTGACATCAATCCAAGACCATCACTTGGATTGGCCTTATTGTGACTCCATATGCTCAAAGCATATGAGACACCAGGTCCCGTACATTTCTTTCAATGTACGAGTTCTCGGAGTGTGCCAACAACTTTTAAATCTATCCCAGTAGATCATTATTCCTAGAATAAATGTTGTTTCTCCCAAGTATTCTACGGAGAATTTTTATGAAAGCCAAGCTTTCACCCATTGAATTATGGGAATATCATTTTCAAGAAATGATATATCATCATTAATTAGGATATTCACTATCAGTGCGCTCCCACTAACCTCCTTATATACACAAGAATCATTTTCATTTTGAATTAAATCATATACAATTATGATTACATCAAAACGATAATTCCAAGAACGCAATGCTTGCTTCAATCCATGGATGGATCGAATTAACTTGCAAACCTTGTTTGCTTGTTTTGATACGACAAAACCGTCAGGATGTTATAATCATCCTCCAAAAGGTTTCCGTTTAAGGAAAGCGATTTTGACGTTCAGCTGCCTTATTTCATAAATGAAACATACAGCATTAGCAAGCATTCTCCAAATGGATTTAACCATGGCAACAGGTAAAAGGTTTTGTCGTAATCAACACAATGTTGATAACGATTCCTTTTCGCTACAAGCCTAGCTTCATACATTTGTATGTTGTCATCCATGTATGTCTTCCTTGAAGACTCATATAGTACCGATAGGCACAATGCCTTCCGGTACAACAACTAGTGTCCAAACTTGGTTGGTATACATGGAATCCATTTCAGACATCATAGCACATTATTGCTTAAGTATTTTCATCATGATCTAATCGTGACAGTATTAATACTCTTGCCTATCTGTTTTTCTACTTCGTGTCGAAACTCTTTGAATTTATCAAAAGTTTCCGATTTGTGTTTCAAAAGAAACATATAACCATAACGCGATGCCACATCCGTAAAGGTTACGAAGTGTTCATATCCACCTCTAGCCTAGCTAGACATGGGCCCACTTACGTCACTATGAATGAGGGCTAACAGATCGGTGGCTCTTGCACTTTTACCAAGTAAAAAGTGTTTTAGGCATTTTGCCTAATAAACTAGATTCGTAGACATTATTTGAATAGAATCAAATCCGTCCAAGTATCCACTCTTCAAAAGTGTGGATATACGAGTCTTGTTTATTGTGTCCCAGACAACAATGCCATAAATAAGTCTCAACTGATTAAATCAGTTTGAGCTATTTGTTTGTCATGTTATACGTTTAAGATTTATTTATATTCAAAATAAATACTGTTATTCACATCTAATGTGCTTATCTCAATATCATCTTTATAAAATAAAACACTTTAGTGTTCTAGAATATAAAGGTATACCCGCAACGGGTTAACCCTGATATAGAGATAATGTTTCTAGTCAAACTAGGTACATTATAACAGTTTCCTAATTTAAGTACACACCCGAAGGGTGGTTCCTAAACTTAGGTTTATATGGTTAAAACAGTGACTTTCGTCTCGTTTCTGACTCGCAGATCAATCTCATCTGAAGTCAGTATCCTGCTGATTAGCAGATTCTGCACATCAGTACATATTTATGTACCACGTCTAGTATCAAAAATCCAATTTTGAAACTAATAGTGAACATGTTTATGACAAACATTCTTGAAGTCAGAGCCTTGCACCGTCTTCACTTCCTTCCTGTCGGCCTTATCCATACGGCAGTCACGCATCCAGTGACCCCGTTTGCCACAGTTTAGGCAGACATCTTTGGATATGTCATTTGTCTTCCTAGAAGACTGTGATGATTTTGCCTTTGCCCTTTTTAGAAGCTCTGGTTTTGTCTCCTGAGCATAGCCATCAACTCTCCAAGAGTTTTATCTTGGTTCATAATGAACCTGCCACAGCTTTCGGGTAGAGACTATAAGATCAAATCTTTGGTAGTCTCGGCCACGTAGGTAATACCCAGCTAACCTAGCTGATCGATGTCAGCAATCATCTGCGACACCTAGTGCTCGACAGATGTACCCTCTGACATACGCGAGCGAAAGAGCTTCTTTTGTAATTTGTACTTCTAAGATCTAATAATAGATCTATGAAGATCTTTAATTTCATTATCATGGTACAAAGATCTAATCCTTAAATTTTGACGACGGAATTAAAGAGTCAATGCGGTAAGTATAATGGATTGAGCACTAAAGTTATCATCACATGAATCTTCCAAAGATCATGTTCTACTATTTGCTCAACTTCGGGCTTAGGCCCGAGATGTCATTCTATCAAATAAAGTAACTTCTCGGTTCCCAGGACTATCCTAAGGTTTTATTCCCAATTTGAAAATTAAAGCCATTTAAAGACATTTTTCTCCCATGATTATGTTTTAAACGCTAATCTTTCATTTATCTTGATTGCTATAGTCCAACTATCCAATCAACAATTTAATGTACTATTGATTATAATGATTACTATAGTCTAACTATATAATCAACTATAATTTAATTGGTTAAATTCAAATATATTGATTACTATAATCCAATTATAAAATCAACTATAAATTGAAATAGTTTGAATACAGTCCAACTGTTTAATTAAAAAACAACGATTAAATATTAGTCCAACTAATATATATTTAATTAATGACGAAAAATTGAAATGAGTGCGTATTGGCAAGTATTTAAACGGAATCGCAAATTTAATACTTGCCTCCCACTATTTTTCGACGAGCCTCTAACCCTCTGTTGAGTACTCGGGAAACCTTATTTCCTAATGGGCTAGGATCCCGTTAAATAACACACAACCTTGACTTTGGCCAACAAGCTGTATGATATTTAACTAAGTAGATCTCTAAGATCAATTGGATCTCATCCAATTCCTAGATCCAGTAGGTCGACATCCAAGTCCGAAACATATATCTTATATATGCCAATATATCTGATATATTACCTAACATTTTTCCTCTGAATCAACTAAGCCTTGGCTTTGGCACAATAAACTTAATGATTCCAGTTAAGCGGAACCCATTGACCTTGGAAATCTTCGTAATCGATGTCGATGGACAAGAAGTGATCTTGACTTTGGCCAACAAATCACAACTTGGACAAGACACGTGATATGGAACAAAACCTTCATGATTCAAACACATTCGCGATGGACAAAGGTCTTGACTTTGGCCAACAAACCAGTGCCAATCTTGGATCTTGAGAATGAATCATTCAATGGAAGGAAAAACGCTTAATATATGTTGAGGGTTTTTCGCGTAATTGGCAACCAATTAATTATCTTTGATTAGGTCTCATCATACACCCTTAAACATGCATTCTAAAAGCATAATAAAGCGCATAAAGAAATTTAATAATGATATGCGGATGGATATTTAACACATTTTGTTCATAGAACAAATCTCTTCATTTTCTCTCTCCCGTTAGCACAAATCTTACTTCTACCGAATTATATAACACTTCTAAAGAAACCTCATTTACATTGAGGGGAATATGTGAGAAGAGAAATACAAAAAGTCAAGAGGTAATAGGCTGGACACGCAGGTCCAATTTAATAAACTCTAAATTTATTACAACAATTTCCAAAATTGCCCTCACCCATCTAATATCCATCCGATATACATTATTCATACATCACATCCATGTATTCACACAAAGCATGTTATCAATCAATCTAATCCAATTATTTAATCTGAAATTAATGACCATCCAATGTTCAAACAACGATTTGATTTTGCGCGAGTCCGACTCGTTTAAGAATAAGTACTCAAAGTACGAATTCTTGAATTATATTAAACTACAATATTAAATCCAATTTAATTTGCATTCAATACTAATTCTTTATTTAATTCTAAATTAAATAATTACACTTTATTAATGAGCCTTTTCGACTTAGATTTTAAATCTAATCTTCCAATTAACATCCAATGTCAATTTAATTAAAGTCCAATGGGCTTTCAATTAATTTCTTAAGGCATGGACTTTGGTCAATATGGGTCAAACCCAAATACCAAAGCCCAAGTAAGGAATCACCCTTATTTGCCAATTAGGCCCAATTAAAATATTAAAGGTCCATTTTATTATATTTGGACTTTATGGATATGGTTTTGGGCCTAATTGGATCCAACCAATTAACCTAAACCAAACTTGGCCCAACCAAGCCCATTAAGCCCAAATACAACTTTATAAGCCCAATTCCAAATTTAGTCCAACTAATTAAATTCCAAAATTCCAAATTTCACAATTCAATTAACAAAAGTGTATAGCCATAATTAATTATTCAAATTAATATTTCCAAAACACAAATTTACATAATTAATCATACTAATCATCATCAACTCATGTCCAACATAATTGAATCAAAAAATCAATTCATTTCCATCTAATTGGTCACGACAATTTGGGGTTTTTTTTGTCCGATTTCGATTTCAATCCAATTAAATCCTAAATCAACATTTCCCAAGTCTTTCAAACTCATCCAATGATTCAAAAAACAAAAATCACCATGACATTTAGGGCACTAAACTTTCGGCCAAGCCTAAATTTTGGGGGAAAATTGATCCAATTCAATTTTCATCAAATTGACCATGCATAACACTATGTTATCATCATTCAAGCATACTCAATCGAACAATTTCATCAAAACATGCTCAAATCAATTTTACCCAAAATCAATTTCATGCTTAAATCATGGCTCTGATACCATTGTTGGGTTTTCTAGGTCAAACAAAGATCAATTTAAGCATTTAAACGTGTGAATACAACAAAGTTAAGTTGCAAAAATACTCACTTTGATCGGATTTGCGATGCGATGAAACACAAAAATTTCTTCACTCCATTGAAGCTCTCGGCCAAGCTCAAGTTTTGTGCTCCATGTTGGATCTCCAAGCTCCAAGCTTTGTGTGTGGATTACATGCTCATAAATGGTTTTCCCTATCACCTTTGTAGGACTCCTTTAGTGTGCTAGCACTTGGAAAAATTTGCCACAAATCCTTCCTATGCTTCTTCTTATTCTCGGCCAATCCAAGAACTTAGAGAGAAAAATGGCCTAATGCCGAATGAGAGAGAGAGGGAGAGAAGATTTGTGTGTTGTTTCTAAAAATTACCAAGTCATTTTCCAAGTGAAAAAGCCTTTTTGGTATATGCTTTCCAAAAGCAATTTGGAGGGAAAAGATCATTAATTGCTCTCAACCACCTCCATCACCAAAAAGGTGACATGACACATCCCAAAAAGTAGATGTGACATGTGAGTGACTTACGATGTGATTTGTGGCCGCACTTGATTCAAAATGCGAGTGGGCCCTGCAACACATCCCGGGCTCGGGTTCGCTAATTCCGAATTAACAAATTTTCCGTTGCGAAGTAATTAAATCAAATTTATTAAATAATTATTCCTAGCAAAATTACAATTCACGTCTCTAGCGAATTAATTCTAAATTAACTCGTTTGCCCGAATTAAAATCTAATTTTAATTCCGCGTCGAAATCTAATTTCGTTTAAAATATCGAATATATTAATTTTATCGATGAATTCTAAATTAATCGTTCTCTCTCTTTAAATAATATTTTATCCCAGATAAAATATCTACGTAATTAATCCTAGATTAATTTTCTCTCTCTAATAATTAATCCTAGATTAATTATGCTCGAGTCAAACATCATCGGTGAATCTTCGGGAAGCGACTCATGAGATCCCCGGATATGTTGGCAGTAAATCCGGTCGTCGGACTATCCGAACACGTACGTACCTAGTACTATGTTTTTACCGATTTACAAGACATGGTTGGCTTCTAGCAAAGCACCGTGCCTACCCAATTCTCCAGAAATATTCTTAAAGGAATATGTAATCTGTATCAGACGTAGTATACGAAGTATTGCGTATTGCGATCCAGTATCAGATGTCACGTGATAGGCCTGAGGCTGGAATTGTGTCTGCCCCGTACGAAGCACATAACAGATCTCTGGTAACTAGTCTCTATAATCGGATAAACATGACCTAGTCAAATTATCTCGATAACTGCAGCATATAAGAGCACCAGTTTCGTATCCTACGTGACCATCATCTCCATATGACTGAAGTGACACTTCCATCTCGACATCACACCCAATACACTACGATTCTCAATATACCCAGAAGAGGCGTACAAAAAACCGGTTAAAGCCCTGGACGACCAAAACCAAAGTATATTGATTTTCACAAGTATTAGCGGTGCAAGTCTCAGGTTAAGACCAAATACACCTACCCTAATTCGAACTTCCATAGACACATAGTCATACTACCAATGGAATTTCGAGGGGTCTATCCAGAGCGAAGCTGTTTTCGTACCATCGGTAAACACAACCTCATATTACACTTACATGAGTATCCAATACCCAAATATATGAGAACTATGCCGTTATGCTCCCACAACGTGCACAAGTGCAATACTAGTCTATTCCGTATTATCGATGTCCAATCTCGATAATACTACGACTAGGGATATTTAATGATCAAACCTTAGTGGATTAATACTGTCTCATATCTTATTAATCCGGAATTGATCATATGGACTTTTATCATTTATGTATCTTGGTAATCCAATTACAAATGATAAAAGAGCAATTTCCTTTGTCACATAGTTAATTTATACAACAATACCATGTTCTGTACAAATAGTGATGTTATGGGTCATAATTGTCCAACACTATCTCCATTAGATAGATGTGTTGAAATGAGAGAAATGACGGGCTGAATTTATTGATCCTGAAAAGGGTGAGTGAGAAATGCACTAATATCAGTAAAATGAAAATTATCAGGAGAATAGACCGTAAAAAAAATGTTAGATACTGTTGGCAAAAAGTAAATCAAAATAATAATTTAAAGTAAGGAAATCAAAGTAATAATATATACTTGTAGTTGTGATTGTGGCTCACATCTTCCTCTGGTTTTATGTCCAGTAACGACTTAAACGCCTTCTATGGGTCGGGGATAGGCTTCCCATCCAACTTTCTTATAAATTGGCAAACAGGGTCTTTTAAAGTCAGATTCCCGGGACTGTATTACTGTCTTTCCTTTTGAAATTGTGTGTGTAATCTGCAAATGAACATATCCACTAGGATGCATCTCAAGAGTCAATGATATATCATTAAAAGGCTCATTACTTAGTCCATTTCTAATGAATTGAATTTTATCTTCGCGATTATCAGACACCATTCCTAAAGAACGTCAACGAGTGTTTCACGTACATCGTGCACACTTATAAAAAACACCTAATTGTTTAGCTCTTCGTTTTTTAGAATAGGTGCTTTTCCCTGAACCAGGCATGTAAGGAATGAATGAGTCAAGTGACTCATCTTCCAAGCAAACTCTTCTTCAATTACCTAACGAATATCACCAGGAATACCATGAATCATAAGAAGTCTTATTCTTTTTGTGAGGGCTTTGTAAATTTTTGTCAGAGCATTTTGGGGAAGAGAAGGAAAATGTTTGCGGAGGTTTGTGAGAGTTTCTTCCATGCTTTGGTTTGTAAGGTATCAGTAATTTTAGGAAACTGAAATAACCGACTTTGTGTCACGGAGTACCGTTATCCGTTGCTTTACCGGGGTGTGAGATAAAAAATAAAAAATGCTACAAAACTAAGAAAAATGGAAATTAGATAAATATTAAACAGAAAATAAAAGAAAATACATCAATCAAGGTATACTGGGTTGACAGGAAAAACGTTTCTTGAAATTTTGAGAACTCCAAAAAAGGTTTCAGACACTGTCCATTTGCTTTAATGTCAATAGTCTCGTTTGGGTAAACGTGTTTCACAATGAATGGGCCACTTGTAGGACACAAAAACTGGACGACACTGTTCTAGGCTCGCGGCCTAGTTGGGAAGTACGAAATAACATGGAGTCGCCACCCGGTGTGAACCGGGACAAAGATTTAAGGCCGCACTCACCCCTCAAAAGGGAAGACCTCAAACCGTTGGGTTCGGAATGGTCCCTTACTTATGTCACTTGTAATGAAAGGATTTATGTAATAATTTAATCAAGTTTAAGTAACACTTATTTCTAAGAGTATCATGCTTCTAAATTCACATGCATACATCAACAAGTTCATCACAACATGCAACATCACATGGCAATCTCATGAACATTTCTCAATCATATGATAGGGAAAACTAAGAACAACCGAACACACATCAACCGGCGCGGAAAAGCATCGTGGTAAAGGGCTTTAACCTCTCCCCAAAGCGGATCTTTCATTCCACTTACTAAGCCCATGCGCTCGATTGAATCATGCATTCAAAGAATTAAAAGCCATAATATCAAACGTAGTATGCCCGATTGAACGTATCTTGCATTCAACCGAACACACATCAACCGGCGTGGCGAAGCATCGTGGTAGAGGGCTTTAACCCTTCCCCATAGGGGATCTTTCATTCCACTTACTAAGCCCATGCGCTCGATTGAATCATGCATATAAAGAATTAAAAGCAATAATATCAAACGTAGTATGCCCGATTGAACGTATCTTGCATTCAACCGAACACACATCAATCGGCGTGGCAAAGCATCGTAGTAAAGGGCTTTAACCCCTCCCCATAGGGGATCTTTAATTCCACTTACTAAGCCCATGCGCTCGATTGAATCGTACATAAATAATCAACATGCAGAATTCAAGTGACGAAAAATAAATAAATAAATCAAAGCAACATGAAACAAAAGAAGGTGTCGTTTACTCAAGCGGTATGTGGAGTTGTATCCCAAGTACAGACCGCACTACCGTCCATTAGGATTCGGCTACCGAATTTACGTCTAGGTTTCCATCCTATATACCACAAGAGACGACCCTCTTTCATTCATCCAAGCCACAACATGCATCCACAAACGACTCTTATGCGAATAGAATTCAATAAACAATTAAAAAAAAAGAATATAAACTAATGAGAAAAGTGCGCTCAAGTCTAACCTTTTAAATCACCTCTCGGGTGTATGGTACACGATCCTCGGAAGGGTGGACGCTTCGCAAATCTTCCGGTTCACTAGTTCACTGCTCTGGTTCGTTCTCTTACTGCTTTGAATCGTCGTTCTCCATCTTTTGCTGCTGCTTTTGACTCCGATTCGCTGCCGTTTTGCTACTATTTTGCTGCTGTATCTTAGTTACTGTTCTTGGGATGTTTTGGCTACTGTTTTGGGTGTGATTTTCGGTGGTGTTACGGTGTGGTTCGGGGGCTGTTTTATGTGTATTTTAGGACTGTTGTATGGGCTATTTTGGTGTGAATTAGGGCTGTGAAAGGGGCAGTGCAGTGGGTTAAAGATGCGGCAATGGGGGCTATGTGATGGCTTTAGGCGTGAAGGTGATAGATGGTGATGGAGGAAGGCTTGAGGTTCACGGCAATGGAGGAGTTTTGGAGGTCTCTATGTGTGTTGTGATTTTCGTGTGAGTCGTGTATCTTATCTGTATGAACTAGGGGAGTGCATGTCTTGGTGAGGGGTTGTTTATATAGAGAAGGGCTAGGGCTTCACCTTGTCTCACTAGGAAGGGATTTGGCATTAAAAGGAGGATTTGATTTGGTGTTGAGCAAGGAAAGTCAAAGATTGAGGGGGGGAACAAATTTGGTTTGGATTAGGAAGTCAATATCTTTAATTTGTTATAATTGATTTTAATTAGGCATGACATCTTTTTAATTTGGTATGTGATTTTTAGATTTGTTTTGATTTCACCATGTGTTAAATATGTGTTTTAAGTGGGCTTGGGCGTGTGGGCCAAGGCTTGGGCGAATTGGGCTTAATGTGAGGCTAGCAGCAAAACCAGAATTACCGACACCGTTCGAACGCCTCCTCGGACGCGGTACGAACGCCCGCAATCTGTTTGGGGTTCGAACTTATACACAAACGCAGCACGAACGAAAACAGTGAACCTTGTTTATTCTGAATTTCCCCTTCCGGTGTCCTTTTTCCGTGACCTCCGTGACTTAAAATGTAGTGTCTCCAAATGAGACTCATCATAGGGACTTATGTGCAAAAATGCAGTGCCTACAGTCTCCCCCACTTTGATGGGACTTGTGTAATGTGTAATAGTGACAATCCTATCAAAGTTATGCAATGCATTTTCACTTACCTGGCTCGCCAGCTGCCACTTGACTTAACATGTGTTGAGTTGAGTTGATTTGGTGGTGAGGTGTTGCGACCCCTGGTTCATTCCCGAACCGTGCTATATTTTTAGAGCGCCATTTTCGGCATCTTTTGTGTGTGTGCTCCATTTTGGAGCGCCATTTTCGGCATTTGCTTTGTGTGCTCCATTTTCGGAACGCCATTTTCGGCATCTGTTGTGAGTGCTCCATTTTGGAGTGCCATTTTCGGCATCTGTTGTGGGTGCTCCATTTTTGGAGTGCCATTTTCGGCGTTTGCTGTGTGTGCTCCATTTTGGAGTGCCATTTTCGGCATCTGTTGTGGTAGCGGTCCATTTCCGAACCGTGCCGTGCGAGAATGTGGCTCATTTTTGAACAGTTATTTGATGAGATGGTCTTTGCCGCTACAAACCTGCGAACACAAAACAAACATCGCATGTATGTGATATGTATGCATGTATGCATGTATATGTATCATATCCCGATGGGTTAGGCCTTCCTTGGTCCATTTCCGAACCGTGCTTCATTTTCAGAGTGCCATTTTCAGCGAGATGAGATGATGGTCCATTTCGAACCGTGCTCCATTTTCGGAGTGCCCTTTTCGGCGAGATGTGATAATGGTCCATTTTCGAACCGTGCTCCATTTTCGGAGTGCCATTTTCGGCGAGATGAGATGATGGTCCATTTCTGAACCGTTACTGATGAGAGATAGTCCATTTCCGAACCATGCCTGATATGAGAGTGGTCCATTTCTGAACCATTGCTGAGGAGAGATAGTCCATTTCCGAACCAATACTGATATGAGAGTGGTCCATTTCCGAACCGTTACTGATATGAGAGTGGTCCATTTCTGAACCATTTCTGAGGAGAGATAGTCCATTTTCGAACCAATACTGATATGAGAGTGGTCCATTTCCGAACCGTTGCTGATAAGAGAGTGGTCCATTCCGAACCT
The DNA here is from genome assembly GCA_019454045.1 of Zanthoxylum bungeanum. Lineage (NCBI taxonomy): Eukaryota > Viridiplantae > Streptophyta > Magnoliopsida > Sapindales > Rutaceae > Zanthoxylum > Zanthoxylum bungeanum. The sequence continues at coordinate 263,679 of SKCR01049499.1, read as the reverse complement.
TGCTGATATGAGAGTGGTCCATTTCTGAACCATTGCTGAGGAGAGATAGTTCATTTCCGAACCAATACTGATATGAGAGTGGTCCATTTCTGAACCTTGCTCCATTCTTGAAGTGTCATTCCCGGCTTGTTCATTCCTGAATTGTGTTTCCATTCTTGGAGTGCCATTCCCGGCTAAACTGATACTAATGCTGATGTGGGCCTCGCCCCTAGAATGATGTGGGCCTCGCCCCAAACTGATACTGATATGGGCCTCGCCCCTGTGACTCATCCCCAAGACTGAAACTGATATGGGCCTCGCCCCCAACTGATACTGATATGGGCCTCGCCCCTGGGACTCATCCCCAAGACTGAAACTGATATGGGCCTCGCCCCCAACTGATACTGATATGGGCCTCGCCCCTAGACTGATACTGATATGGGCCTCGCCCCTAGACTGATACTGTTGATATGGGCCTCGCCCCTAGACTGGAACTGATATGGGCCTCGCCCCTAACTGATACTGATATGGGCCTCGCCCCTAGACTGATACTGATATGGGCATCGCCCTAAACTGACGTTGATGTGGGCCTCGGCCCTAGGACTCATCCTCAAACTGTAACTGATGTGGGCATCGGCCCTGGGACTCATCCCCAAACTGATGCTGATGATGTGGGCCTCGCCCCCAAGCTGATACTGAATCATTTCTGAAACATAATGTACTGTTGTTGCTTCCGAAGATTCCCCGTGTTCTAAACATCACTGAATTTCATAGTACCAGGGTTGAATGCTTTTCTCAAATATACTCATATTGCAGGTTGGAGGGAGAGACTCAGGCATGTAAATAAAATTAACGTCTTTATTATCATTTAAGAAATGGTTCGAACAGGTAGACCAAGTCAATGTCTATATCAAAAATGCAGGATCAAATAAACTAGGAGGAATAACTTCATCATTCGCAGCATTGCCTTCTTCATTGGCCTATGGTTCTCCACCATTGTCATCCCCTATTCCTATGAATGAAGCTGAGTGGTGAGAGTTTGGAGGACAAGGGTTTCGGGTAGGCCAGAGTTGATCATGTAGTTGGGTAGGGGATTTCTGTGTGCGTTGGGTTGTTCTCTTTCTGGGTCAGGTATTTTGTGGGAGTCAATGAGGTTTTGGATCTCGTGCCTAAGGCGGGTGCAACTATCAGTTTCGTGACCCCTTCTCCGATGGAAGTGACAATACAGGCTTAGGTCAAGGTTGGGTGGTACAGGGTTTGGAATTGGTTTAGCCTCTAAGGGTTCCAGCAGTCCTTGCGCCTTTAGCTTTTCGAACACCTTTGACATAGGTCTACCAAGATTGGAGAATCGCATATTTCTGACGGTAGCGACCTCGGCCATAGTGGGCTTGGTCTCAGAATGCCCCCCAAAAGTTCTTTTATTCTGGCCATAAAACTTTCTGTTTTCAGCCTCCTCTTCTTCAATATCCATAACAGTCTCTCTCAACTGTCGGAAATCCACAATCATGGAGGTCATCCTCCTCAGTTTGCCATAAATTGAGGGCTTAGTACCCTTGATAATCATCTTAATCTGGTCCTTCTTTGAAGGCCGAGTCTGCATTTTCAAAAGTTAACCTCTCCAGCGGTCTACATACTCTTTGAAGCTCTCCTCCGGCTTCTGCTTAGTGTTCTCCAAATCTCGGAGTGACAAATCAATCTCCAAGTCTGTAACATACTGCTTTAGAAAAGCATCAGCTAGTTCCCTCCAATCTTCCTTAACCTTATTCTCAAGGCTATGATACCAAACCACAGGTGCCCCCTCGAGTGACATCCCAAACATCTTTTGGACTTGGCGCTGTGATAGGCCCACTGAACTCATGACTGAGACATATTGTTGCAGATGGACTCTTGGGTCTCCATTCCCATTAAACTTGGCCATGTCCGGAATTTTAAACTGAGCTGGCAGCTGTTCTCCGAAGGTCATTGCCCCATAATCTAACAACTCTTCATGTTTATCCCTCATTTTGCAGGTAACTGTTTCAACCTGATCCCGAAGCTTCTGAAATTCTGCCTGAGACCCAATCACTTTGCCTGTTGCATACTCTGCCATGTCATCATCAAAAGTGGGGATATCATCCCCCAACCCATTCGAAGGCTCTTCGCGCCTTACATTCTCAGAATTTCCCCCAGCACGGGGCACAACCATATTTGTCATGGCAGTAGTCAAGGCTTGCAACTGTTCAGTGACCTTGGCGAGACCGTTTTCCAACTGATCCATACGGGATACCTCAATATCTGATTCACTCATGTCTGTTCCCAGTATTCTGGTGAGTCTTCCTTTTTCCCTAACCCAACGGGAATCTATGATGGCTTTCAGAACACAAGGGTTAACATGATGTACGTATGCATGGGGTCCATGAGATGCATGTAACATATATAACATACTAAATCAACTAAAATTTTCAAACAAATCAGTCCGTTATCATCTTAGAAGCTTTTGGGCTAACTGTCATATGAGTGAACTCGTCTCAGTTTAAATGGCCCAACGAGTTCACATCTCATGGCAAGGAGCCCAACTAAATCCAAATGGTAATGTTCCGAACACAAACACAAAATGGCCCATCAACATTTAGAAGCCTTTGGCCCAATCGTCATAAGGTACGTTCTTGTCCCAGTTTAAATAGCCCAACAAGCCCATATCTCAGGACAAAAGGTCTGAATGGATCCAAATGACAATGTTCCCAAACACAAGCATACAAGAAAGATAACGCAAACATAAAACAATAATTTCTACAGAATGGCCCATCAACATTTCAGAAGCTTTGGGCCTAATGGTCATAAGGTACGAACTCGCCCCAGTTTAAATGGCCCAGCAAGTTCGCATTTCTGACAATAGTCCAACTGCATCCAAATAAGGATGGTCTACAAGCACATACTCAAGGAAATAATTGTTACTTTAACCATACAACCCCGGTCTATGGGTGGGTTCGCGAGAGTGTAGACAAAGGCTCTCACCGGCGAATGGTGGCCCACAACTAGGTTTCCCCAATCAAGGGTTCGAGCGACCAAGTGAGCGCACCCTTTTTTATACACTAAGGTACGTGCCAATGAGCTATGGTGTGTGACTGACTGTCAAATGGATTTCTCGTTGTAGATTCCCCAGAGGGAAAGTGGAGTGAGGCTCACTTAAATACCCAAGCCTCTTAGGCTCTTATCGCTTGGTGTCAGGAATAAACAACGAGTCCTCCAAATTAGTCCATCACAATAGGCTACGAGTAGATGGCTATCTAGGTGCCTTCACAACTTTTCCTTCTAGAAAGGTAGTGAGTAAAGGAAGACACCAAACCATTACCTAGCCTCAAAATGCCTTTGATTAAATCCCCATTTCATCCACTATAGACACGGTCAATTAGAACATAAATCCAAACATTACAAGACAATATTTCGGGGCCGATTCTCTATCCCCAGTGGAGTCGCCAGACTGTAGGACACAGAAACTGGACGACGTTGTTCTAGGCTCACGGCCTAGTTGGGAAGTACGAAATAACATGGAGTCGCCACCCGGTGTGAACCGGGACAAAGATTTAAGGCCGCACTCACCCCTCGTAAGGGAAGACCTCAAACCGTAGGGTTCGGAATGGTCCCTTACTTATGTCACTTGTAATGAAAGGATTTATGTAATAATTTAATCAAGTTTAAGTAACACTTATTTCTAAGAGTATCATGCTTCTAAATTCACATGAATACATCAACAAGTTCATCACAACATGCAACATCACATGACAATCTCATGAACATTTCTCAATCATATGATAGGGAAAACTAAGAACAACCTAATCATGCTTGAGTACTATCTCATGAACATATTAACCAAATAACATGCTAAGAATCTAATCATGCTTGAATATCATCCCAAGAACACATCGAATGGGTGAATGCAGGAATACAAATAATATGATTGGCTACATAATGCAAGGGAGATCACCCCAAAATGCAGTTGTGCATGAAATATGGTGAGACAGACTTAGTTCAGTGTGTGCGCGTTCGTGTAGCGTTCGTAAACGCGTTCGAACGGTAAATAGAAGGTTCGCGTTCGTGTAGCGTTTGATAACGCGTTCGAACAGATCTAGACCTAATGAAACAAAATGCGTGCGCGTTCGCGTAGCGTTTAAAAATGCGTTTGAATGGTAAACAGAAGGTTCGCGTTCGTATAGCGTTCGAGAACGCATTCGAACGGAACCAGACCTGATGCATGATAAGATTAAGAAAGTGCGTGTGCGTTCACGTAGCATTCGAGAACGCGTTCGAATGGTAAACAGAAGGTTCGTGTTCGTGTAGCGTTCTACAACGCGTTCGAACGGAACCAGACCTAATGCATGCAACACAAAGAATAAAGACAACAATGTCAAGGTCAGTACGTCCGATCAAACGTATCTTACATTCAACCGAACACACATCAACCGGCGCGGCAAAACATCGTGGTAAAAGGCTTTAACCCCTCCCCAAAGGGGATCTTTCATTCCACTTACTAAGCCCATGCGCTCGATTGAATCATGCATTCAAAGAATTAAAAGCGATAATATCAAACGTAGTATGCCCGATTGAACGTATCTTGCATTCAACCGAACACACATCAACCGGCGCGGCGAAGCATCATGGTAGAGGGCTTTAACCCTTCCCCATATGGGATCTTTCATTCCACTTACTAAGCCCATGCGCTCGATTGAATCATGCATACAAAGAATTAAAAGAAATAATATCAAACGTAGTATGCCCGATTGAACGTATCTTGCATTCAACCGAACACACATCAACCGGCGCGGCAAAGCATCGTGGTAAAGGGCTTTAACCCCTCCCTAGGGGATCTTTCATTCCACTTACTAAGCCCATGCGCTCGATTGAATCGTACATAAATAAACAACATGCAGGAATTCAAGTGACGAAAAATAAATAAATAAATCAAAGCAACATGAAACAAAAGAAGGTGTCGTTTACTCAAGCGGTACGTGAAGTTGTATCCCAAGTACAGACCGCACTACCGTCCATTCGGATTCGGCTACGGAATTTACGTATGGGTTTCCATCCTATATACCACAAGAGACGACACTCTTTCATTCATCCAAGCCACAACATGCATCCACAAAAGACTCTCATGCGAATAGAATTCAATAAACAATTAAAAAAATGAATATAAACTAATGAGAAAAGTGCCCTCAGGTCTAACCTTTTAAATCACCTCTCGGGTGTACGGTACACGATCCTCGGAAGGGTGGACGCTCCGCAACTCTTCCGGTTCACTGGTTCACTGCTCTGGTTCGTTGTCCTACTGCTTTGAATCGTCGTTCTCCGTCTTTTGCTGCTGCTTTTGACTCCGATTCGCTGCCGTTTTGCTACTGTTTTGCTGCTGTATCTTAGTTATTGTTCTTGGGATGTTTTGGCTATTGTTTTGGGTGTGATTTTCGGTGGTGTTACGGTGTGGTTTGTGTGGGGGATTTTAGGGGCAGAATCCGGTAACGCAGCGGAAGCGGTGGAAAATCGTATTTTCTGATTTCAAAACTTTTTCTTGGATTAATTAAATAAACATATTTATTTAATTGCCCAATAATCAAATTATGAAACAAAATTTCAAATGAATCATATTCAAGTGAAATTACCAAATTACCCTTATATGGTATTTTGTCCATTTTAGTCCGAAATTGATCCAATCAATTTTGAATGATTCTAAATCATTTCTAAGATGAACTTAGCATGTTCAAAACATCAAAACACCAAAGCAACCAAAATCCCCAATTTTTTGACCCTAAGGCCGAATGCACCATTTGGTGCCCAAATTGACCATTTGGTCATTTCATGCTTCAAAACTCATCCAAATGAAATCCAATCAACATGAAACTTTGCATGCATCATATACACACCCAAATGCTCAACATATTTGAAAACCCCCAAATTTGGAATTGGTCATGAACCCTAATTTTTCAATTTCTTCAAATTGGACAAATTAGACCAAATTGGTTAAATCAACTACTTCAATCATGTTTCTTCCATCCAATCAAAGTCTCAACACAATGAAACAACTCAAGATCAAATCTAGGTCATCTAAGAGTGGGTCAACAACTCTAGATTAGCAACATGGTTTCCAAAACCTTAAAAGAAAGCTTATAACTACAATAGTCACAACCTTCCTTCATCATACATGCTCAACACTTCCATCAAAACTTCCATCAACAAAAACACAAGGAATAAAGAAATAAATAACCTAAGAACATCATATGTTAAAGCCTAGATCCTAAGGAACATTTTCCTTTCTAATAGCAAGTTGAAAAAACTCACTAAAATCCAAGCTTTCTTTGATTTATTCTTTCTTTCTCACAAGCTTCCTTTGCTTCCATTAATGGAGTTTTTATTTAAAGTGTGTTAGGTTAACATTTCAAATGAAATGAAATCAATATATACTTGCCCAAAGAAGGCCTTGGCCGAAATTGGCCATAAGTATATACCAAATTATAATTTCAATTTCATTTGAATTTCATTAAATCAACTTGATAAAATATCTAAATAACACTTTATAGATATTTATATTAAGTCAACAAATGCAACTTAGAAAAATATAACTCTTATATTTAAAGTGTAATGGCCGAAATTAATGAAAAATAAAGGAAAAAGATATTTTCATTTTCAAACAATTTTTGAACAAATATCTTAAGAAGTCAAAATCAATTTGACAACCTTTTCCTTTAATGTATAAGTCAATAATTGCAACTTATAATCATTTCCTAACTTTATCATTTGGTGATATATTTATATTTTAATTATATTAATCATTTAACATTAAATAATTAATTAATTAATTAAATACAAATATATCAAATATATGTATTATATTTACTTTAAATATCTCAAATACATATATTGATGATATATGTCAAATACCTTTATTTGACTATTTATTAATGTGTATTTAATAATATCATATATTAAATACAAATACACATTAATTAGGAAATGACGGTTCAGCCCGTTCTCATGTATTTTTCGTTTAACGATTAAACGATTTATAAATAATCATCATTATTCATAAATGTTGCTCTAGTGCTCTACGAGTATGTTTCATTATTGAGACTCTCTAGATTCAGGTATATCCGTCACGAAATCCAATTTCATGTCCATAATCTATCCACCCGTAGATTATGACGATCACGGATAAACTAGCTGAATCATACAGGTCGAGGTCATTGCATACGTATAATCTCTCTGTCACAGGTATCCAGATAATCCCAGAGATATAGATGTAACGTCAAATCTCTATAGGTATTATCCCGTCGACGTATCTATTAGCAATCTCTAAATAACACTCGGAACTTACTTCCGATGTATACTGTGGCCACAGATTTAACAGACTGCTAAATATATATGGACTACCTATGCTCTATACACAGAACTGACGGATCCTATCTTGACACACACAGGATATCCTGAGGATCGATCCACACCCAACGAACAGGCGGAGGTCTGATCTAAATAGATCGGTGACGTGACTGCCATCTAAATGTGGAGGATGTCTCATACATCCACAGTGGTGTCTCAAGTCGAAGGACCACTATGATACTCAACCCGAGAAGATTCTTATTGACGTTGGCGTACCATCCATTAAGAATCTTCGGTGAGTCGTTCAGTGTTTATCCACTATAAACACCTACACGTCTATACGAGTCTCCCTAGACTCATGGTTCATTGGGATAAACCATCGGACCAAGTCTCGATATACGACATGTACTGGTCTCAACAGATTTGACTAACCGACCCGTGTTAGCAAATCTTGACCAGGAACTATGTTTGATAATATACATATAGCAGTGACACTTCCCAATGTCAATTACAAACTAACTTTGTAACTGTGTACTGCATTATATATTATCGGGCCTTTGTCTAATATATACATATCACTAAACCATATTTAGTTTCAATCTAATCGTAATCAGATCGAATATGTATATAAGAACAAGAGGTGCAACCATAAATAAGTAATATTATGGAATAAGGGGATGTTCGTATTCATGAATCATACATAAATACGGTCCGGATTGGCGCTCTGAGCACCAACCCCAACAGTTTGGGGGCTGTTTTATGTGTATTTTAGGACTGCTGTATGGGCTATTTTGGTGTGAATTAGGGCTGTGAAAGGGGCAGTGCAGTGGGTTAAAGATGCGGCAATGGGGGCTATGTGATGGCTTTAGGCGTGAAGGTGATAGATGGTGATGGAGGAAGGCTTGAGGTTCACGGAAATGGAGGAGTTTTGGAGGTCTCTATGTGTGTTGTGATTTTCGTGTGAGTCGTGTATCTTATCTGTATGAACTAGGGGAGTGCATGTCTTGGTGAGGGGTTGTTTATATAGAGAAGGGCTAGGGCTTCACCTTGTCTCACAAGGAAGGGATTTGGCATTAAAATGAGGATTTGATTTGGTGTTGAGCAAGGAAAGTCAAAGATTGAGGGGGGGAACAAATTTGGTTTGGATTAGGAAGTCAATATCTTTAATTTGTTATAATTGATTTTAATTAGGCATGACATCTTTTTAATTTGGTATGTGATTTTTAGATTTGTTTTGATTTCACCATGTGTTAAATATGTGTTTTAAGTGGGCTTGGGTGTGTGGGCCAAGGCTTGGGCGAATTGGGCTTAATGTGAGGCTAGCAGCAAAACCAGAATTACCGACACCGTTCGAACGCCTCCTCGGACGCGGCACGAACGCCCGCAATCTGTTTGGGGTTCGAACGTATACACGAACGCAGCACGAACGAAACAGTGAACCTTGTTTATTCTGAATTTCCCCTTCCGATGTCCGTTTTCCGTGACTTAAAATGTAGTGTCTCTAAATGAGACTCATCATAGGTACTTATGTGCAAAAATGCAGTGCCTACACCACTCTATTTGGATTTTAACTTTCCAGGAAATAAATGAAGACGAGAATTATAAAGCAAAACCTTTTGACCAACTTCAAATATTTTTCGTGAAATTCGACTATCATGAAAGGCTTTAGTTTTAGCTTTAAGAATTTTCGTATTCTCATATGAAACATTCCTGAACTCTTCCAGTTCATTTAGTTGCAATTTACTTTCATTACCAGCATTTTCAATGTTTGAATTAAATGTTTTAATAGCCCAAAATGCTTTATGCTAAAGTTCTACATGCAAATGACAAGGTTTTCCATAAACTAGATGATAGGGGGACATTCCCAAAGATATTTTCAAAGTTGTTCGATATGCCCAGAGTGCATCCGTTAGTCGAAGAGACCAATCTTTGTGATTTGGGTTAATTATTTTTTTCTAAAATTTGTTTAATTTCCCTATTCGCTAATTCAACTTGTCTGTTGGTGTGGGGGTGATAAAAGGTGGAAACTTTGTGCGTGACTTCATACTTTTTCATTAAGGACTCAAAGGGTCTATTACAAAAGTGTTTACTGATGAGCGGAAAATATATCAATATTTACCGCCCTTTTACCTAATATTTTTTTAGTTTCTCGGGTTTGATGAACGTTTTGATGTGTTTTTATGCGTTTTGCAGATAAATAAAGTATCGAGACTTAATGGAATCAACTCGGGTCTAAAACGATGAAATTCAGAGTAAAAAATGGCGAAAACGGATATTTACTATACGCGTCACGAAGTGCAGTCCTAAATTCCAATTTTGCGTAAGTTTGGTATTTTGGCCATAACTTTATCATTCCATGTCTGATTGAGCTGATTCAAGTTCCAGATTAAAGAAGACACATAGATTTAGAACTGTGAAGTTTTAAATATTTTCGAATTCTGAAGTTTGTAGGACCGAAATTGATGAATAATCTAGTGTATTTTGTGTAATTACTATAGTCATTTTCAAAATAAAAAAAAAATTAAATTAAAAAAATGAAAAAATGAAAATTGTCAAACATCCACCAAACTTGCATGTTTGATGGAGTGTTTGGTGGCATGTTTGGTGGAGTGTTTGGTGGAGAAATTGGTGGAAGCCTTTATATTTGCCTATAAATACTAAGCAAAACTTTATAAATTTTTCATGTTTTCATTGGAGGAATTTCTCCATGTAAATCTAAAGGAAAGTATATTGTATGTTTATTTAAGTTTTCTTGTAATTTATTTTTATTTATTTAATAAAATTTTGTGTGTTTTCTTTTGTAGCATGAATAGGTAATCTCATTCTGCTGGGGTGACAAGGTAAGACTTTTAATATTCAAAATTAGATTAATCTCCCTTATTTTATTTAAAATTTGGATTAATTAGTTACCGCATGTATGGCTGGTTTAGGTGACAACCTTATTTACCACCTATATAGTCTGTTTTACATTCAGACATAGTTTCCGCCTATATGGTCGGTTAGATTTAATTGAGACAAATGAAATTACCGCCTTTATGGTCTGGTTAATTAATCGGTAAACATTGAGAATAAGGGAGATTTCTAATTTTGAAATATTAAAAGTGGATCCTCTAACCCCCAACATTTCCTTTTATTGTACTTTTACATTTTTAATTTTCAGCATTTACTTTATTTAATTTCCATCATTTACTTTATGTCTTTTATTTTATTTAAACTTTTATTAGCCTTAGATATGTGTCGTAACTAAGTCCGTTATCTGGGGTTGTGATGAATTCCAATATCACCGGGTTATAAGGGATTATTTTATAGTTTTGGTAATATAAAGGTTTACTTATTAAGTCTTAAACTTAATGCTTCTTGTTAACTGGCCATTAATAATATTGATCTGGTAAACTTAAAATAAACTTGACAAAGGAATTTTAGGTTTCAGCCTTACTCTTAATAGCCTATGATCTTCCTTGAGGATAAATAACCCTTTAATAGATTTCCTTACAGGATAGGCATATACCTGTCGGGCGGGGGTAACCACAATTGGAACTTAATCTTAATGAATTCAGGTAACTTGGTTGACATAGACATATGATTAATTGGGTTACACTGGGTATTTGCATCGGACCATCGACAGAGGCTTTTGCAGAATTTCGTGTTCCAGGTTAGTAAACTAATATATTACACAAACATAAAATAACCACTTCATCTTTTAAAAGATATTGGAAAGATTCACAACCGTAGATAGTTTCTTAATATTGAATTTTCCTAAACCTACTTTCGCGCCATTTTATTTACTTGTTTTTTAAATTTAAAATCACTATCCTATTAATCAATCCATTAGATACTCGTCAACATTTAACTTCATAAATTAATATCTTAGGTATTAAGTCCTCATGGGATCGATACTTTTTATACTACTTGAACGATACGTGCGCTTGTGTTATAGGCGTGTGACAAAACCGGTCAAGTTTTTAGCGCCGTTACCGGGGACTTATTTATCTTTCACTATTAGGTTTGAGGTTAGATACCTTTTCTTATATCTAATTTCTTTTTACTTATTGCTTTTATTTTCTTGTGTTTCAGGTTCTCAGACATTACATGAGACGAACCAGAAGCTTTGAAATCCTACCGCTTGACCTAGAGATTGGAAGAACTATCAGACAATTGAGAAGGGAAAGACGAGAAGGCCAAGAAGCAATCATCAACATGGAACCTGAACCTTTGGAGGTTACACCACCAATTCCCATTCGAGACAGAACCATTTAGGTGGTTGACGGCCTAATTTCCTGTATTATACTTCCTCTCTTACCAGCAAATACGTGTGACATCAAAACATGCATTCATATGATTCACCAGTGAGTTCAGTTAGGGGGAATGGAACTGAAGATCCTAATGCCCACATCAACAACTTCCTGGAAGTTTGCGGCACTTTCAATTACAACCGAGGAGCTGAAGAAGCAATGAGACTGCGTGTTTTCCTATAGTCCTTGAAAGACAAAGCAAAAGCTTGACTACATTCACTACCAGCAGGTTCCATCACAACTTGGAACACTCTAGCCACCAAATTCCTTGCAAAGTATTTTCCACCAGCCAGAACAGTAAAACTAAGGAATGACATCTTTTTTTTTACATCATGACTCGGAAACTCTCTACGAAGCTTGGGAAAGGTACAAAGATTTGCTCCGGAAATGTCCTCACCATGAGATTCCAAAATGGCTTCAAGTCCAAACATTCTATAATGGACTTTCTGGACTGATGAGAACCACAATTGATGCTGCTGTTGGAGGAGCTTTGATGGTAAAAGGAGAAGATCAAGCCTGGGAATTAATCGAAGAAATGGCTAATAACAATTCCTTGTGGCCAACAGAAAGGAGCATGATTCAACGAATTGCAAGAATTTATGAAGTTGGAGCCAACTCAGTAGTGAAACTAACTTGGATCAGATGTGCAAATGTCTGGAAACACTCAGCGCGCAAGTTGTAACATTGTTGGAGCCACAAGTTCACCTTATGGAGGAGGACCAGAGCCAAATCAACAAGAAGAGACGGTGAATTATGTCAACAATTTCAACAGGCAGGTGAATAATCCATATTCCAACACCTATAACCCAGGGTGGATGAATCATCCCAATTTTTCATGGAGCAACATTTTAGGGCAAAAAAACAATCCACCACCTGGATTCCATCAACAAAACAAAGTCCAGGAGTTTGAAAATGAACCATAAATAAAAGAATGGATTGCAGAGATGTTCAAAAAGCAACAAGCAACATATGATGCTATGTTTCAAAGCCAATCTGCCTCTATCAAGGCACTGGAGAATCAAATTGGACAACTAGCCAATGCTCAGAGTTACAGACCGCCGGGAAATCATCCCAGCAACACAGAACCAAATCCAAGGAATCGAGTGAAGGAGAAATGTCAAACTATTACCTTGAAAAGTGGTACTGAGATCAACAAGATGTTGGAATCAAAGCATCCATTGAAGAAGTTCAAAAGGAAGTAGAGCAACAGATGGAGGAAAAAGAAGCGAAAGAAAAAGATCAAATCACTCCACCTCCACCTTTTCCATAGCGACTTCAGAAAAACAAGCTGGACAAACAGTTTACTCGATTCTTGGAAGTCTTTAAAAAGCTGCACATCAACATTCCTTTTGTAGAAGCTTTGGAACAAATGCCCAGCTATATCAAATTCATGAAAGACATACTTTCACGAAAGAGAAGATTGGGAGATTACGAGACAGTAGCATTGACAGAAGAATGCAACACCATCATTCAGAGGAAGCTTCCCTCAAAGTTGAAAGATCCTGGAAGTTTCACCATCCCATGCACCATAGGAGAACATAACTTCGGTAGGGCTTTGTGTGATTTAGGTGCAAGTGTTAACTTGCTGCATTTTTCTATTTTCAGGAAATTACAGATTGGAGAAACAATGCCTACCTCAGTCTCTCTGCAACTTGCTGATCGAACTCTCATATTTCCGAGAGGTTTAGTTGAAGATGTGCTGGTCAAGGTTGACAAATTCATTTTCCCAGTAGATTTTATTGTCCTTGATATGGAGGAAGATTAAGACGTGCCGATCATCCTCGGGAGAATATTCTTGGCTACAGGTCGAACCATTATTGATGTACAGAAAGGAGAACTAACCATGAGGGTAGATGACCAATAAGTAACATTCAATCTTTTCAAGACCATGAATTTCCCAGATGATGAAAAGAAGGAGGAATGTTTCAGACTTGATGTGATACATAGTATCGGCTAGAACTCTGATGAAAGGCAGAGTTCTACTGACAAACTTAAAGCATATCAATTGCATGTGGAACCTGAAAATAAAGTGTACAAAGCACTGAAGAAGCCTATTCTTGCACTACAAGTAATAGAAGAGAAATAGTACCACAACTCAACGAATTCGAGGAATTTCACATACAGCCTTTTGAGAATGCAAAATTGTACAAAGAAAAGGCCAAGAAGAGACATGATGAGAAGTTAGTGCGCATACAACTAGAACTAGGGCAGAGGGTAATGTTAAACAAATCAAGGTTGAAACTTTTCCCATGGAAGCCAAAATCACGGTGGTCAGGTCCATCCTTAATCACCAAAGTTTTACCAGATAGAGCCGTTGAGTTACATGATCCCAGCTCCAACAAAACATTCAAGGTTAAAAATAAGCGTGTTAAGCACTACTGGGGACAATCATTTGAGCGACAAAAAGAAAGTGCCGCTGGATCGGGCAGTCTTGTCTAGCTGACGACGTTAAACTTAGCGCTAGCAGGGAGGGAACCCATGCAATTTGTGTATATATTGTGATTTGGTGTGTTTTATTTTTGTGTGTTTAATTTGTGTAGGTAAAGTCACATTTCAGGATGGAAGAAGTTCTCGCAAATCTTCACAAGCAATTTCCTTCTCTTCCTCAAAAATCTCAGATGAAAGTCTACAAAGCTCGCTTAGAATGGATGAGACTACTGATGATCAAAGGTATTCATACTGACATTCGTTGGATTATTGAAGCACGGGTCCGATTGGCAGGTGAGTCCTCTGACTCATTTATTTCACATCTTCCTGGTTTAGGAAGAAGCACCTATGCTAAAAAGAGAAGAACTAAAGGAATGTGTGTATGCTATAAATGTGCTCGTATGTTTTGTGATAGTCGTTGTCGTTCATTAGGAATGGTGTCTGATAACCGTGAAGATAAGATTAATTTCATTAGGGATAGCTTGAGTAAGGAGTCTTTGGATGACATATCTAAAACTCTAGAGACGCATCCCAGCGGATATGTGTATCATGAAATTCGCGTGTTCTATACACAATTCCTAAAAGAAAGACAACAGTTAAGTCTCAGGAATCTGACTAAAAAAGACCATGTTTGCCAATTTATAAGAAAATTGAATGTGAAGCTTGTCTCTGACGCATATACGTCAATCAAGCCGTAAATTATTGTAATATTTTATCTCTTTGTCTTTTCCTAATAATTGTGATTTGTTTTGTTATTTTCTTTTATTTTCTCCGACAGGATCCAGACCTTTTGACCTTTCACGATTTATTTTACTGTTTAGCTAATAATTGTCATTGGCAGGTACTAGTGCTATTATTACTCACCCTTTTTCAGGTTCTATAAATTCAACTCATCATTGCACTTTTGAAGGCATCCAAATTTGAGAAAGAAATACATCAAAAATGGAAGCGACTTCCAGAAGACTAGTTGTAAATATCAGTGTGTTCTGCGGTACTAGTGTTGGCACTAAGCCACAATACGTAGCGACAACATAGGAATTGGATCGAGTCATTACCGAAAGAAATATGCACTTAATAAATGGCGGTGGCAATCTTGGACTAATGGGGATCGTTTCAAATGTCGTACAGGAAGGAGGTAGTCAAGTTCTGGGAATCATCCCAAAACCTTTGGCAGAGGCAAATCTTATAGGACCATCAAACGGAGAAGAACTTATCGTGCCAGGTATGTCCGAACGACTTGTTGAAATGATCGTCCGTGCTGATGCTTTTATTGCTTTGCCAGGTGGTTTGGGTACGATGGAGGAAATTTTTACAGTGTTATCTTGGGCGAACTTGAACATACACCAAAAACCGATTGGATTGTTTAATGCTGATGGATTTTATGATTTTCTTTGTGTGTTTCTTGATGATGCCTGGAGAAATGGGTTCGTGTCAAAGCCTGTAAAAGATATCATCTTCACTGTCAGAACTGCCAATGATTTAATTGACCAAATCTTAGCATTTGAACCATAAATTGACCCTATCATTTCCAAGATAAATTGATCCGATAATGAACGTGGTAAAAAGCGTCGGATAAATCTGGATCTTAACCTGTAATTTTCTTTCTAGATGTAGCATTTCAGCTAACCATGTACTATCTTCTAAACTCATCTTCTACTTTTAAGACATTGGGGACAATGTCTCATTTAGGTTTGGGGGAGGGGAATAGTTAATTATTATCTTGTTTTTATTGTGTTATTTTTAGTCAAATTTTTTTCGAAAAAACCAAAAAAATTAAAAAATTTACAAAAATTAAAAAATATTTTGTGTTTTTATGTTTTTAATTTGATTAATTAGGTGAAATTGGTGTGAGATAGCTGTGTAAGGAATTACCACTCCTGAGACGTATCTCAACCTATTTCGTAACAAGTTAATTTT
Organism: Zanthoxylum bungeanum; assembly: GCA_019454045.1. Taxonomy (NCBI): domain Eukaryota; kingdom Viridiplantae; phylum Streptophyta; class Magnoliopsida; order Sapindales; family Rutaceae; genus Zanthoxylum; species Zanthoxylum bungeanum. The sequence continues at coordinate 247,720 of SKCR01049499.1, read as the reverse complement.
TGTTTATTTCATTTTGAATTATTTAATTTGTAAATTCTCCATAATACTGATTAAATTGGATCTTCATATGTTCAGTTAGCAGGTATTATCAAAATACAGGGTAACATATGAACATGGGTGTAAGTGAAATTTTGTAATATTCAGTTCTTTGGAGGAAGCACCCAAAGGCAGTGAAAAGTGTTTTTATTTCAAAAAAATCAAAAAAAAAAGTGAAAATAAAAATTGACCAAGCTTCTAATTAGTAATCGGACGTCTTGCCTAATCAACAGTGACTATTCGCGTCAAACGGTATGGCTTGAGTTGGTTAGTTAATAAAAAGCTTCTACTTAGTAACTGGGCATCTTGCCTAGCCAGCAATGATTGTTCGCGTCAAACAGTAGAGCTTAGCTAGTTTAATAAAGGTTTTACTCAGTAACCGGACATCTTGCCTCAGTAAGCAGTGATTGTTCGCGTCAAACGGTAAAGCTCAGTAAAACAAAAAAAAATTGCTTATTGTTGTAAATAAACTTTCATTGCCAAAACGTGTTAACTCTAACAAAAATTTAGGACACAAATTTTACTCTCTTTTCAACTACACTTGTGAAAATTATGGGTTCAATGGATTGAGTAATACCTTGTTAATTGTGTATATGGAGAATGGTAAAAATAATCGGAGAATTTATATATTCGGTAATTTAGAAAGAAAGAAAACAACTGTTAACTTGGATAAGAAGTTTCACCTGTTTAGTCACTAACTTCTTTATTCTATTTTCTCTTGTCTTTTTGCTTTTGTGTGCATTAGTGTAACATCCCGGGTTATTATAACGAGTTGCGTGAATTTTATTTTCCGCTCGTAGGGTCGCGACGAACGCGAGGTCAATTGTTATTATTAATGGGAACCTTTTTCCATGAGATGAGTTGTAGAATAATATGGAATTAACTAAAATGGGTAAAATTGGAATTTAATAAATTGAATAAATTAGACCCTAGAAATTTCTACACACATGTATTATATATATATAAATTATCCTCATACATTTCACAGATATATATGTTGACGGCTGATTTTGGTCTCAGGGCAATATGAGAATATTACTCCCGAGACAATCCTCCCTCAATAGTGAATTTGTTTGGTTATGGGGGACCAAAAGCAAATTTAGAAAAAGACAGATAAATGCACCAGTCAACAAGGAGATTTAACGTGGTTCGGCGGATTTTGATCCGACCTACGTCCACGGGCGCAAAAAAGATGATACTTTTATTACTCAAAAACGCTTCTCAGCTCTGCTTCTTATTTTTACAAGTCTGATATTAGTGATTCTCTCTCTTTACACACACTCTACCATCCTATTCATAATAACAGAGAAATCAGATTACTTCTAGCATAAGGATTCCCAGTTGAAACAATCTCATTTTCCTATGAGGATTCCTAATCCGAAACTGACTTCATTTTATTTATCCTATCAGGACACTGACTTATCAGCTTCCGTGTGAAAGTAGGATAATTTTATCCCTTTTCCCCGTAGAAATAAGATGTTTTATCTTCTGGGCATGCTTCGCCATCTGGTCGGTCTAGACATGGTCGGTCATCATGGGCTTCTGAGCTGAGAATAATGTCGCCGAACTGATAGTGCCCGGTCACCCGGTCTTAAGTGGTCGGTCGCCTATCGTCAAGTGCTCGGTCTCTTACTCATGTGGTCGGGTCGACATTTAATGATTTCGACCAAGATGAGAATTACCCCTTTTACCCCTGTCGTGCTGTTTAGCTGTCATAGAGTCTTTTTACACCGCCAACAATATATATTAAATACACTAAGATATTTAACAGCACACACAGTTAACGTAAAAAAAAAAAAAAAAGGGAGATAGAAAGATCCAGAGAGAAGAAATTCAAGGGAGGTGGAGAAGAAAGAGAATGAGATATATCGAGAAAGAAATAAAGAAGAAAAAAAACAGACGAAAGGAGGAGGCGTAAGCTGAAAATAATAAAAACAGAACACACTTACACAAGAGACACACAGACCTGATACACCTAGTACACACACACAAGGGCCGACAGGAAGAAACAATAAGTAAGAACACTTGAGATGAGAAACAGAAAGTTTACGCTGGAGAAAGTTGCAGCAGCCAACCAGTTCATAGAGAACAATGAGAGGCAGACCGAGAAGACCCATTGAGAGAAAGAGAAAGAGTCAAGGCCGAGAAAATAAGAAAACAGGGAGAGAAACAATTTGTAAGTATACTGTGCCCATATTTTCCTTGAGTTTGATTGGATATTTGTCATTTGGGTTCGGACTGAATTTCTAAAATTGGTATGGATAATGAAACAAGATTATGAAAAAGTGTTCTAGACTTGATAATTAGAAAGAATTTAAAAGAAATTTTAAGATTAATGGAGTTAAAAATTTTGGGGTAAGATTTGGCAGAACCCTAGAAAATTTGGGGAAAAAATTGGGGGTTTTTTTTTTGATTTCTTTTGGTTTTATAAAAGGAGTAATTAGATCTTTGATTTTATTGAGTTGTTATTTTAGTTTAATATAATAAAGTTGTTATTTGAATCTATTCATCAATTCTTGAAAAGAATCAACTTTGGGTATGATGAATATGTTAATTGGGAAAATCTCTGGGGAAGCAATAAGGGTCATGGTCGAATGTGTGTGGTATGAAGCTTCGAATTCTAAAAATTTTGATGAAAATACGAATCAGGTGTAAGGTGTATAATCTCCCTAATTAATTCATCTGTTTATATCGTTGTGTTTGAATTTACTTAAAAGCTACTTATAACATGTCTGCACATCACAAGCTATTGCTTGTAAGCTGTAGCCATTATCCTATGAAAAGCGACAAGTGTTGGAGCTTTATTTAAGATCATATATTTCACCAAACTTTTGTCTAATTTGTGCTCTGCATCAATAATAAAGATTACTCGTTGATAAGTTACATCTTGGCCATTGCTTTAAATCATCAGTTAGCAGGGCGTGATTTTGATTTTGTTTGAAAATTTGTAGTTACTATATAACTTATGTATGGAAATATTCATGAGCCCTTAAAACCATTTACCTGCCAGTGACCGTCGCCTTGGAATCCTGAATGAATTAGTTGTTAAAATTCAAGTATCCTAGTTGTTGCTGGTTTGAGGCCCATTCGATCCTGGTTTGTTTGATTTACAAACAATAGAAGCTCCTGAGCGACTTGTTATAAAAATAATGTAAAGAAAAGAAAGATGGATGAATAATTACTTATGTGAAAATGTAAATGAGTTACGGGTAATATGAGTAATTGGATAAGTGATTTTTCTTATATTATAGTTGAAACTTGGATTATATGTTAATTATTATGTTGAGTTTGACCTTGATAATGAAATTTAACCTGGAATATTGTATATGTGAATTAGAATGGTTATATATAGAGTTATATTTATGGAAACAATTAAATAAATTATAATGATGAAGTTATTGTTAATAAGAAATCATGAGTAAAGTGTGGTTTGCAAATTAATTAATGAGTATTTTATGTATATTATAAGTTTTAATGTAATATAAATAGTTAAAAAAAAAGATATAGTTATTGTGTGTGTGTTCAATTAGAATTTGCATATGACATTAAATTTATGTGTGGGGTGGATTGATATAATTTTAATAGTATGTATGTATTGAGCTTGAGCATGAGCATGATGGAAGCATATAAGAAATAGAATGCATATGTCATTAATTTGTAGAAATGCATTAACATAAGCATGAACATATATGTGATTTATAATTTTCAGAAATTGATAAGGAAGTTAAGAAGTTTTGGAGTTCGAATGGCTTTAAAAGAAAATTTTTAAATGTTTTTAAAAAGAATAAGTATTTCGGAAAATGTTACAGTTTTGAAATTCAAAATATGGTTTTATGTTTTTTGGGGCATGAGGGAAAAACTCACCCCAGTATGCAACTTGAGACAGTTTGGAATTGACGGATATTATGGAATTGACGGATTTATATACATGTGCACATGTGGAGGACTGGGGGGACGCCTCTAGATCCTCAGCGCTCAGATGATATATTCCTGGGCGGAGATGCGTCTACGGGCGGAGATGCGCCTTTAGAATTAATTCGTTAGCGACGTGAATAGGGATTTCGTTAGGCGTAATCATTTAATTACGACGCAACAGATAATTCATTAATTTGGAATTAGCGAATCCGAGCCCGGGATTGTTTGTGAGCGCATTCGCATTTTGAATTCGAGTGCGGCACGCAAGTCAAATCAAGCGTCAAATCACATGTCACTTTGAGTGATGTGAAAAAGGTAAATGATTTATTTAATTTTTGGAAAATATAAATAAACCTTTTACATTTTTTCTTTTTCCAATCTCTCTCTCTCCCTTTTACGGTATTAGGTTTTTGGAGCCAAAAATGCTCCTCTCTTTCACGGTCTCTACGCCTCTTCTTCCTTCTGGTTTCTGTAAAACCGAGAGTGATGGAGATGGTGAAGACTTGATTTTGTTGCAAGATCTTTGTGCTAGCACACTCTAGGAGGCATACCAAGGTGTTAAGGCAGTGTATGCGTGAGTTTGGAATCCATTGTTGAAGCTTGGAGCTTCAAAGGACATCAATGGCCGATTCTTGGAGGAGGAGATCCACCCACTGCCGAGCAGTCCACCATTTGCGCAACCCACTGCCGAGCAAGGGAGAGCAGTTCGTTCTTCATCTTCGCAGCATCCAACCAATCAATGTGAGTTATTCTGCACCTCATTTGATGTGTATTCAACTCGTTTTATGCTTTATAAATGATCTTTGGGACTTGATTGAAACCCAACAATGGTATCTTGAGCCATTTGAGCATGAAACGAAAATTAGGGTTCTTAACTAAATTTGAGGCTTTTTGATTTAAGCATGTTTTTGACAAATTGTTTGTTTAAATATGCTTGTATAAGGATAACTTAGAGTTATATGTAATCAATTTGTTGAAAGATTAATTGGATTAATTTTCCCCAATTTGTTATGCTTGGCCGAAAATGGAGGCTTCCTAATTGTCTTGGAATTTTGATTTTTTGATCATTGGATGTGTTAGAAATCATTAGGGGATATTGATTTTATGTTTGATTGGGTTCAATTGGATTGAATTTGATTTGAGCATATTTTTCCCCTTTGGCCGAGACTTTAGCATGTGTTAATTGGGTTTGATTTTGATCAAATTATATTGGACATGATTCATTGATGATAAGCATGATTAATTAGACAAATTTGGTGTTTTGGAAATAGATTTGGGTAATTAATAATGATATGCACTTTAACTAATTAAATTGGGAATTTGGATTTTTTTGTAATTTAATTATTGGGCTTAAAATTGGATTTGGGCTTTAAAAGTTGTTATTGGGCTTGTTGGGCTTTGTTGTACAAAGTTGGGTTTAGGCGAAATTGGTTGGATCCAATTAGGCTCAAAACCGTATCCAAAAGACCCAAATGCGAATAATGAACCTTTAAAGTTTAATTGGGCCTAATGGGCCTAAATTAATTTCTGGGCTTATGGGGTAACTCTCGGATTGAATTTTGGTTATTCGGTTTGACCCGAGTTGACCAAAAGTCCACGCCTTGACGAAATTAATTAAAAACTCATTGGACTTTAATTAAATTAATATTGGATATTAATCGGGCCATGAGACCCGTAACGATTAAATTAGGAATTTGAGTCGTAAAGGTTTATTTTATAAAGTGTAATATTTAATTTGGAATTAAATAATGAATTAGAATTAAATGCGTATTAAATTGGATTTAATTATGTAATTTAATTTAATTCGAGAATTCGTACTTTGAGTACTTGTTAGCAAAATGAGTTTGACTCGAACAAAATCAAATCGTTGTTTGAACATTGGATGATCACTAATTATCAGATTAATTAATTTGATTAGATTGATTGATAACATGCTTGTGTGAATACATGGTTGCGATGCATGAATAATGTATATCAGATGGATATTAGTCGGGTGGGGCAATTTTGGAAATTGTAATAAATTTGATTTATTAATTGGACCTGCGAGTCCAGCCTTATCTCTTATTTCTTTGTATTCTCTTTTCACATATTCCCCTCAATGTAAATGAGGTTTCTTTAGAAGTGTAGTGTAACGGGTAGAAGTAAATACATGTGTTAGCGGAGAGAGAGAAATAGAGAGATTTGATCTAGGATCAATGTAAAGTATCCATCCGCATATCATTATTACTTTTACATACGCGCTTTATTATGTGTTTTGAATGCATGCTTAATGGTGTATGATGATGAGACCTTAACAAAGATAATAAATTGGTTGCCAATTTGCACGCGAAAAACCCTCGCTAAATATTAATCGTCTTCCTTCCATTGAGTGATTCTCACTCAAGATCCGAGACGGCATTGGTTTGTTGGCCAAAGTCAAGGCCTTTGTCTGTCGAAGATGTGTTTGAATCACGAAGGCTTTGTTACATGTCAGTGTCTTGTCCAAGTTGTGGTTTGTTGGCCAAAGTCAAGACCACTTCTTGTCCATCGACATTGATTACGAAGCTTTCCATGGTCAATGGGTCGCGCTTGACTGGGATCACTAAGTTTGTTGTGCCAAAGCCAAGGCTTAGTTGATTCAGAGGAAAAATGTTAGGTAATACATTGGATGTATTGGCATATATAAGATATATGTTTCGGACTTGGATGTCCCCCTACCGGATCTAGGAATTGGATTGGATCCAATCGATCTTAGAGATCTACCTAGTTAATTATCATACATTTGTTGGCCAAAGTCAAGATTGTGTGATATTTAACGGGATCCTAGCCCATTAGGAAACACGGTTTCCCGAGTACTCGACAGAGGGTTGGAGGCTCACCGAAAAATAGTGGGAGGCAAGAATTGAATTTGCAATATTCGTTCAATTACTCGTCATACGCGCTCAAACAAATATTTCGTCATATCAATTATATATTAGTTTGACTAATATTTAATTGTTGTTTTTATAAACAGTTGGACTGTATTATAATTGATTATATAATTGGATTATAGTAATAAATATATTTGAATTAATTAATTTCGATTTACAGTTGATTTTAGAATTGGATTATAGTAATCAATGTAATTGAGGTTAATTAATTTAAATTATATTTGATTGTATAGTTGGACTATAATAATCAATATAATATATAGTACCACAAATCGTTGATTAAATAGTTGGACTATTAGAATCAAGATAAAATGAAAGATTAGCATTTAAAACATAATCCTATGGAAAATGTATTTAAATGACTTAATTTTTCTAATTGGGGAATATTTTCAGGATGGTCCTGGAAATATAATAAGTTAGTTTATTTGATAAAATAACAAATTAGGCCTAAGTCTGGAGTTAAGCTAAGAAGTGGAACATGATATTTGGAATATTCATGTAATGATAACTTTAGTGCTTAATCCATTATACTTGTCATATAGACTCCTTAATTTCTTATCAGAACTAAGAATTGGATTCTTAAAGTATGATATTGAAATTGAAGGATCTTCATAAATCTATACTTAGATTTTAGAAGTAAACAAATTGCAATAATAAACTCTTGGAGAGTTAATGACTATTCTCAAGGGGACAAAGTCAAAGTTTACAATTAGGCAAGTAGCGCAAGGCGCACCTTACTTCAATATTCCAGAATGCCAAGGCTTGGCCAAAGGCTTCTGGAGTGTGGAAAAATGGCAAAGGCAAAATCATTATAGTCTTCTAGGAAGAAAAGAGGACATATCCCAAGAAGGAATTGAAGACGAGCAAGGCTCTGACTTCAAATATGTTTGTCATAATTATGTTCACTACTAGTATTAAAATTAGATTTAAATACTTAGTGTGGTACATAAATATGTATTGATGTTTAGAATCTGTTTTGAACAGGATACTGACTCCAATAGAGATTAATCTGCGAATCGGAAACGGGACGAAAGTCACTGTTTTGACCGTAGATACCTAAGTTTAGGAACTACCCTTTGGGTATTTACGTAAATTAGGAAACTGTTATAATGTAACTAGTTTGACTAGGAACATTATCTTTATATCAGTGTTTAATCCGTTGCGGATTGAACATTTATATTTTATAACACTAAAGTGTTTTATTATATAAATATGATATTAAGATAAACACATTAGATGTGAACAACATAATTTATATTTAGAATATAAATAAATCTCACACGTATATCATGATAAACAAATAGCTCGAACTGATTTGATCATGGAGAAACTTAAAAGTGGCAATGTTGTATGAGACACATTAAACAAGACTCGTATATTCACACTTTTGAAGAGTGTGGTACTAGGACATATTTGATTTCAATCAAATAAAGTCTACAAATCTAGTTTATCGGGCAAAGTGCCTAAAACACTATTTACTTGGTAAAGTGTAAATGCCACCGATCTGTTAGCCCTAATTCATAGTGAAGTTAGTGGGCCCATGTCTAGCTAGGCTAGATATGGATATGATGTAACATCCCGCCTAGGCCAGGATGCTGCTACCGGCAGGAGACAGGCTAAACCCATCTCCATAAGCCTCTGAATCTAACCAAATTTCGGCATGATGTATTCGTAACATCATGCAACCTGGCCTGTAGCCAGCATCCAAATACAACAAGAACACAACCATCTCGGCCTCAGGTCGGAAACACAACATCAAGGCCTCAGGCCTGAACTCAAAGAACAAAAACAAATACTTGGCCTCCGGCCAGAACTCAAAACAACAACTACACTATTACATAATTCTTACTTAAATGATACAAATGTAAAATACAACACAAAGGGCCGTGAGGACCCACAACTTGACCCAGGACTCGACACTCTCTCGACTGCAATTGAGGCGATCCACTGTCTTCAAAGTCTTCACCGAACTACCACTACTAACCTGCAAAATTGCAACTGAAAAGATGTGAGTCATATTGACTCAGTAAGTAATCATGCAAATGGTTATAACGTTTTAATTAAATGTCTATTCCTTATTCATTTCACAAACCTGACACTTGTACTGTACCTTAACTGATCAACATCTGTCAACTTCTGTTTGCTATTACACAATCAAACTTCTATATTACATATGTGTATATATACAAATATTCCTATATCACCAACACGAGAAGTTCCATCGTACTACTAGAGCATAACACTAAATTCTGCATACTCTTTATACTTGTTACTAATCAAGTTGCAAGTATTTATCATAACTTTCTCTCTTCCGTTATCTTGAAATATCATCAAATCGGATATCTAACATCTTATTTTTGTTAACTATCAAATCCACTACCCACAGTTACATGCATGTGTTACCATTTCATCAAGTCTAGCACTCTTACAGTATGTTCTTTCTAAGTAAGTAAGCATCTCATACAATCATCATTAATAAGTATTCATTCAAATAAGGTCATGCTACTATGCACGCGTATTTACAACGTGATACTTCTATATGAACGTGTTCCATACAAGATTAACCATATGTACATGCGGATGCAGTTATGTCACAAATATTTATGTCAACTAAATGCTTTTAAATGATAACTGAAACATATGATTTAAATATGTAACTTGTAAACCATACTCTACCTAACATGCAAATGCTTTCATAAGATACTTTTGAAATCTTTTCTGAAATGCTGTTTTCGGAAAACTCTTTCTGAATTCTTTATCTGAAACTTTCTTTCTGAAAACTCTTTTCTGAAGGCGTTACTTGAAAACTAGCTTCTGCTTTAAAACTCTGAATCACTCGTAAAACCGATATTTCTGAAAACTTCCTTCTCAAAAAGGATCTTTCTGAAAACTGTATCTGAAAGCTGAGATCTGAAAACTATTTCTAGAATCTGGTTTCTGAAAACTGCTTTCTAAGGTCTAACTTTTGAAAACCATGCACTGATGATTTGAAAACCGTGTGCTGAAAATCTGGTTTCTGAAATCTAAGCACTGAAAGTCTGAAAACTGTGTACTAGAAATCTGAAAACTGCTCTACGTTTAGGACCATAACTCAACTGGACCTCTCTCTGCACCCATGACTATAACTCAACTGGGTGTACTCGATGCCCATGACTATAACTCAACTGGGCATCTCTGAAAATCAGGATTTCGGGACCCTATAGCCCCTAGTCCTGCTCGAGGATCTGAGAGCGTCCCATCAGTCCTCCACATGTGCACATGCGTCTATATCCGTCAATTCCAAATTATCCGTCAATTCTGAACTATATCTCAAGTTACATACTGGGGTGAGTTTTTACCTCATGCCCCGAAAACCATAAAACCATAATCTGTAACTCAAACTGTAGAAAGAAACATTTTCTGAAATACGATTCTTTTCAAAAGCATTTGAAATCTTTTTTAAAACATTTGAAATTGTTGAAAAACATTGTTGTCGTATGCTCAACCGTTGAAAACTTAAACACACACACACACATGCACATGCATATATGCATTTCTCATGCTTCTCTCTACTATAGCCATGATTCCATCTATAATGATCTTACAGACTATATGCTTAAATATCAACAGAATGCTTGTTCAAACCAAAACATGCTACATCTATCTATATATATATATGCACACATTCAGACCATCATAACTTAGCTTACCTCTATAAATTACATTGCTGGTGGCTCACAATCAATATATTGCATAAATTAAATTCATACACACACAATCAAAGTTCTTCTACCACATCAAACATCAACGTAAAAGAGTTCCAATATTTTAGTTCTTAAACTGATTCGCTATTTTCTAATTATCTACTTGTACTCAAGAATCTCATGTCATAACCTGTTATACTTTCTCATGCTATGCATAAACTACTCATTTATGCTCTTATCACCTTACATACTCGTATCTTTACTCATATTGCTAATATTCTTATGTAATGCATAATCACAAACTTTTCTTCATAACACTTGTTCATATATGTTTATCTCATTTATAACTTAATCTCATTCCCTAGGGTATAGTTTCTACATCCCATATACCCAAGTCTTATTAAATTATATTTATAACCTTATTTATATATTCTTATCTAAATATACTTACATGTGCGTCTCTATACTTCTATATGCTCATACTCATTTCTTAGTTATACATTTGCTTATAATCGCTTATTCTTATTTATATGTGTATAGTTACACTTGCTTCTTTCTTCCACACTCATCTTTAGATATAAATATATAGTTGTTTCATGCATATACTATACAGAATTCTAGTACATAATTAATTCCGAACACTACTAAATCTTTCAAGTATTAGAAGCATGAGTTACTTACCTGGCTAAACGAATGCCCGCGATCCGGGTCCGATCTGTCAAAACAAATCACAACGCATGGTTAGTACCGCTATTTGCGGAACTTCCGACTTATCTAAAACAACTACGGGTTTCCCCGGAACACCCGAATCATCTCTGATACTATGGTCTAAGTTTCATTACTCTAATACATGCTTACATACTATTCTAAACTAGCTAGATGAGTCATATTCTCACTTTACGCGTTTGCGACAAAACCTGCGGAAAAGTTTTCGCAAACGCTACGATAGGGTCTCGAACCCTTCGGACTAACCCAAAATTACCTAATTACCCTCGTAATATCATATTTACATCATAGCTATATTTACGATCAACTACGCTTATTCGCGCAAGAAACTCCATTTTATCGGAAACTCGCTAATTCTACCGGATCGATCATATCTCATCCGATTCTCCCTGGATTCTACCACATTTATCGTTTTAAATATAAAAACATATCCAATTCATTTATGAAAATTCGTTACACTACGAAACTACCGGAAACATCCGAATACAAATCGATACACTTTGAAATATGAAATTTTGAACAGAAAGTTGTACCGAAATTCCGAGACCAAATTCAGACTCCCAACGACCATACGAATGTGCTGGTGCGATCGGAATTCCGATCGGAGTTGCTGTTCACATGGGTCTACTATTCATCTGAATCTTCTTCTCTCGTTTCGCGAGTCACCGGCCGTTGTTCGCGAAACCGACTCCACACACTCGTAGTACTCGTCGAGGGATTTGATTTGGTGGGTGGCACGGCTCGTGAAACAACCCGACGAGCCGGGATCGAACAACCCATTGCGCTCCACTATTCTCTCCTCCTGCCGCCGTTCGCCGGCGATATAGCTCCAACGCCGGCCACCATCAGCTGCACGGTGGTCGGGCCTCTCGATTTGGGTGGTCGTGCCGGCCGGCGGTGGCCGGAAAGCCACCGGCGCGACCACATCTCTAATTAGCGTGAGGGGGGGTCGAATTTGGGGTTTTGGGGAATTTTGCTTTATTTGCAATTTAGGTAAACTTTGAGGCTTTAAATACCAAGCTGGAAAATATCAATTTAGTCCCTGCAAATTTACTAATAAGTCCCTATTCTGGAACCTTCTGCGAATTTTATTCAACACGAAAGTTGTTCGTCTCGGAAAAACGAGTCCGATGGTCCAAAAATCAGCTCAATCGGAGTTCGTTTGCTCTGTTCGTGACCAAAACCACAAACTTTACGCGTTTTACGAAAATCGCGTAATTGACTTTTGATCCCACGCGTTTTCCAACTCGACGAAAATTCATAACCTATTATTCCAACTCATATAACATCACTCGAACTCTTATTTTTCATTATTATCACAATCCAAGACTAAAACATCGTTCCGGAAAACTTCTAGAACATTCCTGAAAATCTGGGATGTTACATATGAATATTTCGTGGACCTATACGAATGTGGCATCGCGTAATGGTTATGTGTTTCTTTTGAAGAACACAAATCGGAAAATTTTAAAGTTTCGACACGAAATAGACAAACAGATCGGCTATAGTATTAAACCGTTACGGTAAGACCGTAATGGAAAGGATTCCATTTCCGAGTACCATGACCAAAATGGATTCCTGCTTCCATCATCTCTTCCAAATGGATGTTCCAATATCTTCTTGCCATTTCTCCCCCACTTCCTCTTAAAAAAAAAAAAAGACGAGGCGCCCTGAAATAAAGAATTGTTCCGAGGGAACCCCTTTAGTGTGGTGATGGAACATGATAGAACATTCATATTGCCCTCTGACCGAAATCGAAATTTAAAAGGAATTATTTTGATTCAACCATCTTCTTTTCGACTTGTCTACGTGAATTGTAGATTTTGAATATCTGCTAATCACATAATATCCACCAGTTTTTGTCTATTTTTTTTGTGCGATTCAGGAATAGTACCCCCAGCCATAAATCCATGGAGTTACCAAAAAAATTGATTTATCTTATTATTAATCAATGATTTCGTATATAGCTAGAGTGACCCTCACAAATTGTGAATACTAATTTGTTAAGAATTAATCGGATTGAAGCTATCGCGTCATCGTTTGCTGGAATCGAAATATCTGCGAGATCGGGGTCACAATTTGTATCGATTAAACAAATTGTTGGAATTCCCAAAGTGATACATTCTCGAAGAGCCGTATATTCTTCGTGCTGATCGACAAGGATTACAATATCGGTGCCCTCGTAATATATTTAATCTCGCCCAGATACGTTTGCAGGCGTGATAATTGTCTCTTCAAAATAGCGGCATCCCTTTTGGGAAGACTGTCGAAATTACTTAAGCAATAAGTTTCTAAAATACTTGAAAGAGTAAAGTATTCTTTCAAAAGAGGACTCCTCCCGGAACACGTCAATTTGACAGTGTGTTCGAACCGAGTAACCAAATTTTGTTAGACATGATTAGGTTAATCATGAGTCTTTCTGAGCTACCATTTCCTTCAAGGGATACGCATAAACAGTGCAGAACTTATTTAGAATAAGGTTCCATTAAAATCTTTTTGACAAATAACATATTAGATATGAACGGGAAAGAAACCGGGTTTCACATTCCTGTTATATTTGGGAATGCTAGGCATTTGTTTGGATGATACCAAACTAAAACCCAAATTGGATAAGTGCCAATTGTAGGTTATCCTAGGGATACCATAAGTATAGTACTTATACAACTCACAAGAGAACATTAGATTGTTGCTCACCATGCGGTTTTCTTGAGAGGAATACCGATATGCAGTGGTAAGTGAGAGGATAGTAAAACTCGATGAAAATCGGAGTGATACTATTCAAGGCACCGAATTCTTAATGGAACACAAATAGTTCATCAATGATGTAACTATTACCATTAATCTTCGAATACACAAGAACCGCATAGTCGGAGAAAGTCAGAAAACAACCTGGGTATGAGTTTCTGATCTCACCTCGTAAAGATGTTAATATTTTGAGGTATACCAACTGACTACGTATGAGGATGTGATACAATGTATCGACTCCCAATTATGACAAAGTGTCATGAGTCCAAAATGGATTCCATGTATAGTAACAAGTTTGGATACTAGTTGATGTACCACAAGGCATTGTGCCTACTGGTACTGTATAAGTCTTCAAGGAAGACGTACATGGATGACAACATACTAACGTGTAAAGCTAGGCTTTTAGCGGAAAGGTATCGTTATCAACATTGTGTTGATTACGATTCAACCTTTTAAATGTTTCCATGGTAAATCCATTTGGATAATGCTTGCTAAAGCTGCGTATTTCATTTATGAAATATGTCAGCTTAATGGGAAATCACTTTCCTAAAAAGGAAACCTTTTGGAGGATCTTTATAACATCCTGTCGGTTTTGTCTTACCAAAACTAGCAAACAAGGTTTGCAGGTTATTCGATCCATGTTTGGATTGAAGCAAGCATTGGTTCTAGGAATTATCGTTTTGATGTAATCATAATAGTTTATGATTTAATTCAAAACGAAAAGATTCTTGTGTATATAAGAGGGTTAGTGGGAGCGCACTGACAGTGGCTGTCCTATAAAATAATGATAATACGTTATTTCTTGGAAATGATATTCCCATAAAATAATTATCGGCGAAAGCTTGGCTTTCGAAAACTCTCCGTGGAATCGTACATTAAAAATGTACGCTACCTGGTGTCTCATACACTTTGAGCATATGAAGTCACAAACAGGCCAATCCAAGTGATAGTCATTGGATTGATGTTAAGAACATCCATTAGTATCTTAGAGAACTAAGGATGATGTCTTAAACTATGGAGAATGTGAACTTGAAGTGACTTGGATCACTGTTACAAGTTTCCTAACCGAAAAAGATGACTGAAAGTCGCAAACGGTACTATACAGTTTGAATAAAGGTACAGTGAGCTGGAAATCTTCCAAGCAAGATACTGTTGCCGAATAAACAACAAATGTGGGTTAATTGCTGCAGCTGAGGCGGCAATAGAAGCCTTCTGGGTCAATAAACAAATCTAATTATATTAGATATAGTTCTGTTAGCAGCTGAGCTAGGCGTCAGAACAGGCTAAAGAATTAATGATCTCATCAACGATCCAGATACATACTTTGACTATTTATCTGATTCGTTCGGATCAAACATCGTGGCGATGTGATGATCGAATAAATCACATCAGATGATAATCACGTAAATCCTTTCCTCAACAATTTGCGCCAACTGTATATAGTTCGGGTGTCAAGCACTCGAGTGACTGGCTATAGACCAAGTGGGAGATTGTTGGACAATTATGACCTATAGCGTCACTATTTGTACAGATCATTGTGTTGTACAAATTAACTATGTGACAATGGAGATTGCACTCTTATCATTTGTGATTAGATCACCTAGATGTATAAATGATATGAGGTCCATATGATTTTTTCCTAGACTGAGAATGATATGAGACAGTATCAGTCCACGAAGGATAAATCATTAAATATCCATAGTCAGAGTATTATCGAGATTGGACATCGATAAATACGTAAAAGATTAGTATTGCACTTATGCGTGTTGTGAGGGCACAACGACATAATTCTCGTATATTTGGGTATAGGATACTCATGCAAGTGTAATAGGAGGTTGTGTTTCACCGATGGTACGGGAAACAGCTTCTCTCTGGTTAGACCCCCTCGGAATTCCATTGGTAGTATGACTATGTGTCTATGGAAGTCCGAAATCAGGGTAGGTGTATTTGGTCTTAACCTGAGACTTGCACCGCTAATACATACGACAATCATATACTTTGGTTGAGGTCATCCAGGGCTTTAATCGGTTCTGTGTACGCCAATACTGGGTATATTGAGAATCGTAGTGTGTTGGTGTGATGTCAAGACGGAAGTGTCACTCCAGTCATATGGAGATGATGGTCACGTAGGATACGGTACTGGTTCTCTTAAGTACTGCAGTCATCGGGATAATATGACTAGGTCATAGTTATCTGATATATAGACTAGTTACCAGACATCCGACATGTGCTTCGTACGGGGCAGACACAATTCCAGCCCCAGGCCTAGCATGTGATCATCCGATACTGGATCGAAATACGAAATACCACGTATACTACGCCTGATATAGATCGCTTATTCCTGTAAGCATGTTTCCGGAGAATTGGGTAGGCATGGCGCTTTGCTAGAGCCTAACCTTGTCTTGTGAATCGGTGTAAACGTAGTATGAGGTACTCACGTGTTCGGATAGTCCGACGACCCGATTTACTGCCAACATATCTGGGGATCTCATGGGTCGCTTCCCAAAGATTCACCGATGACGTATGACTCGCACTTTAATTAATCTGGGATTAATTCAATGGGAGAGAAAATTAATCTGGGATTAATTACGGAGATATTTTATCTGGGATAAAATATCAATTTAAGAGAGAGAACGATAATTTGGAATTAATCGGTAAATTAATATGTTTGATATATTAACGAAATTGGATTTCGACGCGGAATTAAAATTAGATTTTAATTCGGGCGAACAAATTAATTTAGAATTAATTCGTTAGCGACGTGAATAGTGATTTCGCTAGGGGTAATCATTTAATTACGACGCAACAGATAATTCGTTAATTTGGAATTAGCAAACCCGAGCCCGGGATTGTTTGCGAGCGCATTCGCATTTCAAATTCGAGTGTGGCACACAAGTCAAATCAAGCGTCAAATCCTTAGTCACATCAAGCGTCAAATCACATGTCACTTTGAGTGATGTGACATTTGAGAGATTGATGTGAGTTGATGTGAGGTGATTGAAAGAAAGCATTTAATGTTTGCTTTTTGAAATTGAAAAAGGTAAATGATTTATTTAATTTTTGGAAAATATAAATAAACCTTTTACATTTTTTCTTTTTCCAATCTCTCTCTCTCCCTTTTACGGTATTAGGTTTTTAGAGCCAAAAATGCTCCTCTCTTTCACGGTCTCTACGCCTCTTCTTCCTTCTGGTTTCTGTAAAACCGAGAGTGATGGAGATGGTGAAGGTTTCAATCTAACCCAGAAGTGGATCACTGGGTGGCTGTGAAACACATTCTCAAGTATCTTAAGAGAACGGGAGATTATATGCTTGTGTATTCCAGTGAGGATGTGATCCTAAGGGGATATACAGACTCTGATTTTTAGACAGATGTCGATTCTAGGAAATCAACATCTAGATCAGTGTTTACCCTAGGTGCTCGGGCTATAGTATGGTGGAGCATAAAGAAATCTTGCATTTCTGACTCCACTATGGAGGCTGAATATGTAGCAGCTTGTGAAGCAGCTAAGGAAGCAGTCTGGCTCCGTAAATTCTTGGGAGATCTGGAAGTTGTTCCAGATATGGATAGACCACTCACACTTTATTGAGATAATAGTGGTGCAATGGCAAACTCCAAAGAACTAAGAAGCCATAAGAGGGGAAAGCATATATAGAGGAAATATCATCTCATCAGGGAGATACTGCAGAGAGAAGACATTACCGTCATAAAAATGCATCTGCAGAGAACCTGGCTGATCCACTTGATTTTGTTGCAAGATCTTTGTGCTAGCACACTCTAGGAGGCATACCAAGGTGTTAGGGCAGTGTATGCGTAAGTTTGGAATCCATTGTTGAAGCTTGGAGCTTCAAAGGACATCAATGGCCGATTCTTGGAGGAGGAGATCCACCCACCGCCGAGCAGTCCACCATTTGCGCAGCCCACTGCCGAGCAAGGGAGAGCAGTTCGTTCTTCATTTTCGCAGCATCCAACCGATCAATGTGAGTTATTCTGCACCTTATTTGATGTGTATTCAACTCGTTTTATGCTTTATAAATGATCCTTGGGACTTGATTGAAACCCAACACGACCAACACACCATCATCAATGACAGTTGACAAATACATAGCATCTTCGAGATCTGAGAGTCAGATGCAAGTTCGTCAGAATGATCTACAACCTTGACGCAGTGGGAGGGTTGTACGACAACCTTGTCACTACCTTGAGGTTGGACAGACACAAGTTGTCGCATCCAGCGATGGTATAGATGATCCATTGACCTATCGTAGTGCAATGGATGATTCTGACAAAAAGGAATGGCTCAAAGCCATGAACCTAGAGATGGAGTCCATCTACTCCAACTCAGTCTAGGAACTTGTAGACCAACCTGATAGGATGAAACCCATTGGTTGTAAGTGGATCTACAAGAGGAAGAAGGGAGAAAATGGGAAGGTACAGACCTTCAAGGCTAGGCTAGTGGGCAAAGGTTATACCCAGAAAGATGGAGTTGACTATGAGGAAACTTTATCGCCAATAGCCATGCTCAAATACATCCGCACTCTTCTATCCATTACCACATATTATGACTATGAAATTTTGCAAATGGATGTCAAGACTGCACGCTTGATTGGAAATCTTGATGATAGTATCTATATGATACAACTAGAGGGGTTCATATCCCAAGGTCAAGAGCAAAAGATTTGCAAGCTACAAAGGTCCATGTATGGACTTAAGCAGGCATCTCAATCTTGAAATATAAGATTTGATACCACGATCAAGTCTTATGATTTTGAGCCGAATGTTGATGAGCCTTGTGTATACAAGTGCATCATTGACGGGAATATGATTTTTCTTTTTTTGTACGTCGATGATATTTTACTCATTGGAAATGATGTAAAAATATTATCGGACGTGAAAACTTGGCTAGCTAACCAATTCCAAATTAAAGATTTGGGAGAGGCCAGTTAAGTTATTGGGATTCAGATACTTCAGCATCGTAAGAAACGACTGTTAGCTATGTCTCAGGCATCATATATCGATAAGATCCTTGTGCGATTTGGGATGCAGAATTCCAAGAAAGGCAATCTGCCTTATCGGCATGGAATTCATTTTTCAAAGGAACAATCTCCTAAGACAACTCAAGATATTGAGGAAATGAGACATATCACATACGCCTCAACAATTAGTAGTCTCATGTATGATATGTTATGCACGAGACCGGACATCTGTTTTACAGTGGGAGTAGTCAGTAGGATCTCTAAGATGATTTTATGTGTGAATATTCAAAGAAGTTGCGGAATAAACTTACAATGATCAGATTTGATGGATGTATGAAGTTCAAAACTTTTGATCCTTTGTTGAAGCTCCAAGCTTTGAGATGAGTTCCAACTCAAGGGTAAATATCTTTATCACCTTTATCTTGACTCCTTATGTGCTAGCAATGAAGTTTTTTTGAAGCAAAAAAACAAGAACAATGAGCCCTAGCTCACGGCATTGAGAGAAAAAAAATAGCTTTTTGGTTTCTTTGATATTTGATTTCTAAATCTATCTACCAAGTCAACTTCCAAAGTTGGTATATGGTTTAATTTCAAAAATAAAATAATGAAGTGTGTTGAGATTGGTTAATGTGATTTACAAGCAATCTAAGCTTACACTCAACAATTAAAAACTTTCATCACATGTCAAATGTGTGATGTAAGTCAAGTGGGTCACACCACTTTTAAATTCCAAATTTAAGTAGAATAAATTTGGACACAAACCTTCGCTTGGGCTCGGGTTCATTTAATTCCGAAATAAATGAATTTTTCATTATGACATAATTAAATCCAATTTAATTAAATATTAATGCCTAGCAAAATTATTACGAAAGTCGATTACGAATTAATTCTAAATTAATTCGTTTACCCGATTGGAGATCCAATTTTAATTCAGCTTTGAAATCTACGAATTAATTCTAAATTAATTTGTATGATATCACGAATCAGATGAAACCGTCGAAGTACATGCTTGGATCGTTGATGAGACCGCGGTTCTTTAGCCTGCGATATAGCCCCGTTATTGTCACAATACAAAGGGATGAGCTCAGCTGCTAACGAAACTACTCCTAATCCAATTAGGAATTTACAGATCCAAACTGACTCTTTTGCTACTTCAGCTGCAGCGATATATTCCGCTTCTGTTGTTGAATCGGCAACAGTCTATTGCTTGGAAGATTTCCAACTCACTGCTCCGTTGTTCAAACAAACTATGTACCCGGATTGCGACTTAGAGTCGTCTTTATCGGTTTGGAAACTTGCGTCAGTGAACCCCGTCACCTCAAGTTCTCCGTCTCCATGGACTAAGAAAATATCCTTAGTTCGTCTGAGATATTTAAGGATGTTCTTAACCGCAATCCAGTAACCATCACCTGGATCGGCCTGATAGCGACTACAAATGCTCAAAGCATACGAGACATCAGGTCGCGTACATATCATGGCATACATGATCGATCCAACTGCAGAAACGAACAAGATCCGACTCATGTTGTCTCTCTCATCTTGAGTTTTAGGACACATGTCATTAGATAGAGAGACACCATGTGACACTGCTGCAGTCCCCTCTTAGACTGATCCATGTTGAATCTCTTCAACTCTAGATCTATCCCGGTAGATCCTTATTCTCATAATAAAGGCTGTTTCTCCCAGATCTTTCATGGAGAATTTAAATGAAAGCCAACCTTTCACCGATTGTAGCATGGGAATGCCATTGCCAATAAGAAATACATCATCAATGTAAATGACAATGAATGTCAGTGCGCTCCCACTAACCTTCTTATATACACAAGGATCATCTTCGTTTTGAATGAAATCATATTCTTTTATGATCTCATCAAAACGTTGGTTCCAATAACGCAATGCTTACTTCAATCCATAAATGGATTGATTTAACTTGCAAACCTTGTTTGTATATTTTGGTACGATAAAACCGTCAGGCTATTGCATATAAACATCCTCCAAAACGTTTCCGTTAAGGAAAGCGATTTTGATGTCCATATGCCATATTTCATAATCGAAATATGCAGCAATAGCAAGGATTATCCGAATGGATTTAATCATGGAAATATATGAAAAAGTTTCATCGTAATCGACACCATGTCGCTGATGATACCCTTTAGCTACAAGCCTAGCTTTGTACGTTTGTATGTTGCCATCCATGTCTGTGTTCTTCTTGAAGACCCATTTACAACCAATAGGCTTTACGCCTTCGGGTGCATCAACCGGTGTCCAAACTTGGTTAGTATACATGGAATTCATTTCGGACTTCATGGAATCTTGCTATAAAGCGGAGTCGATACCTTGTATCGCATCCTCATACGTGGCCGGTTCATCTTCCTCAATAAGATTAACATTCACATGAGGTGAGATCAGAAACCCATACCTCTCAGGTATTTTTCCGACTCTCTCCACCTACGCGGTTCGTGTGTATTAGAAGATTGTGGAATAGTCACATCCTTAATGGACTGTTCGTGTTCCGGTAATGAATCATTGCCATGAATATTATTACTCTTATTTTCATCAAGTTCTACTTTCCTCACACTAACCACTGCATTTACGAATTCCTTTTCAAGGAAAACCGCATGGAGAGCAACAAATACCTTGTTCTCTTATTGGTTGTAGAAGTAATATCCTTTGCTTTCCCTAGGATTACCTAAAAATAGGCACTTATCCGATTTGGGTTCTAGTTTCGTACCATCCAAATGTTTAACGTATGCCAAGCATCCCCAAATCTTCAGGAATGAGAAACCCGGTTTCTTTCCTGTCTATATTTCATATGGAGTTTGTTCAATAGACTTTGACGGAACCTTATTCAAAATAAGTATTGCACTGTTCAATGCATATCCCCAGAAGGAAATTGGTAGCTCAGTGCGACTCATCATAGACCTTACCATGTCCAACAAAGTTTGGTTTCTCCATTCGGACACACCATGTAATTGAGGTGTTCCGGGAGGTGTCCACTGTGAAATAATACCATACTCTTTCAAGTAATCGAGAAACTCATTGCTTAAGTATTCTCCACCACGGTCCGACCGTAATGTTTTATTATTTTTTCCGATCTGTTTTTCTATTTCGTGTCGAAACTCTTTGAATTTCTCAAAAGTTTCTAACTTGTGTCTCATAAGATACACATAATCGTAACGCGATACATCATCCGTAAAGGTTACGAAGTATTCGTATCCACCTCTAGCCTCGATAGACATGGGCCCACATACGTCACTATGAATAAGGGCTAACAGTTCAGTAGCATGAACACCTTTACCACTAAAAGGCGTTTTAGGCATTTTTCCTAATAAACAAGATTCACAGACGTCATATGAATTTGGATCAAATCCATCCAAGTATCCACTCTTCGAAAGCGTGGACATACGAGTCTTGTTAATGTGTCCCAAACGACAGTGCCACATATAAGTTTCATCTTTGTTACTTAATTTAAGCCTTTTATTTGTCATGTTATATGTTTGAGATTGATTTATATTCAAAATATAAAGACCATTATTAACATCAGCACTGCATATCTCAAAATCATTTTTATAAACAAAACACCAGGTGTTTCCGAATACAAAAGTATACCCACATTGGGTTAAACAAGATACATATATAATGTTTCTAGTCAAACTAGGTACATACTAGCAGTTTGATAAAGTAAGTACATGCCCCGAGGGAAATTCCAAAATATAGGTCCCAACAACCAAAACGGTGACTCTAGTCCCATTTCCAACTCGGAGGTCAATCTCTTCAGAAGCCAGTCTTCTGCTAATCTGCAGATCCTGCACATCAGTACATATATGAGTACCACAACCAGAATCAAAACTCCAATTTTTAAAACTAGAAGTAGACATGTTTATTTCAATAACAAACATACCTGAAGCCGGAGCCTTTCCCGCCTTCACTTCCTTCATGTGCGTCTTGTACTTACAGTAGTCACGCTTCCAGTGACCCCGTTTGTCACACTATAGGCAGACATCTTGGGATTTGTCATTTGCCTTCTCATAAGACTTTGATGATTTGGCATTGCCCTTTCTCTTATTCTTCTTCTTCACACCTCTAGAAGCCTTTGGCCAAGCCTTGGCAGTCTGAGATGTCGAAGCGAAGTGCGCCTCACGCTTCTTGCCCTTTAGAAGCTCTGGTTATACTTCTTTCATCATTTCCATCAACTCTCCAAGAGTCTTCTATTGGTTCATCATGTTATAGTTCATGATGAACCCGCCCCAACTGTCAGGCCGAGACTGTAAGATCAAATCTATAGAAGTCTTAGCCTCAAAGGTTATGCCTAGTTGACTCAGCTGTTCGATGTCAGCAATCATCTGTGACACATGGTGCTCGATAGATGTACCCTCTAACATGGGAGAGCGAAAGAGCTTCTTCTGCCATTTATACTTATGCGATCTAAGGTTAGATCGGTGAAGGTCCCTTAATTTCATCATCATTTCATAGGGATCCAATCCCTTATTTTGACGACAAAATTGTGGGGTCATTGCAGCAAGCATGACGAATTGAGCAGTTGAGTTGTCATCACTATGAGTCTTCCAAAGCTCAAGCTCAACTGGCTGCTCAATTCCGGGCTTAAGCCCGAGAGGTCTCTCTATCGTATAGAGCAACCTCTCAGCCCCCAGGACAATCCTGAGGTTCATATCCCAATCAGGAAAGTTCTCACCGTTAAAGAAATTTTCACCCATGATAATGTCCCTAACGTTGATCTTTCCAGCCATCTTAATTGTAATAGTCTAACTATTCAATTAACGATTTCGGGTACAGTCCAATTGTTAAAAGAAAATAATAAAATATTAATCCAACTAATATAAATATATAATGACGAAAATAATTTGAAAGCGCGTATTTGGCAAGTATTAAACGAAACTGCTAATTTAATACTGGCCTCCCACTGATTTTCGGCGAGCCTCTAACCCTCTGTTGAGTGCTCGGGAAACCTAGTTTCCTAGTTGGCTAGGATCCCGTTAAATAACACACAACCTTGACTTTGGCCAACAAGCTGTATGAAACTTAACTAGGTAGATCTCTAAGATCAATTGGATCCCATCCAATTCCTATATCCCTTAGGTGGACCTCTAAGTCCGAAAATATATATCCAATATTTGTAAATATATCCAATATATTTCCTAAACTTTTCCTCTGAATCAACTAAGCCTTGGCTTTGGCTCAACAATCTTAATAATTCCATTTAAGCGGGACCCATTGATAGTGGGAAAACTTCGTAATCCATATCGAATGAACAAGAAGTGACATTGACTTTGGCCAACAAGTCACAACTGCCCAAGACATGTGATATATAACAAAGCCTTCGTGGTTCAAACACATCCGCGATGGACATTGATCTTGACTTTGGCCAACAAACCAATGCCAATCTTGGATCTTGAGAGAGAACCACTCAATGGAAGAAAAACACTTAATATTTGATTGAGGGTTTTTCGCGTAAATTGGCAACCAATTTATTATCTTTGATTAGGTCTCATCATACACCCTTAAGCATGCATTCTAAAATCTTAATAAGGCGCGAAATAAATTGATAATGATATGCGGATGGATATGTAACAATTGTTCCTAGAACAAATCTCTCACTTTCCTCTATCCCGCTAGCACTATTCTTACTTCTACCCAATTACATAATACAATAAAGACACCTCATTTATATTGAGGGGAATTGGTGAGAAGAGAAATACAAACAGTCAAGAGATAATAGGCTGGACACGCAGGTCCAATTTAATAAATTCTAAATTTATTACAATAATTCCAAAATTACCCCCACCCTTCTAATATCCATCTGATATACATTATTCATACAATACATCCAAGTATTCACACAAAGCATGTTATTCAATCAATCTAATCCAATTAATTAATCTTTGAATTAATGACCATCCAATGTTCAAACAACGATTTGATTTGCGCAAGTCCAACTCGTTTAAGAATAAGTACTCAAAGTACGTATTCTTGAATTATATCGAACAATAATTTTAAATCCAATTTAATTTGTATTCAATACTAATTCATATTTAATTCTAAATTAAATAATTACATTTATTTATGTGCCTTTTAGACTTAGATTCTAAATCCAATATAAATGGGTCTCAAAGGCCCAATTAGTATCCAATACTATTTTAATTAAAGTCCAATGGGCTTTTAATTAATTCATAAGGCATGGGCTTTGGCAATTATGGATCCAATCCAAGATGGCATGGCCCAATAAGGAATCACCATTTGCCATAAAATCAATTTTGGCCCATTAGGCCCAATTAAAATTAAAAGGCCCAAAAGTTATATTTGGACTTTATGGAATGGTTTTAGGCCCAATATGGATCTAATCCAATTGTCCTAAACCAAGCTTTGCCCAACCAAGCCCATTAAGCCCAAATACAACAATATTAGCCCAATATAATTTAAAGACTAATTTTATTATTAACATAATATTCTAAATATCACATTAATTTATTAAAGTGTAATTGTCATAATTAATTAGTTAAATTAACATTTCCAAAATATCAATTAAACTAATTAATCATGTTTTATATATTCAATTCATGTCCAACATAATTGAAGCAAAATCAATCAATTTCATGTTATGGTGTTCACGGAAATTTGGAATAATTAATATCCAATTTTGATTTTAATCTAATTAAATCAACAATCAATATACATATAATGCTTTAAACAAATCTAATGGTCTAAAATCAAAAAATCACCATGATACATGCTAGGGTTCATTTCGGCATTGGCAAGGAAATTAGGGAAAAAATTATCCAATTCATTTTCTCAATTCCTAAGATGCATAAATCTAATTCATCATCATCCAAGCTCAACCAAACAACCAATTTTGAAAAAATCATACTCCAAGCATAAAATTCCCAAATAAAGTATATAAACCCTAAACCCATTTCATGCTTAGAAAAAGCTCTTGATACCATTGTTAGTATTCGTAGAACATGCCAAGGATCTCTAAGATGATTTTGTGTGTGAATATTCAAAGAAGTTGCGGAATAAACTTACAATGATCGGATTTGATGGATGTATGAAGTTCAAAACTTGTGATCCTTTGTTGAAGCTCCAAGCTTTGAGATGAGTTCCAACTAAATGGTAAGTATCCCTATCACCTTTATCTTAACTCCTTATATGCTAGCAATAAAGTTTTTTTTGAAGTAAAAAAACAAGAACAATGAGCCCTAGCTCACGACATTGAGAGGAAAAAAAGAGCTTTTTGGTTTCTTTGATATTTGATTTATAAAATCTATCTACCAAGTCAACTTCCAAAGTTGGTATATGGTTTAATTTCAAAAATAAAATAATGAAGTGTGTTGAGATTGGTTAGTGTGATTTACAAGCAATCTAAGCTTACACTCAACAATTAACAACTTCCATCACATGTCAAATGTGTGATGTAAATCAAGTGGGTCCCACCACTTTTAAATTCAAAATTTAAGTCGAATAATCTCAACACGCAACTTCGCTCAGGCTCGGGTTCATTTAATTCCGAAATAAACGAATTTGCCATTACGAAATAATTAAATCAAATTTAATTAAATAATAATGCCTAGAAAAATTATTACGAAAGTCGCTTACGAATTAATTCTAAATTAATTCATTTGCCTGAATTAAAATCCAATTTTAATTCCGCTTTGAAATCTAATTTCAATTAATATATCTGATGTATTATTTAATCGATTAATTCCAAATTAATCGTTCTCTCTCTTCTAATCGAATTTTATCCCAAATAATTCTTGCCGCAATTAATCCTAGATTAATTTTGTTCGAGTCAAATATCATCGGTGAATCTTTGTGAAGTGACCCATGAGATCCCTGGATATGTTGGCAGTAAATCTGGTCATCGGACTATCAGAACACGTGCGTACCTACTACCACGTTCTTATCGATTTACAAGACATGGTTGGTTTCTAGCAAAGCACCGTGCCTACCCAATTCTCTAGAAATATTCTTCTACGAAATATATAATCTGTACCAGGCGTAGTATACTAAGTATTATGTATTACGATCCAATATCAGATGTCACATGCTAGGCCTGGGGATGGAATTATGTCTGCCCCGTACGAAGCATATATCGGATCACTAGTCTATGTAATCGGATAATCATGACCATGTCATATTATCCCGATAGCTGCAGCATTTAAGAGTACCAGTTCTGTATCCATGTGTGATCATCATCTCCATATGACTGAAGTGATACTTCCATCTTGATATCACACCCAATACACTACGATTCTCAGTAAACCCGGAAGAGGTGGACATAGAACCTGTTAAAGCCCCGAACGACTAAAACCAAAGCGTACTGATTGTCGCAAGTATTAGCAATGCAAGTCTCAGGTTAAGACCAAATATACCTACCTTGATGCGGATTCCCTTAGACACATTCGTTTATTTCGGAACGAAGCTGTTCCCATACCATCGGCAAACAAAACCTCATATCATACTTGTATAAGTATCCAATACTTAAATATATGAGAACTATGCCGTTAAGCTTCCATAACGCGCACATGTGTAATACTAGTCTATTCCGCATTATCTATGTCCAATCTCGATAATACTACGACTAGGGATATTTAATGATTAAACCTTTCGTGGATTGATACTGTCTCATATCTTATTAATCTGGAACTAATCATAAGGACTTTTATCATATATATGAATATATTCAAGTAATCTAATTACAAAATGATAAAATAGCAATTTCCTTTGACACATAGTTAATTTGTACAAAAACCATAATGTCTTTTACAAATAGTGATGCTATGGGTCATAATTGTCCAACACCGTTTACAAAGACCTTGTCGGCTAATGTTTTTGAAGGTCACCTAGATGGTCTAGGATTACGTGACATGTCTCATTTGCTCTAGTGCAAGTGGGAGATTGTTGGGGTATATGCTCTAGAGCTTCATGTAATGTAAACGGTTTTATATGATATGAAATAAAATGATGCATTATCCATTCATCATGTTGTTGTTTAATTATCACATATTATAAATTATCTAAAATACCATAGATTACTCATGTGCCTTCAGAATTAGTGTATGAGTGTCATACACAAGAGGATTTAAGTCTGAAGTAAGTAATCTTAAATAGTCCATAGAGAGCAAACAAAGCAGGTACTTTGTTTGTGATTTATCTATAGCTGTGGTCCATTCTATATTTGTATGTCGAACTTGATCCGGGATCGTCCATGTCGAGACATGAGAATGGAGGCACCTTGTATGATGTAATCATATAGGACTGGACCCAGATGGAAATGAAATTCTTTTAATATACGTTAAACAAAGAATGTCATTTCGATCTACTAGATGGTCAAATATGAATTGAACTTAATCCTGAGTGTACTACGAACATCGGCATGACAGGCTATGTCATTTGATTTACAAAGGTAAGGTTGGTGTAGCAGTCCCGACCAATAGCTACGTACTTTGGGGGCATGGTCTGTTGTGTAGTTGGGAACATTTTACATAGACATGGAGTTCACTCCTTCTTGCGAGAAGTAGATGAGTATCTTTCTTAAGGGTTGATTCGATGCTTGAACGATTTGAGTGCTCAAGTCTTTCTATTACGAATAGACAGATTAAATTCATAATGGTTATGGATAAATCGTTCATTAGAGAATCAATGGTACTTAAGGTAAAAATAATTAGAGGGGTATAACAGACATTTTGACCTGACTCTAAGTACAAGATACTCGTGAAGGGTCAATTCGTATGTAGTGACTATATGTATGGACACTGACTTGGTTCGGCTTAATATATCATCTGCGGCAATGAGAGTGCAGCTTCGAGTTTTTAGTGGAATAACCTAGAGTTAATAATTCAGAATTTTTAATTAAGAGCTTAATTAATATTTCGAGATTATTGGAGCTCGGAACCGTAGGTCCATTTGGTCCCCGTGCTAGCTCAATTTACTATAGCGGATTTAATATAATTGGATGGTCCAATTATATACTCACATATGTATAAATATTATTAATATGATTAATAATATTATTTGTCACACTTGGAACTATATATTAAAAGTTAATATATGGTTTATATAATAAATGATTATACGATAATTATTTATTATTGTTAAATTATATTTAATATAATTTAAATGAAGGCTAATATTGGAATTCCAAATTTGGGTTTTGGAAACCCTTGAATTAAATTTGGAATTTACATCTTTATGAAAGGTAGTAACTCTTTGATTTTGTAATATATATTTTAATTATGGAATTGAATACTTAATGTAAAAAAAATTTCTATTATTCGTTATGCTTGGCCGATTTCTTCATGGTAATAAGGGGAAAAGTTTTATTTATTTTGGAAATAATAATCATTGGTATTATTTTGGAAGTTATGACTTTCAAAAGGTTTATAAATATTTATTTTTGTAACATATATTGGCTTTATGGAAAGTTAATATTTGAATTGCAAAAAATCAATATTTTCCTATGCCTTGGTCGAATTTTTGATGGTGGAAGGGCTTAGGGTTTTGTTTTATTTTGTAAAATTAAACCCTAAGTATAAAAAGAAAAATATGAATTTTCTTTTGTAAGCTCTCTCACTTGTAACTCTAGCCACCTTTATTCTTCATCTTCATTCTCCGAAAATTTGAGAAACACCATGGAAGAACAAAAAGAAGAAAAAGATAAAGAAAAATAATTGTGACAAAAATCTCTAAAGAGTTTAGAGATTTAATTTGTGTGAGTCAAGCCCACACTTGTTTTCGTTGGTTGCGAGACATAGTACGGAAGACCTTGTGGTGTTGAACCAAAATCATTCTCTTCATCTTTTACATCTCACGGCAGTGATGTGTCTCATTGGTCCCATTGCCGCACCTTACACAAGAGAAACGAGGCTCGGTTTGATCTCGTATTAATCCGAAATTATGGGAAACACTTGGGGACGTTTTGGGGCTGTGTTGGGTGAAAAATCAGACCTAAAACATAGCAGTAACTGGTTTGCATTAGGGCTGAACTGGGCAGTGAATTGGTTGCATTTCGGGTCCAAAACAGTCTAGTTTTTGCACTGCTGTTTGGGGGCCATTCGGGGACAGTTTCAAGGGCGTTCCTGGGCTAAAATTTTGACCAAAACAGAAACAAAATTTCAGTGTTGCTGCTGGTCAGATTCGACATTCATAGGAGAAGGGCAGAAAAATTTTTCAAGTCTGATCCGTGTGCCTAAGATGCTTCCGCCGCATGAGGAAAGCGTTTCCTACACTTTTCCACAGCGTCTTCAGAAAAACAAACTGGACAAGCAGTTTGCTTGTTTCTGTGAGGTTTTCAAAAAGCTGCACATCAACATTCCATTTGCAGAAGCGTTGGAAGAAACGCCCAGCTATGTCAAATTCATGAAATACATTCTTTCTCGAAAACGAAGATTGGGAGATTACGAGACAGTAGCATTGACAGAAGAATGCAGCGCCACACTCAGAGGAAACTTCCCTCGAAGTTAAAAGATCCTGGAAGTTTCATTGTCCCATGCACCATTGGAGAACATTATATCGGTAAGGCTTTATGTGATTTAGGTGCAAGTGTTAATTTAATGCCTTTTTCGATTTACAGGAAACTGCAAATTGGAGAAGCAATGGCCACCTTAGTCTCTCTGCAACTTGCTGATAGAACGCTCGCATTTCCGAGAGGTGTCGTTGAAGATGTGCTGGTCAAAGTTGACAAACTCATTCTCCCAGCAGATTTCATTATCCTTGACATTGAAAAAGACAAAGATGTACCTATCATTCTTGGGAGACCATTCTTGGCCACAGATAGAACTGTTATTGATGTTCAAAAATGAGAACTAACCATGAAAGTACAGGACCAAGAAGTTACCTTCAATATTTTCATTACGAGCTCCATGAGTCTCGGCAGTGTTGAGATATGTCATCATTCTTAAGACGTGCTCTCGGATTGATGTCCCTTCCTTCATCCTATCAGTTATAACTGAGACCATGGCCTCATGGCATTGATGCTTTGAAGGCTACCCAAACATACCCTACAATGACTCAATCATCTGAGATGCTGAAGCCATAGGCTCATACTTTGCAGTATTTCTGGCTGGCTCGGGAGGACACTCATCTGTCAAGACAGACTTTAGGTCTTCACAGACCAGGATAACGTTCATGTTACTTTTCCACTTAACATAGTTTTCTCCTGTTAAATTTTCATTAGAGGGCATTGAAATAATCAGAGAAAACATGGCTGAAAAATGAAATAAACATGCATTTAAAATTCATCGCATTTTAAAATTATCAAACAATTTTGGCATAAAATTAAACATGATGCATGGACCATGTATAACGAATTAGAAACCTAAGAGAATTACTATGCCACATAAATCTATCATCCCACAAGTAAGTGCCGCCGTAGGTTAGGTCAACTACTTGCATGATAGATCGAGATAATCTCAGTCAATTAATATATACGGGAATAACTCTTATTCATATATTAACCAACTACCGTTAGATTCGATCAAGGAATTTCATTAACAGCTAATCATTCCTTTGTGACTGTGAACCCCCGTTTTCGGATCCTTGGACTTAACAAGTGAAGTGTCGTCGTAGGGTAGGTCAGTTCACGAGATACATCTAGAATCCCTATCATCTCGGAATCCAAACCTGATATTGACCCAAAATGGACACCATCCGTAGGGGAAAAAAGCAAAGCCGTCTCGAGGCGCCTTTTGAATCTCAAGTTTTCGGACTAACAATAGAGATCGCGGGATATACTATCGTATATCCCTCTCCCACTCACTATTTTAATTTCAGGTTTCTATATATAAAATATCTAATATTTTAATAAACTAGTGTGAATAAATTTATGGAGCTAAATCATAACTCTTATTTGCTAGGGTTGGTGCTCGGAGTGCCAATCCGGATCGTATTTATGTCCGATTCATGAATACTAGAAATTCCATTTTCTATAATATTACTAATTTAATGATAGCACCATTTTCTTTTATACACTTATTCGATCTAATTATGATTAGATTGAAACTAAATCTGGTTTAATGATACGTGTATATTAGATAAAGACCCTAGGATTTACGATGTAATGTACAACTACTGTAGGAAACGCTTTCCTCGCGCAGCGGAAGCTTCTTAGGCACACAGATCGTACTTGAATTTTTTTTTGATTTTCCCTTCCTTTTGGAAATGCAACCAGCATGTTTACTGAATTTTTTCTTCTCTTTCGGACAATATTTCAGCCCCGGAACGACCTTGAAACAGTCCCCGAATAGCCCCCGAACTGTAGTGAAAAATAAGACAGTTTTGGACCCGTTATACTCCCGGACCACAACCAAATCAGTTTTTGTTTTGCGTGACCTGTTGTGATGTTTCAGGTTTGATTTTTCTTTCAAAATCCAGCCACAATACGGCCCTAAATATTCCCAAGGTGTTTCCTAAAATTCCAAATTAAAACAAAACAAACCGAGCACCCAGAACAACCTTACATTATGCAGCAGTGAGGCAAATCACCCCTCACTGCCGTGAGTCAATTAAAAGAAGGAGAAGATGATTTTGATTCAACACCACGAGGTCTTTCATGCTATGTCTCATAACCAACATAAACAAGTGTGGGCTTGACTCACATAAAATAAATCCCCAAACATTTTAGAGATTATTGTCACAATAATTTTTCTTATGATTTTCTTTTACTTTTATTTTTTCTTTTTTCAACAATTGAGAGAGAATTAGGAAGAAGGAGGCTAGGGTTTTCAAGAATGCGAGAGCCAAAAGAAAAATATTATTTTTCTTTTTATACTAAGGATTATTTATTTCCAAAATCAACTAATCCTATCCCCTCTTCAATTAGCAATAATCGGCCATGGCTAGTAATATTCCCTTTAAATTTTGTAACATATAACAAGCATTGATTGTTATCAAGATGACAAAATAAATTACAAAATTAAAGATTCATTTGCCTATTCAAATTTGATAACTTCCAAAGCTATCAAAAACTTCCCTTTCCTCTCATGCCAAAATCGGCAATGGCACATGTCATCAAAAAAAATTTGTAACATAAATATTTATTTTCCATAAAGAAAAATGAGTTACAAAAATAAAAAGGTTAATGACTATTAAAGGTGTAACTTCCAAATTTATTCCAAGGGTTTCCAAAACCCAAATTTGGAATTTAGAAAATTAACCTTTTCTTAATTATATCATATAGAATTAAATGACATGTAATTAATTATCAAATAATTATGAAAACCATGTATTAACTTTTAATATATAGTTTAAAGTGTGACATTAAATATTATTAATTATATTAATAATATTTATACATATATGAGTATATAATTGGACTCTCCAATTATATTAAATCCGCTATAGTATATTGAGCTAGCACGGGGACCAAATGGACCTACGGTTCCAAGCTCCAATAATCTCAAAATATTAATTAAGCTCTTAATTAAATATTCTGAATTATTAACTCCGGGTTATTCCACTAAAAACCTGAAGTTGCACTCTCGTTGCCTCAGTTGATATATTAAGCCGAACCAAGTCGGTGTCCATCGATATAGTCATTACATACGAATTAACCCTTCACGAGTATCTCATAATTAGAGCCAGGTCATAATTTCTGTTATACCCCTCTAATTATTTTTACCTTAAGTACCATTGATTCTCTAATGAACGCTTTATTCATAACGATTGTGAATTTTAATCTTTCTATTCTCAATAGAAAAACTTGAGCGCTCTAACCGTTCAAGTACCGAATCAACCCTTAAGAAAAATACTCCTATACTTCTCGCAAGAAGGAGTGAACTCCATATCTATGTAAAACGTTCCCAGCTACACAACAGACCATGCCCCCAAAGTACGTAGCTATTGGTCGGGACTGCTACACCAACCTCACCTTTGTAAATCAAATGACATAGCCTGCCATGCTGGAGTTCGTAGTACACTCAGGATTAAGATCAATCTATATGACCATCTAGTAGATTGAAATGACTTTCTTTGTTTAACGGATATTAAAAGAATGTCATTTCCATCTGGGTCCAGTCCTAAATGATCACGTCATACAAGGTGCCTCTATTCTCATGTCTCTACATGGACAATCCCGGATGGAGGTCGCCATACAAATATAGAATAGACCGTAGCTATAGATAAACCACAAACAAAGTACCCGCTTCATTTACTCTCTATGGACTATTTAAGATTACCAACTTCAGACTCAAATCCTCTTATGTATGAAATTCATACACTAAGTCTGAAGGCACATAAGTAATCTTGGGTATTCAAGATGATTTATAATATGCGAAAATTAAACAAACATTTTGATAAATGAATAATGCATCGATTTATTTCAAAACATATAAAATCGTTTACATCACATGTAGCTCTAGGGCATACATCCCAACAATCTCCAACTTGCACTATAGTAAATGAGACATGTCATGTAATCCTAGACCATCTAGGTGACCTTCAAACACTTTAGCCAGAAAGGTCTTTGTAAATGGATCAGCCATGTTCTCTATGAATGTAATCTTTGTGACGGTAACGTCTCTTTTCTGTTGGGTTTCTACGGTCTAACCGGGATCGATTTAAGCAATGAAACCATGTGCGAATACAACAAAGAAGTTGCGGAATACTTACATTGATCGGTTGAGCGATGCGAGGAATAAAATCTTCAAGTTTTTCCCTCATAGGGCTCACGGTTTTTACTGGTTTTGGCTCCTCCAATTTTCGGTCATCACCTCCATCAAGCTCCAAGCTTTGTGTTGTGATTCCATGCTCACGGGTGTGGTTCCCTATCACATTCGCAAGACCTTAAAGCGTGCTAGCACTCGGTAATTTTTGCCGTAAAAATCACCCTGCTTCTCCTTGACATTCTCGATTTGAGCAGAAAAATGGAGGAAGAAAATTGGCCTTGTGGCCGTGAGAGAGAAGAGGAGAGTGAGAGAGAGATGCAAAATGTGTTGTGTTTTTGGTGGTTGGAAAATTGTGTATCTAGTACACCTTTTCACTTTCAAAAAGTCAAGGCTTTTAAAGCCAACAACCACTACCATCAACTACCATCACTATTCATTCAATCAAGTGACAAGTTGTCACATCAATCAAAGTGACAAGTGATTTGACGCTTGATGTGACTTGTGGGCCCCACTTGAATTCGAAATGCGAGTGCACCCGCAAACACTCCTGGGCTCGGGTTCGCTAATTCCGAATTAACGAATTTTCCATTGCGACGTAATTAAATAATTATGCCTAGCAAAATCACTATTCACGTCGCTAACGAATTAATTCTAAAATAACTCATTTGCCCGAATTAAAATCCAATTTCAATTTCGCGTCGAAATCCAATTTTGTATAATATATAGAATATATTATTTTATCGATTAATTCCAAATTAATCGTTTTCTCTCTTTAATTAATATTTTATCCCAGATAAAATATCTCCGTAATTAATCCCATATTAATTTTCTCCCTCATTTAATTAATCCTAGATTAATAAAGTGCTAGTCATACATCATCGGTGAATCTTCAGGAAGTGACCCATGAGATCCCCGGATATTTTGGCAGTAAATCCGGTCATCGGACTATCCGAACACGTACGTACCTAGTACTACGTTTTTACCAATTTACAAGACAAGTTTGGCTTCTAGCAAAGCGCCATGCCTACCCAATTCTCCAGAAATATCCTTACAGGAATATTTGATCTATATCAGGCGTAGTATATGTAGTATTGCGTATTACGATCCAGTATCGGATGTCACATGCTAGGCCTGAAGCTGGAATTGTATATGCCCCGTATGAAGCACATATAGGATCTCTGGTAACTAGTCTCTATAATCAGATATACATGACCTAGTCATAATATCCCGATAGCTGCAGCATATAAGAGAACGAGTTTCGTATCCTACGTGACCATCATCTCCACTATGACTGGAGTGATACTTCCGTCTTGACATCATACTCAACACACTACGATTCTCAATATACCCAGAAGAGGTGTACACAGAACCTGTTAAAGCCTTGGACGACCAAAACCAAAGTATATTGATTGTCGCAAGTATTAGCGGTGTAAGTCTCAGGTTAAGACCAAATACACCTACCCTGATTCGGACTTCCATAGACACATAGTCATACTACCAATGGAATTCCGATGGGTCTATCCGGAGCGAAGCTGTTTCCATACCATCGGTAAACACAACCTCCTATTACACTTGCATGAGTATCCTATACCCAAATATATGAGAACTATGTCGTTATGCCATCACAACGCGCACAAGTGTAATACTAGTCTATTCCGCATTATCGATGTCCAATCTTGATAATGCTATGACTAGGGACATTTAATGATTAAAACTTCGTGGATTGATACTGTCTCATATCATCTCAATCCGGAACTAATCATATGGACCTTTCATCATTTATATATCTTGGTGATCTAATCACAAATGATGAAAGAGAAATTTCCTTTGTCACATAGTTAATTTGTACAACAACACCATAATCTGTACAAATAGTGACACTATGGGTCATAACTGTCCAACAATCTCCCACTTGGCCTATAGCCAGTCACTCGAGTGTCCAACACCCGAACTATGTACGGTTCGCTCAAATTTCTACTAAGGAAAGACTTTCGTCAGCGGATTTGCATGATTATCATCTGATGTGATTTATTCGATCATCACATCGCCACGATGTATGATCCGAACGAATCAGATGAATTGTCGAAGTATATATCTGGATCGTTGATGAGACCATTAATTCTTTAGCCTGCGCTGTAGCCTAGCTCAGTTGCTAACAGAACCACTCCTAATCTAATTAGGATTATTATCGACCCAAATGGCTTCTATTGCTGCCTTAGCTGCAGCAATATCCCGTTTTTTTTTTGTTTATTCGGTAACAGTATCTTGCTTGGAAGATTTCCAGCTCACTCTTCCATTATTCAAAGTGTATAGTACCGTTGTTACGACTTGTAGTCATTTTATCGGTGAGGAAACTTGCAGCAGTGAACCCAGTCACTTCAAGTTCTCCTTCTCCATAGTTTAAGACAGCATCCTTAGTTCTCTAAGATACTAAAAGATGTTCTTAACATCAATCCAGTGATTATCACTTGGATTGGCCTGTTTGTGACTCCATATGCTCAAAGCGTATGACACACCAGGTCATATACATTTATTTCAATGTACGAATTCTCGGATAGTGTTAAAAACTTTAAATCTATCCCAATAGATCTTTATTCCTAGAATACAGGTTGTTTCTCCCAAGAATTCTACGGAGAATTTTCATGAAAGCCAAGCTTTCACCGATTATATTATGGGAATATCATTTCCAAGAAATGACATGTTATCATTATTATAGGACATTCATCTTCAGTGCACTCCCACTAACCCTCTTATATACACAAGAATCATTTTCGTTTTGAATTAAATCATACACCATTATGATTACATCGAAACGATAATTCTAAGAACGTAATGCTTGCTTCAATCCATACATGGATCGAATAACCTGCAAACCTTGTTTGCCAGATATGGTACGAAAAAACCATCAGGATGTTATAAACATCCTCTGAAAGGTTTCCGTTTAAGGAAAGTGATTTTGACGTTCAGCTGTCATATTTCATAAATGAAACATACAACATCACCAAGCATTATCCAAATTGATATAACTATGGCAACATGTAAAAATCTTCGTCGTAATCGACACAATGTAGATAACGATACCTTTTCGCTACAAGCCTAGCTTAGTACGTAGGTATGTTGCCTTCCATGTATGTCTTCCTTGAAGACTTATATAGTACCAATTGGCACAATGTCTTACGGTAAAAAAACTAGTGTCCAAACATAGTTGTTATACATGGAATCCATTTCGGATATCATGGCACTTTGCCATAAAAGGGAGTCGATACCTTGTATCACTTCCTCATACGTAGTCAGTTGATATTCCTAAAAAATATTGACATCTTTATGAGGTGAGATCAGAAACCCATACCCCAGGTTGTTTTCTGACTCTCTCCGACTTACGTGGTTCTTGTGTATTCGAAGATTATTGGTATAGTTTCATCATTGATGAACTATTTGTGTTCCATTAAGGAATCAGTGTCTGGAATAGTATTACTCCGATTTTCATCGAGTTTTACTGACCTCCCACTTACCACTGCATATAGGTATTCCTCTTAGGAAAACCGCATGGTGAGCAACAATTGAATTGTTCTCTTGTGAGTTGTATAAGTACTATACTTTGGTTTCCCTAGGATAATCGACAAATTAGGCACTTATCCGATTTGGGTTTTAGTTTGGTATCATCCAAACATATGCCTAGCATTCCCAAATCTTCAGGAATGTGAAAACTCAATTTCTTTCCTGTCCATATCTAATATGAAGTCTGTCAAACAGATTTTATGGAACCTTATTCAAAATAAGTTATGCATGCGTATCCGTTGAAGGAAATGGTAGCTCAGAGCGACTCATGATTAACCTTATCATGTCCAACAAAATTCAGTTTTTCAGTTCGGACACACCATCAAATTGACGTGTTCCGGGAGGAGTCCTCATTGAAAGAATACTATACTCTTTCAAGTATTTTAGAAACTTACTGCTTAAGTATTTTCATCGTGGTCTAACTGTGGTGATTTAATACTTTAGCCGATCTATTTGTCTACTTCGTGTCGAAACTTTAAAAGTTTTCGATTTGTGTTTCAAAAGAAACACATAACCATGACGCGATACCATATCCATAAAGGTCACGAAATATTCATATCCACCTCTGGCCTAGCTAGACATGGGCCCACTTACTTCACTATGAATGAGGGCTAACAGATCGGTGGCATTTGCACTTTTACCAAGTAAAAGGTGTTTTAGGCACTTTGCCCATAAACTAGATTCGTAGACTTTATTTGAATAGAATCAAATTTGTCATAGTACCCACTCTTCGAAAGTGTGGATATACGAGTCTTGTTTAATTGTGTCCCAGACAATAATGCCACAATTAAGTTTCAACTGAATAATTCAGTTTGAGCTATTTGTTTGTCATGTCATATGTTTGAGATTTATTTATATTCAAAATATAAATATTGTTATTCACATCTAATGTGTTTATCTCAATATCATCTTTATATAATAAAACATTTTAGTGTTCTAGAATATAAAGGTAAATCCGTAACAGATTAAACCATAATATAGAGATAATGTATCTAGTCAAACTAGTTACATTTTTACAGTTTCCTAATTTAAGTACATACTCATAGGGTAGTTCCTAAACTTAGGTATCTACGGTTAAAACAGCGACTTTCGTCCCGTTTCCAATTTGCAGATAAATCTCAACTGAAATCAGTATCCTGATCATAGCAGATTCTGCACACCAATACATATATATATGTACCACTTCCAGTATCTAAAATCCAATTTTAATACTAGTAGTGAACATATTTATGACAAACATATTTGAAGTCAGAGCCTAGCTCATCTTCAATTCCTTCATGTCTGCCTTGTCCATACGGTGGTCACGCTTCCGCGATCCCGTTTGCTACAGTTTAGGCAGACATTTTGGGATATGTCATATATCTTCCCAGAAGACTGTAATGATTTTGTCTTTGCCCTTTTCCACATCCAATAAGCCTTTGGCCTAACCTTGGCTTTCTGGACTTGGCTTTCTGGAATGTCGAAGTAAGATGCGCCTTGCGCTTCTTGCCTTATTGCGAACTCTGGCTTTGACTCATTGAGAATAGCCATTAACTCTCCAAGAGTTTAGTATTGCAATTTAGTACTTCTAAGATCTAAGAATATATCTATGAAGATCCTTCAATTTCATTATCATACTTTAAGGATCTAATCCTTAGTTCTGATTAAGAAATTAAGGAGTCTAATTGGCAAGCTTAATGGATTAAGCACTAAAGTTATCATCACATGAATATTCCAAATATAATGTTCTGCTATTTGCTTAACTCCGGGCTTAGGCCTAAGATGTTATTTTATCAAATATACTTACTTCTTAGTTTTCAAGACTATCCTGAAATTTTATTCCCAATT
Organism: Zanthoxylum bungeanum; assembly: GCA_019454045.1. Lineage (NCBI taxonomy): Eukaryota > Viridiplantae > Streptophyta > Magnoliopsida > Sapindales > Rutaceae > Zanthoxylum > Zanthoxylum bungeanum. The sequence continues at coordinate 207,730 of SKCR01049499.1, read as the reverse complement.
TGAAAATTAAAGTCGTTTAAATGCATTTTCACCCAGGATTATGTTTTAAACACTAATATTTCAATTTCTCTTGATTCTAATAGTCCAACTATTTAATCAACGATTTTAGGTACTATTTATTATAATGATTACTATAGTCCAACTATATAATCAACTATAATTTAATTGATTAAATCCAATTATATTGATTACTATAATCCAATTATAAAATCAACTATTAATTGAAATTTGTTAATTCAAATATATTGATTACTATAATCTAATTATATAATCAACTATAAATGAAATAGTTTGAATACAGTCCAACTGTTTTAAAACAACGATTAAATATTAGTCCAACTAATATATTAATTTATTTGACGAAAAATTGATATGAGCGCGTATGGCAAGTAACTAAACGAATATTGCAAATTTAATACTTGCCTCCCACTATTTTGCGGCGAGACTCTAATCCTCTGTTGAGTACTCGGAAAACCTTATTTCCTAGTGGGCTAGGATCCCGTTAAATAGCACACAATCTTGACTTTGGCCAACAAATTGTATGATAATTAACTAGGTAGATCTCTAAGATCAATTGGATCCTATCCAATTCCAAGATCCAGTAGGTGGACATCCAAGTCCGAAACATATTTCTTATATATGCCAATATATCCAATATATTCCCTAACCTTTTTTTCCTCTGAATCAACTAAGCCTTGGCTTTGGCACAACAAACTTAGTGATCCCAGTTAAGCGTGACTCATTGACCTTGGAAAGCTTCGTAATCAATGTCGATGGACAAGGAGTGATCTTGACTTTGGCCAACAAATCACAACTTGGACAAGACACCAATATGGAACAAATCTTTCATGATTCAAACACATCCTCGACGGACAAAGGCATTGACTTTGGCCAACAAACCAATGCCAGTATTGGATCTTGAGTAAGAATCACTCAATGGAAGGAAAAACGCTTAATATTATTTGAGGGTTTTTTGCGTGTAATTGGCAACCAATTAATTATCTTTGTTAAGGTCTCATCATCATACACCCTTAAACATGCATTCTAAACACATAATAAGGCACGTAAATAAAATAATAATGATATGTGGATGGATACTTAACACACTGTTCCTAGAACAAATCTCTCAATTTCCTCTCTCCCGCTAGCACAAGTATTGCTTCTATCCGTTACATAACACTTATAAAGAAACCTCATTTACATTGAGGGGAATAGGTGAGAAGAGAAATACAAAGAGTAAGGAGGTAATAGGCTGGACACGCAGGTCCAATTAATAAATTCTAAATTTATTACAACAATTTCCAAAATTGCCCCACCCATCTAATATCCATCTGATATACATTATTCATGCATCGAAACCATGTATTCACACAAACATGTTATCAATCAATCTAATCCAATTAATTAATCTGAATATTAATGACCATCCAATGTTCAAACAACGATTTGATTTTGCTCGAGTCAAACTCGTTTTGTGAATAAGTACTCAAAGTACGAATTCTTGAATTAAATTAAACTACAAAATTAATCCAATTCAATTTGTATTTAATACTAATTCGCTATTTAATTCCAAATTAAATATTACACTTTATTAATAAACCTTGCGACTTAGATTCCAAATCTAATCGTTACGGGTCTCAAAGCCCGATTAACATCCAATGTTAATTTAATTAAAGTCCAATGGGCTTTTAATTAATTTCTTAAGGTATGGACTTTTGGTCAATATGGGTCAAACCCAAAGACTAAAGCCCATTTAAGGAATCACCTTTATATGCTAAGAAACCAATTTTGGCCCATTAGGCCCAATTAAAGTTAAAGGTCCATTAAGTCATAATTGGACTTTATGGAAATGGTTTTGGGCCCAATTGGATCCAACCAATTTAGCCTAAACCAATCTTGGTACAACTAAGCCCATTAAGCCTAATTACAACTTTAAAGCCCAATTTCCAAAATAGGCCCAATTAATTAAATCACAAAATTCTAAATTTCATAACTTAATTAACCTAAGTGCATTGCCATAATTAACTACCCAAATTAACATTTCCAAAACACCAATTTGTACAATTAATTATGCTCATTAACATCAAAACATGTCCAACACATTTTAATCAAAAATCAATCATTTTCATGCTTCTTATGTCTCGGTATTTTTAGGGTTTTATAATCCGATTTCGTTTTCAATCCAATTGAATTACAAATCAACATTACCCAATGTTTTCCAACTTATCCAATGATCAAAAACACAAATTACCATGATAATTAGGGTTCATATACCTCTCGGCCAAGGCAAATTATTAGGCAAAAATTGATCCAATCAAATTTTCATGAAATTGATCATGCACAACTTCAATTAAACATCATTTAAGCATACTCAATCAAACAATTTCATCAAATCATGCTCAAATTGATTTTACCCAATTTTAACCCTAAGTTCAAGTTTCATGCTCAACTTCACTATAATACCATTGTTGGGTTTCTACGGTCTAACCGGGATCGATTTAAGCAATGAAACCATGTGTGACTACAACAAAGAAGTTGCGGAATACTTACATTGATCGGTTGAGTGATGCGAGGAACAAAATCTTCAAGCTTTTCCCTCCTAGGGCTCACGACTTTTACTGGTTTTGGCTCCTCCAATTTTCGGTCATCACCTCCATCAAGCTCCAAGCTTTGTGTTGTGATTCCATGCTCACGGGTACGGTTCCATATCACCTTCGCAAGACCCTTAAAGCGTGCTAGCACTCGGTAAATTTTGCCGCAAAAATCACCTTGCTTCTCATTTGGGACATATCATCTGGTTATCTAGCCTATTCAAAACTTCGGAGAATATTCTAAGATGACTGCAGAATACTCCTTAACTAGAGTGAGAAAAAGGAATTCAAGTAGCTGGGAAAATATTTACTAACCTGTCTGAGAAGTTTGAGGACGTACTCGAGGATCAGATACTGGAGAGGTAGTGCCTCATATACGGGTATCCCGGACATACATCGTATACAAGACCCCAACACTCTGCCCAATGCAGTCATTGACTCCTTAGACCATGCTCTGATACCATCTTTGTAACATCCTCGATCTGGGAGATGTTACCGGCAGGGGATAGCTGTACTACCCCATAAGCCTCTTACTAACTGACTGTATTCTAAACTATATGAATGCCATGTCATACATGAAGACTATAACTAAATCAACATAAAATACTTTTATTACTCATAAATGCATACTCAGAAATACTTCTTTTTACAATACTTTAATAGACACTTATAATGACTACCACAACACTAATGCATTAAAATACTTTGACTTTGAACTTGACTCTTATGCTTTGTGACTCTGTACTGGTGGACTCCATCCCTAGTGACTGCATCAGTATCCGTCCTCACGAGCTTGTCCTCCTGAAATCCCTACAAAATAGATAAACTGGAGGGGGGTAGATCGTCATACGACCTAAGTGAGTGGACTAAAAACTGAAAACTGATAAAAATCTTTTATCTTTAAAATCATGTTTTCAGAACATCTTTACATGAAAACTTTGTATTTCGGAAAACTACCTTTAAAACACTGATTTCTGAAATCTATTACTGAATATCCAGTATTTCTGAAAACTATTTTCCAAAATCTAAGTTCTGAAAACTATGTTCTGAAACTCCGAAATCTGAGTATTGAGAATTTGAAAACTGAAAACTCTTTCTTGTACTTCACTCTAAATCTGTCTTTCTAAATTCTTTTCTAAAACTCTTTTCTAAAAACTGAAAATTGAAATCCTTTTTTCTGAAAACAGAATCTCCGCCCGTAGGCGCATCTCTGCCAGTAGGCGCATCTCCGCTCGTAGGCGCATCTCCGCCCGAAGGCGCATCTCCGCCCAGGAATGTACCATCTGAGCGTTGAGGATCTAGGGGCGTCCCCCCAGTCCTCAACATGTGCACATGCTCTCTGTATCCGTCAATTTCATCTGAAATAGTTACATACTGGGGTGAGGTTTTACCTCATGCCCCGAAATAAATAAAAACTCATGTTTTAAAACTTTTCTGTGTAAAGCACAACTAAAACAAAGCATAAAACATAAATATCATGTAATAACAGCAATTAAGAAGTCTAACTCCCTAAGGCATAAAATAAGTCTGATATCAAAATATGATATGAAAATCAAGTAAAAAGAAAAGTGTCCACTCACTGTGCTATGGTAAATCGAGAGCGATTCACGGCGTGAGTTACCTCTTAGTATCATGGCATCAATCTCTATTTTCTTGGGTTTCTTTTAATCTTCAATCTTCCATGGATGCCAAGCTTCTTACTTTTTCTTTCTTTTCCTTTTCTCTTCTTCTTCTTCTTCTCTTCTTCTCCTTCTTCTTCTTCCTTTCTTCCTCCATATTCTCTCGGTTTTCCCCTTTTTCTTTCTCTTCCATTTCTTTTTTTTTGTGTCTTTAGTAATAGGGAATAGTTGCCTCTTTATATAGTGGACCTATGGGATATTTTACAAGTTAAAGAGAGTGTGTAGAAACTTTGAGAAGAATTTAGATTCTTACACTTTGGTCCGAAATCACTATTCACCCAGATTTTGTTTTTCGTTTTGACCCGGTTCTGCTCCGAATTGGAAACATATTTAACTCTAAAGTTGCAGGTCTTGGTCTAAGCTTTCCGGTGATATACAATTCATGAAATTCCGAGTTCGTATGAAAAAGTTATGCCCAAACTACTATATATAGTACAAAAGGGCATACGGTACAGTTTCTTCTCGGGACCTCGAAAATTTTACCGATCGTTCCCGAAGTCTTTTCATAACTGTATTTGAATCCCGTCATGATTTATTTTAAATTCCTTTGTCTTGTACACAAAAATATCGTCATAGGTAGTAGTAATATCTACCGGTCGTTACACAAATCATATTAAGCGTTTTTCCTTCCGTTGAGTGATTCTTATTCAAGATTCAAAGTTGGCATTGGTTTGTTGGCCAAAGTCAAGACCTTTGTCAATTGCGGATGTGTTTGAATCATGAGAGTTTTGTTCCATATCGGTGTCTTGTCCAAGTCGTGATTTGTTGGCCAAAGTCAAGATCACTTCTTGTCCATCGACATTGATTACGAAGCTTTCCATGTCAATGGGTTCCGCTTAACTGGGATCATTAAGTTTGTTGTGCCAAAGCCAAGGCTTAGTTGATTTAGAGGAAAAATGTTAGGTAATATATTTGATATATTGGCATATATAATATATGTTTCGGACTTGGATGTCCACCTACTGGATCTAGGAATTGGATGAGATCCAATTGATCTTAGAGATCTACCTAGTTAAGTATCATACAATTTGTTGGCCAAAGTCAAGATTGTGTGTTATTTAACGGGATCCTAGCCCACTAGGAAACAAGGTTTCCCGAGTACTCAACAGAGGGTTAGAGGCTCACCGAAAAATAGTGGGAGGCAAGTATTAGATTGCAATATTCGTTTAGTTACTTGCCACACGCGCTCAATCAAATATCATTCGTCAAATAATTATATATTAGTTGGACTAATATTTATTGTTGTTTTAATTTAACAGTTGGACTGTATTCAAACTACTTCATTTATAATTGATTATATAATTAGATTATAGTAATCAATATATTTGGATTTTACCGATCATTTATAATGATTATATAATTGGAATATAGTAATCAATTTATATTTGATTTTAACCAATAAAATTGTAATAAGTTATATAGTTAGACTATAGTAATCATTACATTAGATTGTACCTGAAATCATTGATTAAATAGTTTGACTATTAGATCAAGATTAATTGAAAGATTAATATTTAAAACATTATCCTAGGGAAAATGTGTTTCAACAACTTTAATTTTCAAATGGGAATAAAATTTCAGGATGGTCCTGGAAACTAATAAGTTACTTTATTTGATAAAATAACATATTAGGCCTAAGCCCAGAGTTAAACAAATAGTAGAGCATGATCTTTGGAAGATTCATGTGATGATACTTTAATGCTTAATCCATTATGCTTGCCATAATGACTCCTTAATTTCTTAATCAGAAGTAAGGATTAGATCCTAAAGTATGATAATGAAATTGAAGGATCTTCATAGATCTATTCTTAGATCTTAGAAGTGTTGCATTGTAATAAACAACTCTTGGAGAGTTAATGACTATTCTCAAGGAGACCAAAGTCAAAGTTTGCAATAAGGCAAGTAGCGCAAGGCGCATCTTACTTCAATATTCTAGAAGGCCAAGGCTTGGCCAAAGGCTTCTAAGAATGTAGAAAATGGCAAAGGCAAAATCATTATAATCTTCTAGGAAGATAAAGGACATATCCCAAGATGTCTGCCTAAATTGTGGCAAACGGGGTCATTGAAGCATGACTGCCGTATGGACAAAGCAGACATGAAGGAATAGAAGACGAGCAAGGCTCTGACTTCAAGTATGTTTGTCATAAATATGTTCACTACTAGTATTAAAATTGGATTTTAAATACTTAGTGTGATACATAAATATGCATTGATGTGCAGAATCTGCTGTGAGCAAGATACTGACTTCAGATGAGATTAATCTGCGAATCGGAAACGGGACGACAGTCGCTGTTTCAACCGTAGATACCTAAGTTTAGGAACTACCATTTGGGTGTGTACTTAAATTAGGAAATAGTTATAATGTAACTAGTTTTAGTAGAAACATTATCTCTATATCGAGTATAACTCGTTGCGAGTATACCTTTATATTCTAGAACACTAAAGTATTTTATTTATAAAGATGATATTGAGATAAACACATTAGATGTGAATAACAATATTTATATTTTGAATATAAATAAATCTCAAACATATAATATGACAAACAAATAGCTCAAACTGATTTGATCAGATGAGATTTATTTGTGGCAGTGTTGTCTGGGACACAATTAAACAAGACTCGTATATCCACACTTTTGAAGAGTGGATACTAGGACGGATTTGATTCCACTCAAATAAATTCTACTACGAATCTTTTATTAGGTAAAGTACCTAAAATACCTTTTACTTGGTAAAGTGCAAGAACCACCGATCTGTTAGCCCTGTTCATAGTGAAGCAAGTGGGCCCATGTCTAGCTAGGCTAGAGGTGGATATGAATGTTTCGTGACCTTACGGATGTGGCATCGCGTTATGGTTATATGTTTCATTTGAAACACAAATCAGAAACTTTTAGAGTTTCGACACGAAATAGATGAACAGATCGGCTAAAGTACTAAAACATCACGGTTTGACCATGATGAAAATACTTAAGTAGTAAGTTTCTCATATACTTGAAAGAGTATAGTATTCTTTCAATGAGGACTCCTCCCAGAACACGTCAGTTTGACGGTGTGTCCGAACGGAGAAACTGAATTTTGTTGGACATGATAAGGTTAATCATGAGTCGCTCTGAGCTACCATTTTCCTTCAAAGGATAAGCATTTAACAGCGCAATACTTATTTTGAATAAGGTTCCATGAAAATCTGTTTGACAGATTTCATATTAGATATGAACAGGAAAGAAACTAGGCTTTCTCACTCCTGATGATTTAGGAATGCTAGACATACGTTTGGATGATACCAAACTAGAACCCAAATTGGATAAGTGCCTAATGTAATTGGTTATCCTAAGGAAACCAAAGAATAGTACTTATACAACTCACTAGAGAACAATGTAATTGTTGCTCACCATGCGGTTTTCCTAAGAGGAATACCGATATGCAGTGGTAAGTGGGAGGATAGTAAAACTCGATGAAAAATCGGAGTTATACTGTTCAAGGCACCAAGTCCTTAATGGAACACAAACAGCTCATCAAGGATGAAACTGTACCAGTAATCTTCGAATACACAAGAACCGCGTAGGTCGGAGAGAGTCAGAAAACAACCTGGGGTATGGGTTTCTGATCTCACCTCATAAAGATGTCAATCTTATTGAGGAATACGAACTGACTACGTGTGAGGAAGTGATACAAGGTATCGACTCCCTATTATGGCAAAGTGCCAAGAGTCCGAAATGGATTCCATGTATATCAACTATGTTTGGACACTAGTTATTGTACCGCAAGGAATTATGCCTATTGGTACTATATATGTCTTCAAGGAAGACATACATGGAAGGCAACATACCAACGTACTAAGCTAGGCTTGTAGCGGAAGGTATCGTTATCAACATTGTGTTGATTACAACGAAATCTTTTACCTGTTGCCATGTTGGGATAATACTTGCTGATGCTGCATGTTTCATTCATGAAATATGGCAGCTGAACGTCAAAATCGCTTTCCTTAAACGGAAACCTCTTTGGAGGATGTTTATAACATCCTAACGGTTTTGTCGTACCAAAACTAGCAAACAAGGTTTGCAGGTTATTCGATCCATGTTTGGATTGAAGCAAGCATTAGGTTCTTGGAACTATCGTTTTGATGTAATCATAATGGTGTATGATTTGATTCAAAACGCATATGATTCTTGTTGTATATAAGGAGGTTAGTGGGAGCGCACTAACATGATGTCCTAAATAATGATGATATGTCATTTCTTGGAAATGATATTCCCATATTATAATCGGTGAAAGCTTGGCTTTCATGAAAACTCTCAGTAGAATTCTTGGGAGAAACAACCTTTATTCTAGGAATAAAGATCTACTAGGATAGATTTAAAGTTGTTAACACTCTCTGAGAACTCGTACATTGAAAAATGTACGTGACCTGGTGTCTCATACGCTTTGAGCATATGGAGTCACAAACAGGTCAATCCAAGTGATAGTCACTGGATTGATAATAATAACATCCGTTAGTATCTTAGAGAACTAAGGATGATGTCTTAAACTATGGAGATGGAGAACTTGAAGTGACTGGGATCACTGTTGCAAGTTTCCTAACTGATTAAGCGACTAAAGTCGTAACAACGGTACTATACAGTTTGAATAACGGTACAGTGATCTGGAAATATTCCAAGCAAGATGTTGTTGCCGAATAAACAACAAATGCGGGTTATTACTACGGCTGAGGCAGTAATAGAAGCCATCTGGATCATTAACAAATCTAATTAGATTAGATATAGTTCTGTTAGCAGCTGAGCTAGGCTACAGCGCAGACTAAAGAATTAATGGTCTCATAAACGATCCAGATATATACTTCGACTATTCATCTGATTCGTTCGGATCATACATCGTGGCAATGTGATGATCGAATAAATCACATCAGATGACAATCATACAAATCCGCTGACAAAAGCCTTTCCTCAGCATTTTGGGTGAACCGTACATAGTTCGGGTGTAAGACACTCGAGTTACTGGCTATAGGCCAAGTGGGAGATTGTTGGACAATTATGACCCATAGCGTCACTATTTGTACAGATCATGGTGTTGTTGTACAAATTAACTATGTGACAAGGAGATTGCACTCTTATTATTTGTGATTAGATCACCTAGATGTATAAATGATAGGAGGTCCTTATGATTAGTTCCTGGATTGAGATGATATGAGACAGTATCAGTCCACAAAGAATTAATCATTAAATATCCCTAGTCGTAGTATTATCGAGACTGGACATCGATAATGCGGAATAGATTAGTATTACACTTGTGCGTGTTATGTGAGATCATATCGGCATAGTTCTCATATATTTGGGTATAGGATACTCATGCAAGTGTAATAGGAGGTTGTGTTTTACTGATGGTATGGAAAATAGCTTCGCTCTGGATAGACCCCTCGGAATTCCATTGGTGGTATGACTATGTGTCTATGGAAGTCCGAAATCAGGGTAGGTGTATTTGGTCTTAACCTGAGACTTGCACCGCTAATGCTTGCGACAATCGGTATGCTTTAGTTTTGGTCGTCCAGGGCTTTAACCGGTTCCGTGTACGCCTCTGCCGGGTATATTGAGAATCATAGTATATTGGGTGTGATGTCAAGACGGAAGTATCACTCCAGTCATAGTGGAGATGATGTCACGTAGGATACGGTACTAGTGCTCTTAAGTACTGCAGTCATCAGGATGTTATGAATAGGTCATGTATATCCGATTATAGAGACTAGTTACCAAACATCCGACATGTGCTTCGTACGGGGCAGACACAGTTCAAGCCCCAAGCCTAGCACGTGACATTCGATACTGGATCGCAATACGCAATACTACGTATACTACGCCTGACCAGATTATATATTCCAGTAAGAATATTTCTGGAGAATTGGGTAGGCACGGTGCTTTGCTAGAAGCCAATCATGTCTTGTAAATCGGTAAGCACGTGGTACGAGGTACGCACGTATTCGGATAATCCGATGACCGTATTTATTGCCAACATATCCAGGGATCTCTTGGGTCGCTTCCCAAAGATTCACCGATGACAGTTGATTTAAATTAGAATTAATCTGGGATTAATTAAGATAGAGAATTAATCTGGGATTAATTAAGAGAAAGAAAATTAATCTAGGATTAATTGAGGTATTATTTAATCTATGATTAAATGTGTTCGGAAGAGAGAGAACGCGATTAATTTGGAATTAATTGGTAGAATAAATTTAATAGTTAAATTTGATATTTCTATTTAATTTATTCGTATGGGCTAAAATTAATATATCGGATATATTAATATGAATTGGATTTCGTTACGAAATTAAAATCGGACTTTAATACGAATGAACGAATTAATTTAGAATTAATTCGTAAACGACGTTCGTAATATATTTGCGAGGCATCGTTATTTAATTAAATTAGATTTTATTATTTATCGACGAGAATTCGTTTAATCGGATTAAACGGATCCGAGCCGTGGCAAATGTTCGTAGAGACATTTGAATTTTAAATTAAAATGTGGGGCCCACTTTAAATGTGGTAGTTGGGAGAGTGGTTGGCATTTATGCCATACCATCCACTTTCCAACCACCTTGGAATGGTTTTGGCAAAACCATTTACCCAACCACCTTGTTCAGGTGAAAAGGGTAAATTGGCTTTTACCAAAACCCCTTCTCTCTCTCTCATTTGTGTATGCATCACACAAAACACACTTGGAACAAAAATGAAAACCCTAATATTCTCTCAATGGGCGTGACTGGCCTTCATTTCTTCTCTTTGATTTTGTGGCAAAATCACACAAAGCTAGCACTTGGAGAAATCAACTAAGGTGATAGGGAAACTACTTCAAGAGTTGGAATCATCACTTAAATCTTGGATCTTGGAGATCTCTTCTCAAAATTTAAAGCTCAAATTCGTTCATGTAAGTATATTCTGAAACTTATTTTGAATTTATGAACACTTTTACATGCTTATTAGATCATTGGCATGTTCTAGGAACACTAACAATGTCCTTGTCATAATATCCCGATGCCGCGCAGCACTTAAGAGCACTAATACCGTATCCTGCGTGACATCATCTCCACTATGACTGGAGTGATACTTCCATCTTGACATTATACCCAATACTCTACGATTCTTAATACACCCAACATTGGCGTACATAGAACCGGTTAAAGCCCTGGACGACCGCAACCAAAGTATATTGATTGTCGTAAGTATTAGCGGTGCAAGTCTCGGGTTAAGACCAAATACACCTACCCTGATGTCGGAATCCCATAGACACATAGTCATACTACCAATGGGATTCCAAGGGGTCTATCCAGAGCGAAGCTGTTTCCCGTACCATCGGTGAAACACAACCTCCTACCGCACTTGTATAAGTATCCAATACTTAATATATGAGAACTATGCCATTGTGCCCTCACAACACGCACAAGTGCGATACTAGTCTTTTACGCATTACCGATGTCCTATTCGATAATACTCTGACTAAGGATATTTAATGATTAATCTCTTCGTGGACTGATACTGTCTCATATTATCTCAATCTAGGAACTAATCATATGGACCTCTTATCATTTATACATCTAAGGTGATCTAATCACAAATGATAAGAGTGCAATTCCTTTGTCACATAGTTAATTTGTGCAACAAAACCTTGATCTGCACAAATAGTGACGCTATGGGTCATAATTGTCCAACAATCTCCCACTGGCCTATAGCAGTCACTCAAGTGTTTAACACCCGAAACTATGTACGATTCGCTCAAATTGCTGAGAAAAGGTTTTTGTCAGCGGATTTACATGATTATCGTTTGACGCGATTTATACGATCATCACATCGCCATGATGTATGATCCGAACGAATCAGATGAATATCGAAGAATATATCTGGATCGTTGATGAGACCATTAATTCTTTAGCCTGTGCTGACGTCTAGCTCAGCCGCTAACAGAATTATATCTAATCTAATTAGATTTATTATCGACCCAAATGGCTTCTATTGCTGCCTCAGCTGCAGCAAAATCCGCATTAGGTTTATTCGGTAACAGTATCTTTCTTGGAAGATTTCCAGCTCACTGTTCCTGTTATTCAAACTTTATAGTACCGTTGTATTTATCAGTTTGGAAACTTGTAGCAGTGATCCAGTCACTTCAAGTTCTCCATCTCCATAGTTTAAGATATCATGCTTAGTTCTCTAAGATAATAAGTATATTCTTAACTTCAGTCTAGTATCTATCACTTGGATTGGTCTGATTGTGACTCCTGTGCTCAAAGCATATGAGACACCAGGTCGCGTACATTTTTCAATGTACAATTTCCCAGAGAGTATTAAAACTTTAAATCTATCCCAGTAGATCTTTATTCCTAGAATAAAGGTTGTTACTCAAAGAATTCTACGGAGAATTTCTATGAAAGCCAAAGCTTTCACCGATTATTTTATAGGAATATCATTTCCAAGAAATGAATAATATTATCATTATTTTATACAGGACTTCATGGTCAGTGCGCTCCCACTAACCTCCTTATATACACAAGAATTATTTTTGTTTTGAATCAAATCATATACCATTATGATTACATCAAGACGTCAGTTCCAAGAACCTAATGCTTGCTTAAATCCAAACATGGATCGAATAACCCGCAACCTTGTTTGCTGTTTTAGTAAGACAAAATCGTCAGGATGTTTAAACATCCTCCAAAGGTTTCCGTTTAAAAGGAAAGCGATTTTGACCTTTAACTGACACCATTTCATAAATGAAATGTACAGCTTTAGCAAGCATTATCCAAATGGATTTATCGTGGCAACTAGTAAAAGGTTGAATCGTAATCAACACAATGTTGATAACGATACATTTCCGCTACAAGCCCAACTTAGTACGTTGGTATGTTGCCATCCATGTATGTCTTCCTTGAAGACTTATAGTACCAATAGGCACAATGTCTTGCGGTACATCAACTAATATCCAAACTTGTTGATTTACATAGAATCCATTTCGGATTCATGACACTTTGTCATGACAGAGAGTCGATACCTTGTATCACTTCCTCATACGTAGTCAGTTGGTCTACCTCAATAAGATTAATATCTTTATGAGGTGAGATCAGAAACCCATACCCCAGGTTGTTTTCCGACTCTCTCCGACTTACGTGGTTCTTGTGTATTCGAAGATTACTGGTGATAGTTTCATCCTTGATGAACTATTTGTGTTCCATTAAGGATTTGGTGCCTTTGAATAGTATTACTAAGATTTTCATCGAGTTTTACTATCCTCCCACTTACCACTGCATATCGGTATTCCTATTAGGAAAACAACATGGTGAGCAACAATCTAATTGTTCTCTTGTGAGATGTACAAGTACAATACTTATGGTATCCTAGGATATCCTACAATTGGCACTTATCCAATTTGGGTTTTAGTTTGGTATCATCCCAACGTATGGACTAGCATCCCAAATCATCAGGAGTGAGAACCCAGTTTCGTTCCGATTCATACCTAATATGAAGTCTGTCAAACAGATTATTATGGAACCTTATTCTAAATAAGTTCTGCACTGTTTAGCGTATCCGTTGAAGGAAATGGTAGCTCAGAGCGACTCATGATTGACCTTATCATGTCCAACAAAATTCGGTTTATCTTGTCGGACACATCGTCAAATTGACGTGTTCCGGAAGGAGTCCTCATTGAAAGAATACTATACTCTTTCAAGTATTAAGAAACTCATTGCTTAAGTATTTTCATCATGGTCAAACCGTGATGTTTAATACTTTAGCCGATTGTTTGTCTATTTCGTGTCGAAACTTAAAAGTTTCTGATTTGTGTTTCATAAATAAACACATAACCATAATGCGATGCCACATCCGCATAGGTCACGAAATATTGATATCCACATCTAGCCTAGCTAGACATGGGCCCACTTGCTTCACTATGAACTAGGGCTAACATATCAGTGGCATTTACACTTTTACCAAGTAAATAGTGTTTTAGGCACTTTGCCCAATAAACTAGATTTGTAGACTTTATTTGATTAGGATCAAATTAGTCCGAGTACCTACTCTTCAAAAGTGCGGATATACGAGTCTTGTTTGATTGTGTCCCAGACAACAATACCACAATTAGTTTCTTCTGATCAAATCAGTTTGAACTATTTGTTTGTCATTAATATATTTGAGATTTATTAATATTAAAAATATAAATTCTGATATTCACATCTAATGTGTTTATCTCAATATCATCTTTATATAATAAAACACTTTAGTTTTCTAAAATATAAGGTTCACCCGCAGCGGGTCAAACACTGATATAGAGATAATGTTCCTAGTCAAACTAGTTACATTATAACAGTTTCCAAATTTAGGTACACACCCGAAGGTAGTTCCTAAACTTAGGTACCTGCGGATAAAACAACGATAGTTGTCCCGTTTCCTATCCGTAGATTAATCTCGTTTGAAGTCAGTATCCTGCTCAAAGCAGATTCTGAACATCAATACATATATTTATGTACCATACTAAATATTTAAAATCTAATTTTAATATTAGTAATGAACATAGTATGACAAATATATTTAAAGTCAGAGCCTTGCCCTTTCTTTAATTCCTTCATATCTGTCATTTCCAAACGGCAGTCTCTTTGGGATATGTCCTATATCTTCCCAGAAGATAATAATGATTTTGCCTTTACCTTTTTCAATATTTCAGAAGCCTTTGGCCAAGCTTTGGTTTCTAGAATACTGAAGTAAAGTGCGCCTTGCGCTACTGCCTAATTGCAAAGTTTGACTTTATCTCCTTGAGAATAGTCATTAATTCTCCAAGAATTATTAATTGCAATTTAGTACTTCTAAAATCTAAATATAGATTTATGAAGATCCTTCAATTCTTCATCATACTTTAAGGATCTAATCCTTAGTTATGATTAGGAAATAAGGAGTCTAATGCGACAAGTTTAATGAATTAAGCACTTAAGTTATCATTACATAATTCTTCCAAAGATTATGATCTACTATTTGCTTAACTCTAGGTTTAGGCATAATAGGTTATTTTATCAAATAAAGTAACTTATTATTTATTTCCAGGACCATCCTGAAATTATTCCCAATTTGAAAATTAAATCATTTAAAACATTTTAATCCCAGATTATATTTTAAATGTCCAACTTTTCAATTTTATTTGATTTCAATAGTCCAACTATTTAATCAATCCATTTCAGGTACTATTTATTATAATGATTACAATAGTCCAACTATTTAATCAACTATAATTTTTAATTCAATTATATTATTACAATCCAATGATAAAATCAACTATTAATGAATTTTGTTTGAATATAGTCCAATTATATTAATCAAAACAACTTTAAATATTAGTCCAACTAATAATTTTATTTATTTGACGTGTGATATTTGTTGAGCGCGTATGGCGAGTAATTGAACGAATATTGCAAATTCAATTCTTGCCTCCCACTATTTTTCGGTGAGCCTCTAACCCTCTGTCGAGTACTCGGGAAACCGTGTTTCCTAGTGGGCTAGGATCCTGTTAAATGTCACACAATCTTGACTTTGGCAAACAAATTGTATGATAATTAACTAGGTAGATCTCTAAGATCAATTGGATCAAATCCAATTCCTAGATCCAGTAGGTGGACAACCAAGTCCGAAACATATATCTTATATATGCCTACATATCCAATATGTACCCTAACCTTTTTCCTCTGAATCAATTAAGCCTTGGCTTTGGCACAACAAACCTAGTGATCCCAGTCAAGCGCGACCCATTGACTATGGAAAGCTTCGTAATCAATGTCGAGTGACAAGAAGTGTTCTTGACTTTGGCTAACAAATCACAACTTGGACAAGACACCGATATGGAACAAAGCTCTCATGATTCAAACACATCCTCGACGGACAAAGGGCTTGACTTTGGCCAACAACCCAATGTCAGTCTCGGATCTTGAGTAAGAATCACTCAATGGAAGGAAAAACGCTTGATATTATGTGAGGGTTTTTCGGGTGCAAATTGGCTACCAATTTATTATCTTTGTTAAGGTCTCATCATCATACATCCTTAAACATGCATTCTAAACACATAATAAAGCGAGTATGAAAATTAAATAATAATGATATGCGGATGGATACTTAACACATTGATCCTAGATCAAATCTCTCACTTTCTCTCTCAAACTAGCACTTGTATTACTTCTACCCGTTACACTACACTCAAAAGAAACCTCATTTACATTGAGGGGAATAGGTGAGAAAAGAATACAAAGAGAATAGAGGTGATAAGGCTGGGACGCAGGTCCAATTTAATAAATCAAATTTATTACAACAATTTCCAAAATTGCCCCCACCCGACTAATATCCATCTGATATACATTATTCATTCATCACAACCATGTATTCACACAAGCATGTTATCACTCAATCTAATCAAATTAATTAATCTGATAATTAGTGATCATCCAATGTTCAAACAACGATTTGATTTTGCGCGAGTCAAACTCGTTTTGCGAATAAGTACTCAATGTACGAATTCTCGAATTAAATTAAACTACAACATTAAATCCAATTTAATATGTATTTAATACTAATTTACTATTGAATTCCAAATTAAATATTACACTTATTAATAAACCTTTTACGACTTAAATTCAAAATTTAATCACTACGAGTCTCAAAGCCCGATTAACGTCCAACGTCAATTCAATTCAAGTCCAATGGGCTTTAATTAATTTCTTTAAGGCATGGGCTTCGGCAACCAAAGCCCAATCAAGGAGTTACCCTATAAGCCTAGTAATCAATTTCGGCCCATTAGGCCCATTAAACTTTAAAGGTTCATTAAATCGCATTTGGGCTTTATGGAAGCGGTTTTGGGCCCAATTGGATCCAATCCAATTTGCCTAAACCCAACTTTGTACAACAAAGCCCAATAAGCCCATTTACAACTTTAAAAGCCCAAATCCAATTTTAAGGCCCAATTAATTAAATTCATAAAATCCAATTTCACATTTAATTAACCTAAAACGTATATCATGATTAATCACCCAAATCAATATTTCCAAAACATCAAATTAGCTTAATTAATCATGTTCATCATATCATCATCACATGTCCAACAAATTAATGAAAAATCAAACCCAATTACATGCTTAAAGTGGCTCGGCCAAGGAGAGACTTTTTATCCGATTCGAATTCAATCCAATTAATTTCACAATCGATATTAAATCCTTATCCCGAATTGTTTCTAACTCATACAATGAATCAAAAAACAAAAATTCCAAGACATTAGGGCAATCCTACATTCGGCCAAGCATAAGGTATTTGGGGATTTTTGTTCAATTCAAAATTCAATCCAATTAATTTCAAATTAACATTATCAAACTTCATTCCAACTCATCCAATGAATCAAAATGAAAAAATGCAAGATTATCCAAAAACCCTAAACTTTCGGCCAAGGTATAAATTTTGGGGAAAATTGTTCCAAACTAATTTTCAACAAATTGATCCAATCAATCTTCAATTAAACATGTTATAAGCATACTCAAACATCCAATTCATTCAAATCATGCTCAAAACAAGTTTACCCAATTTTAAGCCATAAAAATTTCATGCTTGAACCTAGGCTCTGATACCATTGTTGGTTTCTAATTAGGTCCCAAGATCAAATAAGCACGAAAATAATGTGTGAATACATCAAAGGAGATAGCGGAATACTCACATCGATCGGTTAAGACGATTTGATGAAGAACAAAATGAAATTTCCACCTCCAAGGGGCGCCAAACTACAGCAGTCCACTGCCTTCTATTTTCAGTTTTGGTTCAACATTTTGAGCTTCGAATCTTCGTTGTTTGATTCCCGGCTCGTGGGTGGGTTTCCCTAACACCTTCGTATAACTCTCGGAGTGCTAGCTCTTGCCAAATTTGCCACAAAATGGCTCCAAAAGGCTTCCCACTGCTCGGCATTTTGAGCTGAACCAGTGAGCTTTCACAGCCCCATTTTGGGCGTGAATTAGAGAGAAAGAGATGAAGATGAAATGTGTTTGTTAGTTGGTAAAACAATATCCAATATCCTTTATATATTTTCCATAAAATATATTAAAGATTTACCAAATAAATTATCAAATAATTAAATGGTAAATGATTTTCCAACCACTTGCACTATTTCAACAACTCCTATCACTCAAAGTGACAAGTTGCTTTTCATTCAATCAATCACATCAATCAATCAAATGTCACATCACTCAAAGAGACGTTTGATTTGACGCTTGATGTGACGAATGATTTGGCGTTTGATGTGACTTGCGTGCCGCACTCGAATTCGAAATACGAATGCGCTCGCAATCACTCTCGTGCTCGGGTTCGCTAATTCCTAATTAGTAAATTTTCTGTTGCGTCGTAATTAAATGATTACGCCTAGCGAATTCACTATTCACGTCGCTAACGAATTAATTCTAAATTAATTCTTTCACCCGAATTAAAATCCAATTTCAATTCCGTTTCGAAATCCAATTTCGATTAATATATCGAATATATTAATTTACCCGATTAATTCCAAATTAATCGTTTTCTCTCTTTAGATGATATTTTATCCCAGATAAAATATCTCCGTAATTAATCCCAGATTAACTTTCTCTTTCATTGAATTAATCCCAGATTAATTAAAGTACGAGTCATACATCATTGGTGAATCATTGGAAAGCGACCCATGAGATCCCCGGATATGTTGGCAGTAAATACGGTTATCGGACTATCCGAACACGTAAGTACCATGTACTACGTTTTACCGATTTACAAGACAAGGTTGGCTTCTAGCAAAGCGCCATGCCTACCCAATTCTCCGGAAATATCCTTACAGGAATATATGATCTATATCAGGCGTAGTATACATCGTATATTTTGCAATTCGATCCAGTATCGGAGAGTCACGTGCTAGGCCTGGGGCTGGAGTTGTGTCTGCCCCGTACGAAGCACATGTCAGATGTCTGGTAACTAGTCTTTATAATCGGATATACATGTCATAGTCATAATATCCCGATGGTCGCGCAGCACTTAAGAGCACTAATACCGTATCCTGCGTGACATCATCTCGACTATGACTGGAGTGATACTTTCATCTTGACATCACACCCAATACTCTACGATTCTCAATACACCCAGCATTGGCGTACACAAAACCGGTTAAAGCCCTGGACGACCGCAACTAAAGTATATTGATTGTTGTAAGTATTAGCGGTGCAGGTCTCAGGTTAAGACCAAATACACCTACCCTGATGTCGGACTCCTATAGTACCAATGGGATTCCGAGGGGGTCTATCCAAAGTGAAGCTGTTTCCCATACCATCGGTGAAACACAACCTCACAACCCATATCCAATACTTAAATATATGAGAACTATACTGTTGTGCCCTCACAACGGGCACAAGTGCGATACTAGTCTTTTACGCATTACCGATGTCCTATCTCGATAATACTCTGACTAGGGATATTTAATAATTAATCCTTCATGGACTGATACTGTCTCATATCATCTCAATCCAGGAACTAATCATATGGACCTCTTATCATTTATACATCTAAAGTGATCTAATCACAAATGATAAGAGTGCAATTTCCTTTGTCACATAGTTAATTTGTACAAGAACACCATGATCTGTACAAATAGTGACGCTATGGGTCATAATTGTCCAACATAGAGGAATAGTACAGCCTATTCCCGCTGGTGACATCTTCGGATCGGGGATATTACAAAGATGGTATAAGAGTCAGGTTTATGAAGTCAGTGAGTACAGTGGGTAAAGTGTTGGGGGTCTTGTATATATAGTATGTCTGGGATACTTGTATACAGGGCACTACCTCTCCAGTATCCGATCCTCGAGTACGTCCTCAAAGTTCCATATAAATGTTAGTGAGTTTGCCTAGATCATTGGATAGCATTCCTTATGAGAATAATTATATTCTAGATACAAGTTAAGAAATCTTCTTGAAGTTATACCGAATCAATACCCGAAGAATAAACGAGCTATGAAACCAGACAACAGGATTTTAAGAAAGCTATTGAGGAAGTGAGAATGTAAAGCTATAAGAATGTAAAGAATGATGCATAAGAGTATAAGTAGTCAAAGATAAAAAATAGTAAAAAGATGGAATAAGGTAGTGAAATTTTAAGGATATCCACCCTGGATAATAGAAAGAGAATAGAAATGCCCGAATGAGTAATAGAGAGCCTAGAAGATGTAAGACCTCTTGCCTCCTCAGAATATTCCTTCAAGCCGAACTAATGGTCTACAAGTACTTTCTATGGGTAGTAAAGTCCCATGAGTACCCACCCAGAAATATAGGAAGAGAAAAGAAAAGATAGAAAGAGAAGTAAGAGACAGAATAGAGATATATATGCAATCAGAAGTAAATAGAAGAATAGAAATAGATAGATAAGATAATGCCAAAATCAACAGTGGTAAGAATTAGAAACACAGAGTTAGATAATAAAGGATAATACCAGAGTTTGTAGTAAATGAGAGTGTAGCAAGACTAAAACTGAATAAAAAGCTGAGTAGATCAAAGTAAAGTTTCTTTCCCTCAAGCGAGATTCCCTTCTTCCTAAAAAATTCTTCCAAAAGTTATCCTTATAACTATCGAGCGTCTTGAATAGATAGGGAGTTCCCCGAATAACCGAGAACATCTATAAATAGAAGAAGTAAGACATCAGGAATTTCATCAAGGCCTCTAATAGATGAGAGATGCTATAAAGATAAAGAGATTTTAGATTTCCTGAACTCAGACCTGTAGGAAAACAATATGAATGGCGACAGAAACAACAGTTAGTTACCCTAGCCAATGGATTCAATAGATAAGGACTCGACCTACCCAGATCTCCACTCCTCCTAAATACCAGTTAAAGAAGTTATCCTGACAGAGTCTATCTCATACCTATCCTACCTGAGCAATAGACACCATCAGGACATAAAGTACTAGAACAAGGATAAAGAAACTCACTGAGGCATAAAGAAAAAAACCAAATAGATATAAGCAGTTCCTATCAGCATGAGTATAGGCGACCGTAAGAAAACCCAATAGGAGTCCATCTCAAGAAATGAAAGGACCTTGAAAGGCGAATCACCCAGAAAAAGATTAAGCTTCGAGGATATAAATAAATGAACCTAGCATAGCCACAAAGATCAGGGCAGGGTATCACGAGACTTATAGGACTAGTAGTAATCCATTGGATAGACCAATGTAGTAGAATATGTAGATTGGCCTAAAGTCAGTAGGGATCCATGGGAGTATACAAAAATAAACAGTGAGGTTGGGGCATTTAGGAGTAATAAGAGTACCAGTGTAGAAAGCGGAACATAGCGCCACAACTGTAGCTTAAAGCATGAGTAAAGAGCGGGAACTAGGAAGTAGTTAGAAGAGTGAACCACCACTAGCCTCAATAATATGGTGTAGAGCAAAGAAATAGGGTATGAAAATAGTAAACAGGAAACATGAAGTGATGAGAGAGAGTTCAGTACGTATAGAGATATAAGAAATGAAGTTTGGAGACAGTAAGATAGGTGAAGACCCCAGAGCAATCGATAAAAAACAAAGGATTTTAAGACACGGAGTAGACAACCAGGTCCCTGTAGAACAAATGATGACCCTTACTTCCATAAATCTCGATTCTAGAAAGCGTGCAAACACTAACCAGATCGTCACAGAGCCTAAGTGTAAAGCAAAAATACATGCATGTCGATCATTAGAGAATGCATGGAGTCGTCCCTCAACTCAGCGCCAGTAAAGAATAAGAACCAGTAAAGAAGTGTAAGGGACATAATAGATGAAATAAGAAGATGAAAATGTTTTACATGAGATAGAACAATTGTAAACATAGTACGTTGAGCCGAATCTAGAAGTTGTTTTAGAATTATAATCCCTTAGGGGAGTAAAGGCTTAAATGAACAAAGGAACCATAGAGAGAGCGACTCTCGAGAGTATAGAATATGACTCATAAGAGTCTCATTATTTTGAGAAATGAGAACTAGATAAGAGTAACACCTGAACCAAATGATTTAGTAGAAGACGTTCTAAGTAAGTAAAGCTGATAGAGTTCTTAGGAGAGTAATGGTGTAAGGAGTTCAAGGGACTGAGATAAGAAAGAAACCTAAGCTGCAGAGTGAGTTTCTTAAGGAAAGATAGTAAGGAGAGAATAGTGGCACCCAGAGAAGGGAAGTAACAACTTTAGAAGGCTAAACAACAGAGATAAGATAGGAAAAGTACGAAGGCAATATGAGGAAGTTCTTAGAGAGCACGACCTTAGAAGGACTTTGCAGGAGAGATTATACGTTCGAGAGTCAGAAAAGAATAGAATTATAGTTGGAAGAGACAAATCAGACAATTTTAGCTATAGTACCCTAGTGTGAGAAAAGATGCCAGATGTATATACATAAGAGTTCTAATTTTATAGTTCAACAGTATGCGCAACTAGGCCACCATAACCAAAAAGGCTTCGGAAAAAGGTCCTACCCTCCCAACCCTCGTTAGACAACAACAACAGAGGTGGATCATGATGATTGCCTGAAGACATTCCCAGGAATAAGTGAAAGTATAATGGAAGAAAACTGGAACAAAAGACCTTCAGACATAGTTTAAGAATATAATAAAAGTGAGAGACAGTGCTGGATCAAATAGTTAGGAAAGAAGTTGTTCAAATGGTATGGTACAAGGATAAAGTAGTAGTCAAGTATTGACTAGGATATAAAGGAACCAGTGTTAGACACAATAATGGATAGAGAAATGAAAGATATCATTTGGATATGGAACTCGAGACATAGACCATGGGAGTTCTTAGTATAGCATACGAAAAATCAGAAGGCAAGAAGAGTGCAAAGGAAAAAGATTAGAAGTAAAGCTGCGGAGGTACAACGACGGTAGTAAAAACATACCTAGTATGTAAAGACAAAGTGTGTAACTACAAAGTTTCATAGTATCAGAATGTAACCAAAGATCCCTTATGTGTTAATTCACGTAAATCATATAAAGTACGCAGCCCTAGTCTAAGTTGAACAAACCACTACAGGTTTGGGATAGCTTTAGCCATAAGTATGGGTGGTTTGTTAAAATTGTAGCATAGAATGGGATCAAAGGGATAAGTTATTGTGGAGTTACAGTTAGTATATAGAGTAAATCCTTAGTATATAGAGTAAATCCTTAAGGTATGACTTTGGGGACAATCGGTAAATCCCTCAATGTCCCGGGATGAGACTCTACAATGTTTCCCTACTGGACATCCCGTGGTATTTAGGGCGTAACGTTTTCATACAAACTCTGATTTTTATGAATTTTATGTTGACGGAAAGCTGAGATTGAGTCCTACAACTTCCGCGTTGAAAAATTTTTGAAACTCAGACCAGAAATAGGTAAAAAAAATGCAAGTCCAAATTTAGATGAATAATGATTTTGTGGTCAAATAGAACAATCTCAAACTTTCTCCATCTTTCCACACATTTCTCCATATTTCCAAATTTCAAAAAGGCCTTAGTATAGAAGTCCAAATTTAGATGAATAATGATTTTGTGGTCAAATAGAACAATCTCAACTTTCTCCATAGAAGAATAAGAAGGAGAAGAAGAAGAAGAAGAATAAGAAGAAGGAAAAAGAAGAAGAAGAAGGAAGAAGAAGAAGAATGAGGAAGAAGAAGAAGAAGAAGAAGAAGAAGGAAGAAGAAGAAGAAGAAGAAGAAGAAGAAGAAGAAGAAGAAGAAGAAAAGGGAAGCAAACAAGTAAGCTTAGGGAAAAAAAAAGCTAAACCCATTTGACCCAAATCTTGAATTATTTAATTTTGAAAGCATAATGGTAGGACCGAGAAGAAGAGGAAAATGGAAGTAAACAAGTAAGCTTATAAAAAAAAACAGCTAAACCCATTTGACACAAATCTTGAATTATTTAATTTTGAAAGCATAATGGTAGGATAGAGATGATGGTATGATAGGGGATACATTTTAATGAAAAAAAATATAGGAAAAGTGATTCTTGAACAAAATACCCAATTTTGAAGGTTTTAAAGTTTGGTTAAAATTAGTGATTTTGAGGTTTAGTGAGTTGTTGAGGATGATAATTGTATATAGAACATGTGTATTTAAGATATAATGAAATGATTTGTGTGATAAAATTGATATGGAAGTATTAAGGATGTATTTGGGTGAGAAAAGAAATGTAGAAACCTGGTAATCAGGTCTGCATTGTGAAACAGATTGGCACGCATCACGACTCGTGCTGGGGATCATGAGATTCGGCGCTGGTTTGGTTCACGACACGACGCGCAAGGATTTTGTGTCATGACGCGCACATCATAATTTCCCAAAATCAGTTGTAAATCATCCCAAATCAATTTTAAATCATCCCAATTCCACCCTCGAGTGTTAGAGACAACCCCTGAGGTCTCATATCAGTTGATATGCATACATCGCATCTTATTCCAAGCATGATATATTAAGTAATGATATCACTTGAATGGAAAAAGCTTATCCTAGATCCAAAATTCATCTCGTGGTTTGAATCTAACCAAGTTACCATTTAAGGACCATTGCTGGAAATGCATTTTCCTTCGATGAAGCGATATAACACCACCCAGTTTCCAATCAGTGAGTGGACATTCTTCTTTTAAACTAATTTTTATTTTGATTCAGGCTTATATTTTACGCTTTAAGGCATTAAAAGATTTTCTTTATAATTATTTTCATATAAAGTTATGTTTGAGAATGTAAATATTTTTCAGAAAACATTGTGTACAGCTTTGAGACTCAAAGTATGATTTTTATGTTTTTTGGGGTATGGGGGAAAAACCCAACCCAGTATGCAACTTGATACAGTATGGAATTGACGGACAAATATATGTGCACATGTAGAGGACTGGGGGGACGGCGATACATAACGCCCCTAAATCCTAGAGCAGGGCTAGCGGGATGGTGATATATAACGCCTCTTGATGAGCGGAAAATATCAATATTTACTGCCCCTTTTACCTAATAGGTTGTTTAGTTTCTCGGGTTTGATGAATATTTTGATGTGTTTTAGTTTATTTTGCAGATAAAATAATATTGGGGCACAGTGGAATCATTTAGGATGAAATGTGGAACAAATAAGGGCAAAAATGGACTTGACATATGGATTTTGGAGGTTGGAAACTTGAAATTGTTGGAAAATTATGACCCATAGCGTCACTATTTGTACAGATCATTGTGTTGTTGTACAAATTAACTATGTGACAAAGGAGATTGCACTCTTATCATTTGTGATTAGATCACCTAGATGTATAAATGATGAGAGGTCCCTATGATTTGTTCCTGGACAGAGAATGATATGAGACAGTATCAGTCCACGAAGGATAAATCATTAAATATCCCTAGTCAGAGTATTATCGAGATTGGACATCGATAAATACGTAAAAGACTAGTATTACACTAGTGCGCGTTTGTGAGAGCACAACGACATAGTTCTCATATATTTGGGTATAGGATACTCATGCAAGTGTAATAGGAGGTTGTGTTTTATCGATGGTACGGGAAACAGCTTCGCTATGGATAAGACCCCGCGGAATCCCATTGGTACTATGACTATGTGTCTATGGGAGTCTGCAATCAGGGTAGGTGTATTTGGTCTTAACCTGAGACTTGTACCGCTAATGCATACGACAATCAATATACTTTGGTTTAGGTCGTCCAGGGCTTTTAACCGGTTTTGTGTACGCCAATATTGGGTATATTGAGAATCGTAGTGTGTTGGGTGTGATGTCAAGACGGAAGTGTCACTCCAGTCATATGGAGATGATGGTCACGTAGGATACGGTACTGGTTCTCTTAAGTGCTGCAGCCATCGGGATAATATGACTTGGTCATAGTTATCCGATATAGAGACTAGTCACCAGACATCCGACATGTGCTTCGTACGGGGCATACACAATTCCAGCCCCAGGCCTAGCACATGATCATCCGATGTTGGACAGAAAAATACACAATACTACGGTATACTACGATTGATATAGATCCTTATTCCTGTAAGGATGTTTCAGGAGAATTGGGGAGGCATGGCGCTTTGCTAGAGGCCAACCTTGTCTTGTAATTCGGTATAAACGTAGTACGAGGTACTTACGTGTTCGGATAGTCCGACGACCGAATTTACTGCCAACATATCCGGGATCTCATGGGTCGCTCCCAAAGATTCACCGATGACGTATAACTCGCACTCTATATTAATTTGGGATTAATTAGAAGAGAGAGAAAATTAATCTGGGATTAATTGCGGAGATATTTTATCTGGGATAAAATATCCATTAAAGAGAGATAACGATTAATTCGGAATTAATCGATAAATTAATATATATTTGATATATTAAGCGAAATTAGATTTCTACACGAAATTAAAATTAGATTTTAATTCGGGCGAACGAATTAATTTAGAATTAATTCATTAGCGACGTGAATAGTGACTTCGCTATGCGTAATCATTTAATTACGACGCAACGGAAAATTCGTTAATTTAGAATTAGCGAACCCGAGCCCGGGATTATTTGCGAGCGCATTCACATTGCGAATTCGAGTGCGGCACGTCAAATCGCTAGTCGCATCCAGCGTCACATCAAGCGTCAAATCATGTCACTTTGAGTGATGTGACAATTTGATTGAGTGATATGACATGATGTGAGTTAGTCGAGTGGTTGGAATGTTTGGTATATGAATTGATTTTTGAAATCAATTATTTGATTTTACACCATTTGACTTTTGTAAAATTATTTGGTAAATCATTTATATATTTTTGGACCAAAAATATATAAAGGAAACATATACCATTTTTTCAAACAATTCAACACATCTCTCCTTCTCTCTTTCTCTCCTAAACTCACACCCAAGGGGCTGTTAAAAAGCTTACTGGTTTTGACAAAACAGTGAGCTGTGTGGGAAGCTTGAAGTGTGATTTTGTGGCAAAATCACAAGTGCTAGCACACTTACGGGACATGCTAAGGTGATAGGGAAGCTCACCCATGAGCCGGGAATCGTTTGACGAAGGTTGGAGCTCAAAATTTGGAGGCAAAACCGAAACCAGTGAGCTCAAAAACTGCAGCGGTTCACGCCCAACCAGTGAGCATTTTGGAGTTCCGTTGCTTGCCGCATCACTCAACCGATCGATGTAAGTATTCCGCAACTTCCTCGATGTGTATTCGCAATGTTTTTCATGCTTATAATCGATCCGGGACCTTAATAGAAACCAACATAAATGGCGCTCTAAATAAGTATAATTTCAGAAATTTCAACTTTGCACAATTTTCATATTTTGGCCATAACGTTCTACTCCGATATCAGATTGAGGTGATTCAAGTTCCATATTAAAGACGAGTCAAAGATTTACAACTTTGACGTTAATAATAATTTTGAATTATGAAGATTTCATGACCGAAATTGATGAAATATCCAGAAGTATGTTATGTATAATTATTAAAGTCATTTTCAAAATAATAAATAAATAAATAAATAATAAAAATTGTCAAACTTCCACCAAACATGCTTGAATGTTTGGTGGAGGATTTGGTGCCATGTTTGGTGCCAAGTTTGATGCCATGTTTGATCCAATCTTTGGTGCCATGTTTGGTGGAGCAATTGGTGGAGAAATTAGTGGAATCCTTTAGATTTGCCTATAAATACCAAGCCATTTCATTTGTAATTATCATGCTTTCCTTAGGTTTTTATAAGAAATTTAAGGATTGCATCTTGTTTGTATTTATTTTCAGTATTTTAATTATGCATTTTTATTTTCAGTAATTGTAGTAGTTTATTTTATTTTATTTTCTTTTATGTTTAGTTGTTAAATTTCCCATGGGGAATGGTGAAACTTTTATTATTTTAGTTTAGATTAATCTCCCTTAATTATAATATGGAAATTATAATTTAATATTATGGACTGAAGGTTATATCGCCTTAATGGCTTATTTTTATGTATTTGACATAATGTGACACCACATATATGATCGGCATTTAGGTGACAGATAATTACCGCCTATATGGCTGGTTTTTGGACAAATGATAACACCGCATTTCTGGTCGGTTGGACTTAATTGAAAATCTGACTTAATCAGGATACCGCCTATATGGTCGGTTGGTACAATCACTGAAAATTTCTATATTATAATAAGAGAGATTTCTAAATTAGAATTAGTAAAGGTGGATCCCCTAACCCCATCATTTTATTTTTATTATAGTGAAGTGATGAAACACAATAATCACATGCTTAATAATTGATTTAATTATATATGGGTAATTCTTTAGTTTGTTTATTGAATCTTAAGCTTAATTCTTTTTGTTTCTTTATCACCAATACGATTGACGTGGTAAACTTAAAATGAACCCGACGAAGGAATTTTAGGTTTCAGCCTTAGATTCAATAGCCCACGATCTTACTTGAGGATAAATAACCATTTAATAGATTTCCTTACAGGATAGACATATACCTGTCGGACGAAGGTAGCCACTATTGGAACTTGAACTTAATGAATTCAGGTAACTTGATTAACATGGAAATATGATTAATTGGGTTATTTGGGTGTTTGCATCTCACCATCGACAAAGGCTTTTGCATATCTTCGTGTTCCAGGTTAGCAAACTGATTTATTACACATATATAAGATAATCAATTCATCATTAGAATAATATTGTGTAGAGTCACGATCCTAGATATTTGTGTCTTTTGTTATTTTCCTAGTATTTTCTTTTTTGTTTTTATTTATTTATTTGTTCAGCAAATCCACATTCAACCAACCCAAAGTAATCATTCCCTTCACCTTATAATTAGATACATGTAAATAAATAGTATCAATAATTAATAACAATAATATGAATTAAGTCCTCATGGGATCGATATTTTTATACTACTTGAATTATACGTGCGCTTGCATTATACGCGTGTGATTACGCCGGTCACCCCTAGACCCTAGTTTCAGAGCTTGGGTTGTAGCATAGATCCGCACCCCCAGTTCTAGTTCAGTGGCTTGGGGGACGGTGATACGTAACGCCCCAAGACCACTAGTTTCATAGACATTAGTGGCATGCTTTTGGGGGCGGCGATACCTAACACCACAAAGTCATGGATCTGCGTTGCTGGCTACAGTTAAGCAAATGGGGGGACATCAATACATAACGCCCACATAAGTCAAGGTTTTCATATACATAGCAGTTCACAGTGATCAGATTTTCAAACAGATTTTCAAACTTTCAGAAACAGTTTCAGAATCAGACTTTTAAAAGAAGGTTTTAAAAAGAGAAGTTTTACTAAAGAAGTTTCAAGCACATTTGTAACGACCCGAGTTATTTTAGCATGTTTATGTAATTTTTTTTTTTTGCACGTGGGGTCGCGTCTGAACTCGAGGTTTATTTTTAGTATAAATGGAACCTTTTCAAGGAATTAGTTAAGGGATATCATTAAAGCAAACTTGAGGGATTAATTTGGAATTTGTCAAAAAGAAAAAATGAATCTAGATATTTTCTTTATGCATATACACGTGTAATAGACCTATATATTAAGTGTACACACATCAAATCTATATAATAAAGGAGAATGGTGTTGGAGGAAAGAGAGTGTATCCAACGGTTCTCTTTATGTGGCTTAATTGACGGCCCAGATCATTTCATTGGTAATTTGAGGAAAGAGAGTGAATTGATTGATGGAAATGGTTAAAAATTTTCAAATTAAAAAATAGAAAGTTAAAATAAAATCATTAATTAAAAAATAAAATCATTTAATTCTGTACACCGTGCCGTAGGCACGGGCAAATACTGTAACACAGTGCCGTAGGCATGGCCAAATACTGCAACACCGTGCCGTAGGCACGGCCAAATACTGTAACATCGTGCCGTAGGCACGGACATCATTTAATTAAAAAATAAAATCATTTAATTCTGTAACACCGTGCCGTAGGCACGAGCAAATACTGTAACACCGTGCCGTAGGCACGAGCAAATACTGTAACACCGTGCCGTAAGCACGGGTAAAAACTAGTTAATCTATAATCTAGATATATATATATATATATTTATATTAAAAACCCACACACGTGAAAAGAAAAACAGAAGAGGAAAGAGTGGCTGCTTTGCTTTTAAAGAATGGCGATGGCCATCTCTGCCACTGAATAATCAAGAAGCAGGTAGGCCCATTTGGCCATTTTTTTGAAGCAATTTTAAGCCAAACCGGCAGTTGCTTGAGAAGTATTATTTGCTTGTTCGGTCATTTGAAGAGGCTATTATTCTGGATTGCCGTTTCTTCCCTTGAAGTGATTTCAAGAAAACCAATTTCGGGGCAAAAGGTAAGTACACTATGACAGTGAATTCCTTGGGTTTTCTTGTTTGATGATTTTGGATTTTTTTAAAGAAATTGGAAAAAATTGAATGGGTTAAATGATTAGAAACATGCTGGAGTTAATTAAATTCAGTTTTAAGTGCGAATTTGGAAGAAATCGATTTGATTAAGGAAGAAGAAGATTAGGCATAATCCTTAGAAATTTGGGAAATTGGGAAAATTTGATATAAACCTTAGAACAGAAATTGGGAACAATTGAGTAGTCATATGTCAATAAAATTTGAAATTGGATTAATAGTGTGGGTGACTGTAAAGTTTTTTTTTTTTTTTTTGAAAATGGGTGACTGTAAAGTTAATAAAAGCGAAGACAGAGAGTAATAGGGGCAGTGTATTGGTGTTAATTTGAAATTAGAGATTTTGAATTTGGTTCAAGTAGTTATTGTTATTAAGGTTGGCTTGTTTTTATATATGGGTGTCAATTTTTTTTATTAGTGATGTTATGGTTGTTTTGCTTTCATTTCTCGTGAATTTGAGTCTGGTTTGTTTTAAATTGAGTATTGACTTAGCATTTGAGTGCTATCAATTAATGGCTTGATTTCAAGAACAAACACGTTTGTGTTGAAAAGGCTGTTTTTATATGGTTGGATGGTAGATAGTGGGGAGTTTAAATTTTAAGTTATGGATGTGTTTAAATAACTTCATGTAATGATGAATCATGATCGGGTTGATTTTATGTGGACCTAGATTAATGGATTTTAACCTTTATAAACTAAGAGGGTGTTTGGACCAAATAGGAAGAATGAAATGAGAGCTTAACTTGTTAGGTATGACCGTATTGAAGACATGGTGTATAAAGTACATTATATATGTTTATGTGACAAATGAGTAAACTTATGTCTATGTTATTAATTAGTGTTTAATAATATTTTAGAATTGCTTAATTACAAAAATTAAAGGTTTTGGATTTGACTAGGCATATGATGTGTGTACACTTAATATATAGGTCTATTACACGTGTATATGCATAAAGAAAATATCTAGATTCATTTGTTCTTTTTTATAAATTCCAAATTAATCCCTCAAGTTTTCTTTAATGATATCCCTTAACTAATTCCTTGAAAAGGTTCCCATTTATACTAAAAATAAACCTCGAGTTCAGACGCGACCCCACGTGCAAAATAAAAATTACATAAACATGCTAAAATAACCCGGGTCGTTACAACATTTTTCAGAAATAAAGTTTTCCTATAAGTTTTACTTTGAAAATCTTGGTTTTAGTAACAAATGTTTTTATAGTAGCATTTCAGTTTTTAGTCCGCTCACTTAGATCGTACAGAAGTCTAACCCCCCCCCCCCCCCCCCCCACCCCAGTCTTCGTTTTGCAGGTATTATAGGAGGACGAGATCGAGTGGATAGATTTTGATGGCAGTCACTAGTGGGTCTAAGTCCACCAGTCAGAGTATGAGTTCAGTCAAATCAAGCAAAGTTTAGTTTCAGAAAATTGTATAGTAAAGTTGTGTTTCAGTACTAAAGTGTAGATTTGAAATGTATGTCACGTTAAGTTTATGTGAGTATGAAATCTTTTACATTTTATATTACGATTTGGGCAATGGTCTCATGTTAAAATTATAGTTGAGATAACACAGTAGTATAGTATACAGTTAGTATGTCAGGGGCTCAAGGGAATAGTACGGCCTATTCCCTACTGGTAACATCTCCGGATCAGGGATGTTACAATTATAAAAAATGAGATTTCTAAATTGGAATCGTAAAGGTGAATCCCTTAGCCTTAATATTTCATTTTATTATTATTGTCTTTTTCAAAATCTCAATCAACTCAAACAAATCAGATCTTATACTCTCTTTTTTTCACACATAGTAGCATTCTATTTTTTATAAGACTATTCTCAGTGGATCGACCCCAGACTTAACGTGTTATTTTATTACCTCGATAATCTTATACTTGGGAGTAAAGTACCACTTTTTAAGCGTGTCAAGTTTTTGGCGCCGTTGCCGGGGAATATAATTTAGTATATAGAATAATAATTGTAATTATTTTTGTTTTTTTTTTCTTTTTCTTTTCTTTGTAAATATTTTCACTGCATTTCATATTTTTTTAGTTTAATTTTTATTTTCTCACTTGTTATTATTTTTCTTTTTGTAAATATTTTATTTGTATTTTTAAATTTTAGAATATAGTTTGCATTTAGGTTGCATGAAACATTGGTCTCGATAATTTGACGATAGATTAAATAGAGAGTCATATCACCTTCATTGTCTGTCAAAATGGCCGAGAACCAAAATGAGAATCAACCTACCCAGTTCAAAATCCAGTTGATCGGGAAGAAAACAAATCTCAACTTGAAGATCTTAATCATCATATGACACTCAGATAATTCATGAATCCCACTAAGGCAGGATTACCATCTTGCATTGTTTTTCCTCAAGATACAACATGTTTTAATTTTAAGCAAGGTGTCATCAAACTTTTACCTACATTCCATGGTCTAGAATCAGAGAATCCATATCAGCACCTAAGGGAATTTGAAGAGGTATTTAACACTTACACATACCAAAATTGCAGCATGAACATAATTTGATTAAAGTTTTTTCCTTTTTCTTTAAAGGATAAAGCTAAAATTTGGATGTATAACCTTAGGCCGGGATCCATTAGAACATGTGATAATTTACAAGAGTTGTTTTTTAAAGAATTCTTCCCCCCTTATAGGACAAACTCATTTAAAAGCATAATCATAACCTTCACACAAGAGTAGGGGATACAATTTACCAATGTTGGGAGAGATTTAAGGAAACATTGAATGTTTGTCCACATCACAGGTTTGAAACATGGAGATTGGTTGCCTACTTCTACGAAGATTTAACATCTCAAAGTAGACAATTAATGGAAATGATGTGTAATGGTGAATTTAGGGATAAAGATCTCGAAGATGCACTAGATTACCAATAACACATAGCAGATAATGGACAACACTAGGACACAGTTGGCACTTATGAGTCACCTGTAAAGCCACAACCATCTGGTAAAGGTATGTTTAACTTTAGGGAAGATCATGAACTTTCTATCAAGTATGCATCTCTAGTTAGGAAATTTGAGGCACTAGAAAAGAAAAAGAATGAGCATGTCAAGTCACTTTAGAAAGTCACATGTCAAATCTATAATTCAAATGAACATGACACATAAGTTTGGCCAACCTTGCCGATGCTACAAGAATGTCTCCATGGTCAAATCAATTCCATAAACACATTCAATAGACCAAACCCAAACCCATATTCCAAAACCTACAATTCTGGTTGGAGAAACCACCCAAACTTCAAATGGAGGAGTGATAACCAAGCACAATCATCGCAATAACCTCCCAAGAATTTTCAAAACTCTCAGAGCTATGCACCATATATCCCACCACCTATGAAAGCATTTTAGGATACCTTGCAAACATTCATTGAGAAATAGGACTCCATCAATAACCAACATGTGCAAGTCATGAATTAATTGAGAGAAAACTTTTCCAAAATCACAAATGCTTTGACATTAATGAGAAAGGAAAGTTTCCTAGACAAACACAGCTAAATCCCAAGAGTCACAAGGGTAGTTCTGGAAGTCAATACATAAACCTTGTCAAATCTGTTATGTCTCTTCGCAGTGGTAAGGAAATCCACAAACCTATTCTTGAACCTCATTCAGAGGATAAGGAATAAGTCGATGAAATATTACCCAACATTGATAATGATAGTATCTCTCATGCACTTCTATTTCCTCAGGCATTAAAAATAAAGAAATTGAACCATTCCCTGGATTTATATGAAGTATTCAAATAGGTAAAGGTCAATATCCCTTTATTAGATGCAATCCAACAAATTCCGTCCTGTGACAAATTTCTGAAAGACTTATGCACTGTTAAAAGGAAACACCGGGTAAGAAAGAAAGCTTTTCTAGCTGAACAGGTAAGCTTCATCATCTCCACCAATAATACATTAAAATATAAGGGTCATGGTTGTCCTACTATTTCTTATATTATTGGTAATCATAAAATTGATCATGATTTACCTGATCTTGGAGCTAGTGTCAATTTGCTTCCATTTTCGGTTTATCAATGTCTTTATATTGGTGAGTTGAAATTAACTTTGACTACTCTTTTAGTCATCGATAGATCAATCAAAGTATCGAAAGGAATTATGGAATATGTGTTAATACCAGTCGATAGAAATTAACTTTGACTACTCTTTTAGTCACCGATAGATCAGTCAAAGTATCGAAAAGAATTATGGAATATGTGTTAATACAAGTCGATAAATACATATATCCTATGGATTTTATTGTCTTAAATACAGAACCTGTAGTTAACAATTATAAGCC
The DNA here is from genome assembly GCA_019454045.1 of Zanthoxylum bungeanum. Classification (NCBI taxonomy): domain Eukaryota; kingdom Viridiplantae; phylum Streptophyta; class Magnoliopsida; order Sapindales; family Rutaceae; genus Zanthoxylum; species Zanthoxylum bungeanum. Next base: position 172,777 of record SKCR01049499.1, on the reverse strand, counting down.
AATTCCTGTAATACTTGGTCGTCCATTTTTAGGAAGAGCTAATGATTTAATTAATTACAAATATAGTCATGAATTTATCATTTGGCAATATGACGTTGAAGCTTAATATTTTTAACATGTACAAGCAACCCCAAGATGAGGACGATGAAGACGAGAGCATAGAACCAATTGTGGATGAAAATATTCATGGGAGTTTATCTTATCCCATGAAAATTTGTACTAATTCTCTTATAACTAGTACATAATTAGATTCAGATACTCATAATGATCTTTTGATTGATTCTATGCAGGTATTAGAAGACGATAGAGAGACACAAAATTTAGAGGATATTGAAAGAGTGGAGGAAGAAAAGCATGAGGTAGCATCCCATGTGAAATGAAAGACTTTGTCTGAAGGATTGAATCATACACTTCATGGAGTTAAACAAACTTACCATGCGGTAATTCTTCTTTTACAAATGATCAAGAAGGTAAGTTGTTGAAAAAACTTAAAAAGTGAATTTGATGGACTTTAAAATGTGTAATACAATTAAAAGATAATGTCTGGAAACGTAGACCACCCAAAAGATGGAATTATTACAAGAAAGACGTGGTTAAAACTATAGTTCTTAAAATTCTCGATTCATTTGTCCCTTACATTTCTGGTTTGGAGAAAAACACATGTGCTAAAAAAACAAAGAGCTACACAATTAGGTGTTTGTTATAAGTGATTGTGTGGGACATGCAACATACTGATGAGTGGTAAAACTATCACTATTTCCCACTTATTTAACCTAATATTTTTTATAGTTTCTTGAGTTTTTTGAATATTTTGATGTGTTTTGTGTTATTTTGTATATAAATAAAGTTTCAGGACATTCTGGAGGAGATTTGGACCAAAACAGTGAAAATTGGAAAAAGGGCATTTTGGTAATTTTGGCACGTCACGACGCCTAATGTGCGCTGAACAGTGCTAACGTGCGTCGAACAGTGCTAACGTGCACCGGGTCAGAATTTGAAAAGTTTGACTTTGCTAACGTGCGCCGTGCCACGTGTCACCATCACATCCGATCTACTAAAATGCGTCGCGCCACTGTTCGTTTCTATGATTAGTCCCAAGATCAAAATGAACAATGAAACATGAATGAATAACAAAGAAGAGTGGCGGAAACACACTTACATCGATCGGTTTTGGATGCGTCAAACAATAAAATTTCCTCCTCCAAGTGCTCCAAGATTCGTCCAAAAGAAAGGTAGAAGCTCCAAGCTTTTCCTTGAGTTTCCAAGCTCTTGTGTTGGTTTACCTATCACCTCTTGATGATCCTTGAAGAGTGCTAGCCCATGGTGAATTTTTGCAACAAAACTTCACACCTTTTCTTCACAAATTTTGGCAAAGAAATGAAGAAAAATGGAGAGGAAGAAACTGTCACAGTTTCGGTAATGGAGGGAGAGAGAGGAAGATGAAATTTTGATTTCAAAAATCAATTGTTATTGTTTCAAAAACAATAATTAAAGATATACCAAAATTTGGTAATTGTTAAAGTCAACATATCTTTCACCTTCTCTTGATTTGGAGTGTATATCACTCTTTCACCAACTCACCTAAACCCATCACACTAAAATGAATTAAGTGACAAGTGATGTGATGGTTGATGTGACATGTGGGCCCCACTCGATTTCGAATGCGAGTGGACCCGCAAACACTCTCGGGCTCGAGTTCCCTAATTCTGAATTAACGAACTTCCGTCGCGGCGTAATTTAAATCCAATTTAATTAAATAATTATGCCTAGCAAAATTACTATTCACGTCGCTAACGAATTAATTCTAAATTAACTCGTTTGCCCGAATTAAAATCTAATTTTAATTCCGCGTTGAAATCTAATTCCGAATAATATATCGAATATATTATTTTAATGATTAATTCCAAATTAATCTTTCTCTCTCTTCAAATAGTACTTTATCCAATATAAAGTCTCTCCGTAATTAATCCCAGATTAATTAAGCTTGAATCATACGTCATTGGTGAATCTTCGGGAAGCGAACCAAGAGATCCATGGATATGTTGGCAGTAAATACAGTCGTCGGACTATCCGAACACGTACGTACCTCGTACAACGTTTTTACCGATTTACAAGACAAGGTTGGCTTCTAGCAAAGCGTCATGCCTACCCAATTCTCCATAAATATTCTTACTGGAATATACGATCTTTATCAGGCATAGTATACCGTAGTATTTTGTATTGCGATCCAGTGTCGGATGTCACGTGCGAGGCCTGAGGCTGGAATAGAGTCTGCCCCGTACGAAACACATATCGGATAATCATGACCTTGTCATATTATCCCGATGGTTGCAACACTATAGAGAACCAGTTCTGAATCCCTGCGTGATCATCATCTCCATATGTCTGAAGTGATACTTCCGTCTTGACATCACATCCAATACACTACGATTCTCGACAAACCCAGAAGAGGCATACACAGAACCTGTTAAAGCCCTGGACGACCAAAACTAAAGTTTACCGATTATCGTAAGTACTAGCGATGCAAGTCTCAGGTTAAGACCAAATACACCTACCCTGAAGTGGACTCCCATAGACACATATACATACTACCAATGGGATTCGCGGGGTCTATCCAGAGCAAAGCTTTTTTCCATACCATCGGTAAAATACAACCTCCTATCGTACTTGCATAAGTATCATATACTTAAATATATGAGAACTATGCCGTTATGCCCTCACAACGCGCACAAGTGCAATACTAGTCTATTCCGCATTGTCGATGTCCAATCTCTATAATACTACGACTAGGGATATTTAATGATTAAACCTTTATGGATTCATACTGTCTCATATCATCTCAATCCGGAACTAATCATATGGACTTTTACCATTTATATATGAAAGTAAATAAATTACAAAACGGTAAAAGGCAATTTCATTACTACATAGTTAATTTTGTACAAACATATAATGTCTTTTACAAAACAGTGACGCTATGGGTCATAACTGTCCAACAATCTCCCACTTGGCCTATAGCCAGTCACTCAAGCATCTAATACCTGAACTATGTACATGTCGCTCAAACTTTGGGTTAGAAATAGCTTTCGTCAGCGGATCTGCCATGTTGTCATCTGATGCGATCTTCTCGACCTTCACATCGCCACGATGTATGATCTCACAAATCAGATGGAAACGTCGAAGAACGTTCTTGGATCGTTGATGAGACTGCGGTTCCTTAGCCTGCGCTATAGATCCGTTGTTGTCATAATACAATGGAACAGGCTCAGCTGCTAACGGAACTACTCCTAATCCAATTAGGAATTTTCGGATCCAAACTGCTTCCTTTGCTGCTTCAGCTGTAGCAATGTACTCCGTTTCAGTTGTTGAATCGGCAACAGTCTCTTGCTTGTAAGATTTCCAGCTCACTGCTCCGTTGTTCAAACATAATATGTACCCTGATTGTGACTTGCAATCATCTTTGTCGGTTTGGAAACTTGCATCGGTATACCCAGTTACCTCAAGTTCTTCATCTCCATAGATTAAGAAAGCATCCTTAGTTCTTCTAAGATACTTTATGATATTCTTAACCGCCATCCAGTGACCTTCACCTGGATCGTTCTGATAGCGACTACACATGCTCAAAGCATAGGAGACATCATGTAGTGTACATATCATGGCATACATGATCGATCCGACTGCCGAGGCGAACGGTCTCTCTCATCTTGAGTTTTAGGACACATGTCCTTAGATAGATTGACGCCAAGTGACACTGGCAACAGTCCCCTCTTGGACCGATCCATGTTGAATCTCTTCAACACTTTGTCAATGTACGTGCTCTGGGAGAGTCCAAGCAGCTTTCTAGATCTATCCATGTAGATCTTTATTCCCAGAATAAAGGCTGCTTCTCCCAGATCTTTCATGGAGAATTTCAATGAAAGCCAAGCTTTCACCGACGTTAGCATGGGAATGTCATTGCCTATTAGCAATACATCGTCAACATAAAGGAAAATAAAAGTCAGTGCTCTCCCACTAACCTTCTTGTATACACAAGGATCATCTTCATTTTGAATGAAATCATATTCTTTTATGATCTCATCAAAACGTTGGTTCCATTACCGCGATGCCTGCTTCAGTCCATAAATGGACCGATTTAACTTACCAACCTTGTTTGCAAGTCTGGGCGAGATAAAACCGTCAGGCTGTTGCATATAAACATCCTCCGAAAGGTTTCCGTTAAGGAAAGCGGTTTTAACGTCCATCTGCCATATCTCGTAATCGAAATATGCAGCAATTGCAAGCATTATCCGAATGGATTTAATCATGGCAACGGGTGAGAAAGTTTCATCGTAATCAACACCATGTTGTTGACGATACCCTTTCACTACAAGCCTAGCTTTGTACGTTTGTATGTTACCATCCATGTCGGTCTTCTTCTTGAAGACCCATTTGTATCCAATAGGCTTTACGCCTTCTGGTGCATCAACCAATGTCCAAACTTGGTTGGTGTACATGGAATCCATTTCGGACTTCATGGCCTCTTGCCATAAAGTGGAATCGATACCTTGTATCGCTTCTTCATACGTAGCCGGTTCGTTATCCTCAATGAGATTAATATCTACTTTAGGTGAGATCAGAAACCCATACCTCTCAGGTTGTTTCCTGACTCTCTCCGACCTACGCGGTCCTTGTGTAATAGAAGATTGTGGTAAAGTCTCATCTTGGATTGACTGTTCTTGTTCCGTTGAGGATTCTATGCCAGGAACAGTATCACTCCGATTTTCATCGAGTTCTACTTTCCTCCCACTAACCACTGCATTTAGGAATTCATTCTCAAGGAAAACCGCATGTATAGCAACAAATACTTTGTTCTCTCGTGGGTGATAGAAGTAATATCCTTTGGTTTCCCTAGAATATCCTACGAATAGGCATTTATCCGATTTGGGTTCAATTTTGGTACCTTCCAAACGTTTGACGTATGCCCAGCATCCCCAAATCTTCAGGAATGAGAAACCCGGTTTCTTTCATGTCCATATCTCATATAGTATCTGTTGTACAGACTTTGAGGGAACCTTATTTAAAATAAGAACTGCACTGTTTAATGCATATCCCCAGAAGGAAATAGGTAGCTCAGTGCGACTCATCATAGACCTAACCATGTCCAACAAAGTTCGGTTCCTCCGTTCAGACACACCGTTTAATTGCGGTTTTCCTGGAGGAGTCCACTGTGAAAGAATACTATATTCTTTCAAGTAATCTAGAAACTCATTGCTTAAGTATTCGCCACCACGGTCCGACCGTAATGTCTTTATACTATTGTCGGTCTGTTTTTCAACTTCGTGTCAAAACTTTTTGAATTTCTCAAAAGTTTCCGACTTGTGTCTCATCAGATACACATAACCATAACGTGATGCATCATCCGTAAAGGTTACGAAGTATTCGTATCCACCTCTAGCCTGGCTAGACATGGGCCCACATACGTCACTATGAACGAGGGATAACAGTTCAGTGGCGCGTTCACCTTTACCGCTAAAAGGTGATTTAGGAATTTTGCCTAATAAGCAAGATTCACAGACGTCATATGAATTTGGATCAAATCCGTCCAAGTACCCACTCTTCGAAAGTGTGGATATGCGAGTCTTGTTTATGTGTCCTAGACGACAGTGCCACATATAAGTTTCATCTTTGTTACTCATTTTGAGCCTTTTGTTTGCTATATTATATGTTGGAGATAAATTTATATTCAAAATATAAAGACCATTATTTGCAACAGCAGTGCAAATTTCTACATCATTTTTATATAAGTAACACCCAGTGTTTCGAAATACAAAAGTATACCCACATTGGGTTAACATAGATACAAAAATAATATTCCTAGTCAAACTAGGTACATAATAACAGTCATTAAGTTCAAGTACATGACCCGAGGGCAGTTCCAAAACAAAAGTGCCAACGGCCAAAACGGCGACTGGTGCCCCATTTCCGACGTGTAGATCAATCTCCCCTGAGGCCAGTTTCCTGCTAATTCGCAGATCCTGCACATCAGTACATATATGAGTACCACAACCAGAATCAAAAATCCAATTTTTAAAACAAGAAGTTGTCATGTTTATTTCAATAACAAACATACCTGAGGCCGGTGCCTTGCCCGCCTTTATCTCCTTCTGGAGCGCCTTGTACTCGCGGCAGTCACGCTTCTAGTGACCCCACTTGCCGCACTGGAGGCAAACATCATGCGATTTGTCCTTAGGCTTCCCAGAAGCCTTTGACGATTTGGCCTTGCCCTTTCTTTTATGCTTCTTTTTCTTCACACCTCCAGTCGCATTGGGCCCAGCCCTCGATTTCTGAGATGTCGAAGCAAAGTGCGCCTCGCGCTTGTTGCCCTTAAGCATCTCATTTTCAGCTTCCTTGAGAATTGATAACAACTCTCCAAGAGTATCATCAGTGTTCATCAGGTTATAGCTTATGATGAAATGTTTCCAAGTATCGGGGAGAGATTGCAAGACCATGTCTATGGCAATCTCAGCCTCTAAGACTATCCCCATCTTAGCCAGCTTATCTATGTCAGCAATCATCTGTGCCACATGAGACTCAACAGACATGCCTTCTGACATACGTGAACGGAAGAGCTTCTTCACTAAATCATATCTCTGCGACCTTCGGTTGAACGGTGAAGATCGTGCAACCTCGCCAACATGTTATAGGGATCCAAGTTCCTGTTATGTCGACGGAAATGCTGAGTCATGGCAGCAAGCATAATTGACTGAGTAGTTTCACAATCATCGCTATGAGTCTTCCAAAGCTCCAGCTCAAGTAGCTCATCAGGGTTGGGCTTAGGCCCAAGAGGTCTCTGTATGGTATATAGCAGCCTCTCGGCTCCAAGCACAATCCTCAGATTCATTTCCTAATCGGCAAAGTTCGTGCCCTTGAAGACATTTTCGCCCATGATAATGTCTCAGACATTTCCCTTTTCTGTCATCTTGATTACGATAGACTAACTATCTAATCAACGATATATGGGTACAGTCTAATTGTTACAAGAAAAATAACATTATATTATTCCAACTAATAAAATAATTTTGACGAAATAATTATGAAAGCGCGTAAAGCTAAGTATCTGAATGAAATTGCAAATTCAATACTAGCCTCCCACTATTTTTCGGTGAGCCTCTAACCCTCTGTCGAGTACTCGGGAAACCCAGTTTCCTAGTGGGCTAGGATCCCGTTAAATAACACACAACCTTGACTTTGGCCAACAAGCTGTATGATATTTAACTAGGTAGATCTCGAAGATCAATTGGATCCCATCCAATTCCTAGATCCGGTAGGTGGACATCCAAGTCCGAAACATATATAATATATATGTCAATATATCCAATATATTTTCCTAACCTTTTTCCTCTGAATCAACTAAGCATTGGCTTTGGCACAACAAGCTTAATGATTCCAGTCAAGCGGGACCCATTGACATGGAAAGTTTCGTAATCAATGTCGATGGACAAGAAGTGATCTTGACTTTGGCAAACAAATCACGACTTGGACAGGACACCGATATGGAACAAAACTCTCATGATTCAAACACATCCGCAATTGACAAAGGTCTTGACTTTGGCCAACAAACCAATGCCAACTTTGGATCTTGAGTAAGAATAACTCAACGGAAGGAAAAACACTTAATATGAATTGAGGGGTTTTTGCGTAAATTAGCAACCAATTTATTATCTATGTTAAGGTCTCATCATACACCCTTAAGCATGCTTCTAAAACATCATAAGGCGCGAAAAGTAAATTAATAACGATATGCGGATGGATATTTAAACAGATTGTTCCTAGAAACAATCCCGCACTTTCCTCTCCTCGGCTAGAACTATTCTACTTCTACCCAATTACATAATACAATAATAGAAACCTCATTAACATTGAGGGGAATTAGGTGAGAAGAGAATACAAATAGATAATAAGAGATAAGGCTGGACACACAGGTCTAATTTATAAATTCCAAATTTACAATAATTTCCATAATTACCCTTTCCCTTCTAATATCCATCCGATATATACTATTCATTCAACACATCCACATTTATTCATTCAAGGCATGTTATACAACCAATCTAATCCTATTAATTAGTCTTTAATTATGTGATCATCCAATGTTCAAACAACAATTGATTTTGCGCGAGTCCAACTCGTTTGAGAGTAAGTACTCAAAGTACGAATTCTTGAATTATATCGAACTACTCGTTAAATCTAATTTAAGTCGTATTCAATACTAATTCTATTATTTAATTCCAAATTAAATATTTACACTTTTTAATGCGCTTTAACGACTTAGATTCCAAATCTAATCTTATCGGGTCTCAAAGCCCAACTAACATCCAATGTTTGTTTAATTAAAGTCCGATGGGCTTTCAATTGATTTCATAAGGCATTGGATTTGGTCACCCTCATTTAAGGCCCAATCTTACCAAGCCCAAGTAAGGAATCACCCTCATTTGCCATAAAACCAATATCAAGCCCATAAGGCCCAATTAACTTTAAAGCCCATTTATTACATTTGGACTTAATGGAATGATTTAGGCCCAATTTGGATCCAATCCAATTGGCCTAAACCAACTTGGCCCAACTAAGCCCATTATGCCCAAATATAATAATTTCAAGCCCAATTTCAAAATTAAGCCTATTAACCAAATTTTAAAAAATTCCAAATTTTATAACTTAGTTAATTAAAGTGTAATACATCAATTAATTAACTAAATCAATATTTCCAAAATACAATTTAACCAATTAATTATGTATCTAATTGTCCAACAATTATTGAATCAAAAATCAAGTCCTTACATGCTCTAAAGCTCTCGGCCAAGGTGAAGTTTTATGTCCGATTTCGTTTCTCAATCCGATCGAATTACAAATCGACATTTCAATTCGTTTCAACTCATCCAATGATCATCAAAACAAAATTTTCCAAGAGCCTAGGGTAACATACACATTCGGCCAAGCCTAATGGTGGGGCAAATTTTGATCCAATCACAATTTGTTAAAATTGATCCAATCACATCTCATTTCATCAACATACAAGCATACTCAACCATTCAAATTAATCAAATCATGCTCACATGGATTTTCCCCAAATTTTACCCTAATAAATTCCATGCTCATTTTAGGCTCTGATACCATTGTTGGTTTCTATGATTAGTCCCAAGATCAAAATGAACAATGAAACATGAATGAATAACGAAGAAGAGTGGTGGAAACACACTTACATCGATCGGTTTTGGATGCGTCAAACAACAAAATTTCCTCCTCCAAGTGCTCCAAGATTCGGCCAAAAGAAAGGTAGAAGCTCCAAGCTTTTCCTTGAGTTTCCAAGCTCTTGTGTTGGTTTCCCTGTCACCTCTTGATGATCCTTGAAGAGTGCTAGCCCATGATGAATTTTTGCAACAAAACTTCACACCTTTTCTTCACAAATTTTGGCAAAGAAATGAAGAAAAATGGAGAGGAAGAAACTGTCACAGTTTCGGTAATGGAGGGAGAGAGAGGAAGATGGAATTTTGATTTCAAAAATCAATTGTTATTGTTCAAAAATAATATTAGAATATACCAAAAGTTGGTAATTGTTAAAGTCAACATATCTTTCACCTTCTCTTGATTTGGAGTGTATATCACTCTTTCACCAACTCACCTAAACCCATCACACTAAAGTGAATTAAGTGACAAGTGATGTGATGATTGATGTGACATGTGGGCCCCACTCGATTCCGAATACGAGTGGGCCCGCGAACACTCTCGGGCTCGGGTTCGCTAATTCCGAATTAACGAACTTCGATCCCGACGTAATTTAAATCTAATTTAATTAAATAATTATGCCTAGTAAAATTACTATTCACGTCGCTAACGAATTATTCTAAATTAACTCGTTTGCCCGAATTAAAATCTAATTTTAATTCCGCGTCGAAATCTAATTCCGAATAATATATCGAATATATTATTTTAATGATTAATTCCAAATTAATCTTTCTCTCTCTTCAAATAGTACTTTATCCAAGATAAAGTCTCTCCGCAATTAATCCCAGATTAATTAAGCTTGAATCATAAGTCATTGGTGAATCTTCGGGAAGCGACCCAAGAGATCCCTGGATATGTTGGCAGTAAATACGGTCGTCGGACTATCCGAACACGTACGTACCTTGTACTACGTTCAGGCGTAGTATACCGTAGTATTTTGTATTGCGATCCAGTATCTGATGTCATGTGCGAGGCCTGGGGCTGGAATAGTGTCTGCCCCGTACGAAGCACATATCAGATATCAAGCAACTAGTCTCTTTGGATCGGATAATCATGACCTTGTCATACTATCCCGATGGTTACAACACTATAGAGAACCAATTCTAAATCCCTGCGTGATCATCATCTCCATATGTCTGAAGTGATACTTCCGTCTAGACATCACATCCAATACACTACGATTCCCGACAAACCCAGAAGAGGCGTACATAGAACCTGTTAAAGCCCTGGACGACCAAAACTAAAGTTTACCGATTGTCGTAAGTACTAGTGATGCAAGTCTCAGGTTAAGACCAAATACACCTACCCTGAAGTGGACTCCCATAGACACATATACATACTACCAATGGGATTCCGCGGGGTCTATCTAGAGCGAAGCTGTTTTCCATACCATCGGTAAAACACAACCTCCTATCGCACTTGCATAAGTATCATATACTTAATTATATGAGAACTATGCCGTTATGCCCTCACAACGCGCACAAGTGCAATGCTAGTCTATTCCGCATTATCGATGTCCAATCTCTATAATACTACGACTAGGGATATTTAATGATTAAACCTTTATGGATTGATACTGTCTCATATCATCTCAATCTGGAACTAATCATATGGACTTTTACCATTTATATATGAAAGTAAATAAATTACAAAACGGTAAAAGGCAATTTCATTACTACATAGTTAATTTTGTACAAACATACAAAGTCTTTTACAAAATAGTGACTCTATGGGTCATAACTGTCCAACAGCCACGTGTCATCATCCTACGGTGCCGACAATCTGTTGGGTTTCAATCAAGTCCCAAGGATCATTTATGAAGCATAAAACGAGTTGAATACATATCAAAGGAGGTGCGAAATAACTCACATTAATTGGTTGGATGCTCCGAAGGCAAAAACCGAACTGCTATCTCTCCTTGCTCGGCAATGGCAGCTTGGTGGTGGACTGAGCAGTGGCTCTCACGGCAGTGGGTGGATCTCCTCCATGAAGATTCGACCATGGACTCCATTAAAGCTCCAAGCTTTGTTGATAATCTTCCATGCTCACGAACTCACTTCCCTATCACCTTAGGATGGACTCATGGAGTGCTAGCTCTCTTGTATTTTCCCACAAAATACTCACTGGTTTCTCCTCTGTGTCACGGTAATGAGCAGCCGAAAAAGGGAGAGAAGAGGCGTAGGAGAGAAGAAGGTTTTTGGCTCCAAAAAGACCTAAAACCGTGAAGAGTGAGAGGGAAATAAAAAATTGTAATAGATTTATATTTTCCAAAAATAATAAATCATTTACCACTTTTTTTTAATTTCGAAAAGACAAGCATTAAATGCTTTCTTTCATCTCTCATCAACTCACATCAATCACTCAAATGTCACATCACTCAAAGTGACATGTGATTTGACGCTTGATGTGACTTGCGATTTGACGCTTGATTTGATTTGTGTGCCGCACTCAAATTCGAAATGCGAATGCATTCGCAAACAATCCTGGGCTCGGGTTCGCTAATTCCAAATTAACGAATTTTCTGTTGCGTCGTAATTAAATGATTACGCCTAGCGAAATAACTATTCACATCGCTAACGAATTAATTCTAAATTAATTCGTTCGCCCGAATTAAAATCCAATTTTAATTCCGCGTCGAAATCCAATTTCGTATAATATATCAAATATGTTATTTTATCGATTAATTCCAAATTAATCGTTTTCTCTCTTTAATTGATATTTTATCCCAGATTAATTTTCTCTCTTATTGAATTAATCCCAGATTAATTAAAGTGCGAGTCATACGTCATCGGTGAATCTTTGGGAAGCGACCCATGAGATCCCCGGATATGTTGGCAATAAATCGGGTCGTCAGACTATCCGAACATGTAAGTACCTTGTACTACGTTTATACCGATTTACAAGACAATGTTGGCCTCTAGCAAAGCGCCATGCCTACTCAATTCTCCGGAAACATGCTTACTGGAATAAGCGATCTATATCAGGCGTAGTATACGTGGTATTGCGTATTTCGATCCAGTATCGGATGATCACGTGTTAGGCCTGGGGCTGGAATCGTGTCTGCCATGTACGAAGCACATGTCGGATCTCTGGTAACTAGTCTCTATATCGGATAAACATGACATTGTCATTTTTTCCCGATGACTGCAGTACTAAAGAGAACCAGTACCGTATCCTACGTGACCATCATCTCCATATGATTGGAGTGACACTTCCGTCTTAACATCACACCCAACATACTACGATTCTCAATATACCCAGTATTGGCATACACAGAACCTGTTAAAGCCCTGGAAGACCTCAACCAAAGTATATTGATTGTCGCAAGTATTAGCGGTGAAAGTCTCAGGTTAAGACCAAATACACGTACCCTGATTTCGGATTTCCATAGACACGTAGTCATACTACCAATGGAATTCCGAAGAGGTCTATCCAGAGCGAAGCTGTTTCCCGTACCATCGGTAAAACAAAACCTCCTATTACACTTGCATGAGTATCATATACCCAAATATACGAGAACTATGTCGTTGTGCCCTCACAACACGCACAAGTGCAAAACTAGTCTTTTACGTATTTATCGATATCCAATCTCGATAATACTCTGACTATGGATATTTAATGATTTATCCTCCGTGGACTGATACTGTCTCATATCATTCTCAGTCCAGGAACAAATCATAGGGACCTCCTATCATTTATACATCTAGGTGATCTAATCACAAATGATAAGAGTGCAATCTCTTTGTCACACAGTTAATTTCTACAACAACACTATGATCTGTACAAATAGTGACGCTATGGATCATAATTGTCCAACACAATCTCAATTGCCACGTGTGCCACGTGTCACTCCACGTCATCAGCCACATCACCAGTTGACCAAGTCAAAGTGCCACGTCATCGCCACATCATCATCAACCAATCATAGCGTGTCACGTGTCGCAATCCTATGGTGCCGACACTCCATTTCGCCACGTCATCGCCATGTCAGCATAATAATTGAGCTCTATGCCGCCTTGCCACGTGTCGCCTTATCTCCTTATCCAGAATCGCCACGTGTCAAGCCCTCAGCGTGCCACGCCTAAAAGAGTCAGCGTCGCGACGCTATAACTCTTGTCGTCGCGACGCCCGGAGCCTATCCGCGCCTATAAATTGAGCTTGAGATTTCAGTTTCAGATGTACCATTCTCTCTGATTTCATTGATGTAAATATGTAGTTTTCTCTCTAGTTTCTTTTAATTTAAGTTTTGTAATTAAATTTTAATTACGTTCTATAATAATAGTAATTTATTTTCTTTATTTTTACAATTTTTACTATTCAACCATGAGGAGGTAACTTCCATTTACTAGGGTAAAAGGTAATTATTTTTCTATTGCTATTTAGATTAATCTCCCTTAAAAATAATATATTCACTATTTAAAATTTGACTTAAAAAGGATACCGCCATATTGGTCGGTTGGTAATTCATTTTAAACTGGTTTAAACCTGACTAAGCAAGGATACCGCCAGATTGGTCGGTTGGTAATTAAATTTTCTTACCGCCTATATGGCAGGTTTATTTTGGTTCCGCCTTTATGGCTGGTTGGACTTAATATTGACTTAATCAGGTTACCGCCTATATGGCTGGTTGGTAAAATAGTCACAAGTTAATATATTACATTCAGGGAGATATCTAATTAGTAATTAGTAAAAGTTGATCCTTTTACCTTAGCATTTTATTTTATTTTACTTTTCAATTTTTATTTTACCGCAATCACTTTTCAGCATTTATGTCTTTTACCTTTAAGTTTTTATTAGCCCTAGTTATGTGTTGTACATAAATTAGATATCTGGGGTTGTGATGAATTCCAATATCACCGGTTTATAAGGGGTTAGATTATAGTTTGGGTAATATAAAGATTTATTTATTGAGTCTTAATCTTAATGCTTCTTCATTAACTGGCCATTAATAAAATTGAACTAGTAAACTTAAAATGAACTTGGAAAAGAGATTTTAGGTTTAAGACCTTAGACTCAATAGCCTACGATATTCCTTGAGGATAAATAACCCTTTAATAGATTTTCTTACAAGATAGGAATATACCTATCGGGCGAGGGTAACCATAATTGGAACTTAATCTTAATGAATCCAGGTAATTTGGTTGACATAGACATATGGTTCAACTGGGTTATACTGGATATTTGTAGTTGACCATCGGAAGAGGCTTTTACATAATTTAGTGTTCCAGGTTAATAAATCAATATTTTACCCAACTATAAGATAACCACTTCATCTTTAAATAATTTTAGAAAGATTCACAACCCTAGATAGTTTTTAATATTGAATTTTCTTAAACCTACTTTCAAGTAGTTTTATTTACTTGTTTTTAAAATTTAGAATCATCACCATTTCAAATCAATCAAATAACCTGTTAGATACTAGTAATTATTTGACCTCATAAAATTAATAGATTAGGTATTAAGTCCTTGGGGATCGATACTTTTTATACTACCTGAATGATACGTGCGCTTGTGTTATACGCGTGTGTAAACACCGGTCAAGTTTTTGGCGCCGTTGCCGGGGACTTATTTATCTTTTATTAATAGTTTAGGGGTTAGATACATTTACTTGTATCTAATTTCTTTTTACTTATTGTTGTTGTTTTCTTGTGTTTCAGGTTCTCAGAAACTACATGAGACGAACCAGAAGCTTTGAACTCCGACCGCTTGACCCGGAAATTGAAAGAACCATCAGACAGTTGAGAAGGGAAAGGCGAGAAGGCCAATAAGCTTTAGTCAACATGGAACCTGAACCTTTGGAGGTTGCACCACCAATACCCATTCGAGCCAGAACCATTCCGGTGGTTGACAGACTCATTTCATGTATTGTATTTCCTCCCTTATTAGCAAATGCGGGTGACATCAAAACATTCATTCAAATGATTCAGCAGTCAGTGCAGTTTGGAGGAAATGCAATTGAAGACCCTAATACCCACATCAGTAACTTCCTGGAAGTTTGCGGCACTTTCAATTACAACCGAGAAGCTGAAGAAGCAATAAGACTGCATGTTTTTTCATACTCCTTGAAGGACAGGGCTAAAGCTTGGCTACATTCACTACCAACATGTTCCATCACAACTTGGAACACTTTAGCCACCAAATTTCTTGCAAAGTACTTTCCACCAGCCAGAACTGGAAAGCTAAGGAATGACATCACATCCTTTGTACAAAAAGACTCAGAAACTATCTACGAAGCTTGGGAAAGGTACAAAGATTTGCTCCGGAAATGTCCTCACCATGAGATTCCAAAATGGCTTCAAGTCCAAACTTTCTATAATGGACTATCTGGAATAAAGAGAACCACAATCGATGCTGCTGCTGGAGGAGCTTTAATGGCAAAAGGAGAAGATCAAGCTTGAGACCTAATCGAAGAAATGGCCAACAAAAATTATTTGTGGCCAACAGAAATGAACATGATCCAAAGAATTACAGGAATTTATGAAAGTGGAGCCAATACAGCAGTCAACACCAAGCTGGATCAGATATGCAAATTTATGGAGACTCTTACCACTGGATCCACAAGTTCACCATATGGAGGAGCACCAGAACCAAACCAACTTGAAGAGACGGTGAATTATGTCAACAATTTCAACAAACAGGGGAACAATCCATATTCCAACACCTACAACCCAGGATGGAGGAATCATCCTAATTTTTCATGGAGCAACAATTTAGGGCAAAAGAACAATCCACCACCAGGATTCCAACAGCAGAACTATCCACCACCTGGATTCCAGCAACAGAACAAAAGCCAGGAGCAAACAAATGAACCAGGAATAGCAGAAGTGCTGACTCAGTTAAAAAAGTACGATGCTATATTTCAGAGCCAATCAGCTTCCATCAAAGCACTGGAGAATCAAATCGGACAACTGGCCAATGCTCAAAGTTACAGACCACCAGGTAATCTTCCTAGCAACACAGAACCAAATCCAAGGAACCGAGGGAATGAGCAATGTCAAGCATTTACTTTGAAAAGCGGTACTGAGATCAACAAAGATATTGGAATGAAGGCAACAATTGAGGAAGTTCCAAAAGATGCAGTTCCACAGATGGAGGAAAAGGAAGCAAATGAAAAAGAAAAAGATCAGATCATTCTACCTCCACATTTTCCTCAGCGACTTCAGAAAAACAAACTGGACAAACAGTTTGCTCGTTTCTAGGAGGTGTTCAAAAAGTTGCATATCAACATTCCATTTGCAGAAGCCTTGGAAGAAATGCCCAGTTATGTCAAATTCATGAAAGACATTCTTTCACGAAAATGGAGATTGGGAGACTACGAGACAGTAACATTAACGGAAGAATGCAGCGCCATCATTCAGAGGAAACTTCCCCTGAAGTTGAAAGATCCTGACAGTTTCACTGTCCCATGCACCATTGGAGAACATTACATCGGTAAGGCTTTATGCGATTTAGGAGCCAGTGTTAACTTGATGCCTTTTTCTATTTACAGGAAACTGCGGATTGGAGAAGCAATGCCTACCTCGGTCTTGTTGCAACTTGTTGATCGAACACTTGCATTTCCAAGAGCTGTTGTTGAAGATGTGCTGGTCAAAGTCGACAAACTCATTCTTCTAGCAGATTTCATCATCCTTGACATGGAAGAAGACAAAGAAATACCTATCATTCTCGGGAAACCATTCTTGGCTACAGGTAAAACTGTGATTGATGTGCGAAAAGGAGAACTGACCATGAAAGTGCAGGACCAATAAGTGACCTTTAATGTTTTCAAAGCCATGAAATTCCCGAGCGATGAAAAGGAAGAAGAATGCTTTAGAGTTGATGATGTTGATAGTATTGTTCAGAGTACTGAGCCAAATCCCACGGATACACTCGAAGCTTGCATCACCAACATGACTGACAGCGAGCTAGATGCTGAAATCCTGGAATGTATCAACTACCTTGACAAACCATTCCGATTCAAAGCGATACCACCAGTTGAAAGCTTGGAACTGCCAAAGAAAGATCGAATCAAGCCTTCGATTGAAGAACCACCGCAGCTGAAGCTGAAGTTACTTTTGAACCATCTTAGGTATGCATTTCTTGAAAACTCTTCTGAATTACCTGTTATTATTTCTTCTTCACTAACATTGGAGTAGGAAGAAAAGCTACTAAGAGTATTACGAGAACATAAAAGAGCCATTGGCTGGACTATATCAGACATTCGAGGCATTTGTCCATCATTTTGCATGCTCAAGATTCTGATGAACGATGAGTACAAACCTACAGTGGAGCATCAATAGAGACTCAATCCAATTATTAAGGAGGTCGTGAAGAAAGAAATCATCAAATGGTTGGATGCTGGCATCATTTACCCCATCTCAGATAGTACTTGGGTAAGTCTTATGCAGTGTGTGCCAAAGAGAGGAGGAATTATTGTGGTCACCAATTAAAAGAACGGGCTGATTCCAACAAGAACGATGACTGGATGGAGAGTATGCATGGACTACAGGAAGCTGAACAAAGCCACGAGAAAATACCATTTTCCGTTACCATTCATTTACCAGATGTTAGACAGATTGGCGGGATATGAATTCTATTGCTTTTTGGACGGATATTCAGGGTACAATCAGATTTCCATCACCCCAGAAGATTAGGAGAAAACCACATTTACATGTCCCTATGGTACTTTTTCTTTCCGCAGGATGCCATTTGGATTATGTAATGCCCCTGCCACTTTTCAGCGCTGGACGAAGGCCATATTCTCCGACATGCTGGAGCAGAGTATGGAGGTATTCATGGATGACTTTTCTGTGTTTGGAGATTCTTTTGACCATTGCTTGCAAAATCTAGAACAAATGTTACAAAGGTGAGAAGATACAAACTTGGTACTCAACTGGGAGAAATGCCATTTCATGGTACAGGAAGACATTGTTCTTGGACACCGGATCTCACAAAAGGGAATCGAGGTTGACAAAGTAAAGATTGAAACAATTGAAAAACTACCTCCACCAACATCTGTCAAAGGGATTCGGAGCTTTCTCGGACATGCAGGTTTTTACAAGAGATTTATCAAAGACTTTTCCAAGATTGCTAAACCTCTATGCAATCTTCTGGAGAAGGATGTGCCTTTCAACTTCACCAAAGAATGCCATGAAGCTTTTGAGATCTTAAAATAGAAGCTAGTTTCTGCCCCCATCATAGTAGCACCAGATTGGACCATTCCATTTGAAGTGATGTGCGATGCTAGTGATTTTGCTGTATGAGCAGTTTTGGGACAACGCAAAGCAAAGATTTTCCACACCATTTATTATTCTAGCAGAACTCTAAATGAAGCTCAACTAAACTACACAACCACTGAAAAGGAGTTGCTCGCAGTTGTGTACGCTTTTGACAAATTCTGCTCCTATCTGCTGGGTCCCAAAGTGGTGGTCTACACAGATCATTCAGCAATCAAATATCTTATCACGAAGAAAGATGCCAAACCCAGATTGATCCGTTGGATACTTGTTTCCCCCATAGATACATTCAGTGACCAAAGAATGATCTAGACCAATTTGAGACTCTGGATGTTCAGGCTCCTGAACGGATACCTCTGACTATTGATATTGTTTAGCCTCTCTCCCTATTAAGGTTTCATTTTGAAACTCTTAGCTCTCGAAGGCTTCTTCAGTGTCATCTAAAAATGCTCCTTGAGGTATGTAGCTCTGGTTATTAGTTAATTGTCTCACTTGATCTGTCAATCTCTATAAGGTTTTCGCTTGACTCTGAAAGATTGCATCAAGTTTAGCTTCTCATTTCTCGAGCATGCCAGTCAACCATTCTTCTCATTTCTCGAGCATTCCAACGAACCATTCTTCCAATGATGGTTCCGGTTTTTGATGAAGATCATTGGTTGATGGTGAATAAGAAAGTTAATGTGGTTCAGTGAGATATGTTGGTTCTTCATGTGAATGCCTCTAATAATTCTGGCACCTTGAATCGTAGTTGTATGTGAAATGATTGTTAGGGTGGTTACCATCACATATCTCACATCTTATCATTGTATTCTGGAAGGTTTGAGCAAATATTGTGATATTTCTCTCTGACATCCACTGATAGTTGTTAGGCTCGACAACAGGCCTCAGGAAATCAGATTGTGTCTCCCTAATATGGGGTGTATCTTCACGTCTTAAAGCTCTTAATGCTTCCATCGCTCAATAGTGATCCATATTTTCAACCATCTAAATTAAAGGAAACAAATAAAAATTAAAAATAAAAATTAATAAAATTAGATACAAGTAAAGTATATAGCCTCAAAATTAATAATGCAAGAAAAATAAGTCCCCAGGAACGACGCAAAAAACTTGATCCGTGGTAAACACACTTTACAAAAACGCATGTATTACACAAGTAGTATAAAAATATAGATCCCACGAGGACTTATTTCTCACGTTGTTAATCATTGAAGCTAGTTATTTACAAGTATCTAATTGAGATTGGAAGGGATTGTTATTGGTTGAAGATGGATTTAAACAAATAAGTATAAAGAAAATTAATAAAGACAAAACATCTAGGGTTGTGAATCCACTCGGTATTATTCTAAAGATGAATTGATGCTACTATAAATGTGTAATATATCAGTTTATGAACCTGGAACACAAAGCTATGCAAAAGTTTCATTCGATGGTCGAATGCAAGCATCCAAATTAACCTAATTAATTATATTCCTATGTTAACTAAGAAACTATAAATTCATTAAGGTCAATTTCCAATTATGGATAAACCTGCCTTACATATATATGTCTATCCTAGAGGAAAATTCCTAAAGTGAGATCGTGTGCTTTTGAATCTAAAGCTAAACATAGAATCTCTTTGTCAAGTTCATTCTACGTTTACCATATCAATCTTTTTGGTGTTGGATAATTATGACCCATAGCGTCACTATTTGTAAAGATCATGGTGTTGTTGTACAAATTAACTATGTGACAAAGGAGATTGCACTCTTATCATTTGTGATTAGATCACTTAGATGTATAAATGATAAGAGGTCCTTATGATTTGTTCCTAGATTGAGAATGATATGAGACAGTATCAGTCCACGGAGGATAAATCATTAAATATCCCTAGACATAGCATTATCGAGATTGGACATCGATGAATGCGTAAAAGACTAGTATTACACTTGTGCGCGTTGTGAGGGCACAACGACATAGTTCTCATATATTTGGGTATAGGATACTCATACCAGTGTCATAGGAGGTTGTGTTTTACCGATGGTACGGGAAACAGCTTCGCTCTGGATAGACCCCCTCGGAATTCCATTGGTAGTATGACTATGTGTCTATGGAAATCTGAATCAGGGTAGGTGTATTTGGTCTTAACCTGAGACTTGCACTGCTGATACTTACGACAATCAATATGCTTTGTTTGCGGTCGTCCAGGGCTTTAACAGGTTATGTGTACGCCAATGCTGGGTATATTGAGAATCGTAGTGTGTTGGGTGTGATGTCAAGACGGAAGTGTCACTGCAGTCATATGGAGTTGATGATCGCGTAAGGATACAGAACTGGTTCTCTAAAAAGGTTGCTACCATCGGGATAATATGACCTGGTAATGATTATCCGATATTAAAGAGACTAGTTGCTCGTCCTCCGATATATGCTTCGTACAGGGCAGACACTGTACCAGCCCCAGGCCTTGCATGTGATCATCCGATACTGGATCAAAATACACAATACTACGTGGTTGATCCACAAAGCCGAAACCAGTCTTGTATACGTAGAAGCCAACCTTGTCTTGTAAATCGGTATAAACGTAGTACTAGGTACTTACGTGTTCGGATAGTCTGATGACCGAATTTACTGCCAACATATATGGGGATCTCATGGGTCGCTTCCCAAAGATTCACTGATGACGTATGACTCGCACTTTTAATTAATCTGGGATTAATTAGATGAGAGAGAAAATTAATCTGGGATTAATTGCGGATATATTTTATCTGGGATAAAATATCATTTAAAGAGAGAGAACGATTAATTTGGAATTAATCAGTAAATTAATATATTTGATATATTGAACGAAATTGGATTTCGACGCGGAATTAAAATTAGATTTTAATTCCGGCGAACGAGTTAATTTAGAATTAATTCGTTAGCGACGTGAAAAGTGACTTCGCTAGGCGTAATCATTTAATTACGACGCAACAGAAAATTTGTTAATTTGGAATTAGCGAACCCGAGCCCGGGATTGTTTGCCATTTCGAATTCGAGTGCGACACGCAAGTCAAATCAAGCATCAAATCGCTAGTCACTTCAAGTGTCAAATCATGTCACTTTGAGTGATGTGACAATTTGATTGATTGATGTGATTGATTGATTGATTAATGGTGGTGGTTGATAGCTTTAATTGTTTGACTTTTTTAAAACAAATTTTGGTATATGTTTTGGAAATCAATTACCAAAAATCATTTTTCAACACATTTCATCTCTCTCTCTTCACTTATTCTCCCTCTTCTACACGCCCAAGGGGCTGCCATTTTTTCTTTCTTCTGGTTCAGTGAACTGCCGAGAGATTGAAGAAATAGGGAAGCAAAATGCTTGGTTTTTGTGGCAAAAATCAAGAGAGCTAGCACTCCGAGAGACATGCGAAGGTGATAGAGAAGTCCACCCATGAGCCGGGAATCATTTCACGAAGCTTGGAGCTTGACGAAGTTGATCCACAAAGCCGAAACCAGTGAACTGTGAACTGTCAGTGCCGTTAGCCTTGGTGAGCAGAAAAGAAATTTGTGTTCGTCAAAGCGTCGCTCAACCGATCGATGTGAGTATTCCGCGACTTTCTCGATTGTATTCACACATGTTTATGCTTGTTTATTGATCCTTGGGACCTTAGCAAACTCTAACAATTGGTGATCAGACAATAAGAAGCATTAAGACCTAGATATAATCACTTCTTATAATATATAAATCGTCATTTATTACACAATTAATTTATCTCAGGAATTAATAATGTAAATGCATATAAAACCAGCCATATAGGTGGTAACCAATTTTGTCTAGTAAAACCAGCCATATAGGGGGTAATCCAACTTGTTAAATAAACCGGCCATATAGGCGGTAACATAATTTGGCTATAATTATCCAGATTATTATATCACAATTTATACATTATAATATAAATGAGATTACCTAGATTATTATATTGATAGGTGAAATCACACACGTTATGCAAGCGCACGTATCGCTCAAGTAGTATAAAAATATCGATCACTTGAGGACTTAATTTCTACTGTTGTTATTAATTATTGATTATATTTATTTATAAGTATCGAATTAAATGGAGAAGGGAATGATTGCTGATTGGTTGGTTGAATGTGGATTTGCTATATAAATAAATAAAAACACAAAAGAAAATACATAGGAAAATATGTTGAATGTCTCATGGTGCTCGATGGTTTATGTGTATTCATCATTCTCTATATCTGGTAACCTATAAAATCTATTGATCTTGGACCAATCAAAAGCCACCATTTGACCTCTAACTAACACCTAATAAGCTATGTGCTTGTAAGCATTACCGTAAAATTCTCTAACCACAGGTATACACGCAGGGGTAGGTTGCTTACACAGCCTAAGCTGGTGTTTTTGGGCAATAATTGAGTCAATTTGGGGAAATTGCAATGGGTTAATTTCAAATCCCCTTTCTATAAATGGGACTTTTTGGCCCATAACATTTTTCTGCGACCGCAGACATAAATTTTGCATTGTCGTAGGATGGAACGACGGCCGCTTTGCTACGAGCTCTTTTAGGTGCCATTTGGATTTTACAAAAATTTGGGTCGAGGTTCCCCTAAATTGAAGGATTTTCCAGCAATCACCCTAAGCTAGCAATTCCAAATAAACACAAAATTACTTCGCCCCCAAAACTACTAATTTATCAACAACAATCGCCACAACTCCAAAATTTTAATGACAAACTCCAACACAAAAACAAAATTTTACCACAACTGCTCACAAATTCGCACAACAAAATAAATAATAAAGGAATTGAAGAGAAGAGAAATGAAGGTACCTGATTCGCAAGTTTGAATCCCAACTCCGAGTTCTAGATGCTAAATAGAGGGTGGTTGCGTCCCAAATCCACAAAATTAAAGGTTAGGTTTCACTTTGATGGATTGGTTTTGATGAAATTTGTTTCAAAAAATGAAGAATGGTGGTGAAGGAGGTGAAAAATCGAGAGAAACTTAAAAAAAATGAGAGAAAACGAGACAGAGTGTGAGAAAAATGAGATAAGATATGTTAAAGAAATGGCGTGGCTATTAGTTTTTAGTCCTGGAATTGTATGTGCGGCGCGACGCGCAACCCAAAATTTGGGTTTCACATGTTTGGTTTAGCGCGTCGCGATGTGATGGGTTTATGTGTCGCGACGCCAAAGGCTTAGCAAAATCACACTTCTGCCTCATTTGTGTCGCGGCGAATGTTTTTGTTTTTGTTTTTTTTTTTTTTGCAAAATCGAGTCATTTGAAAAATATTTCCACTTGGACGCGTATCAAGAGTTGACTCCTCACACCGCCGCCTCTACTGAATTTAATTTTTATCCTCATGATTTTGTCAAACTTTATTCCGGGATATTCAACAAAATTTACTGGCTTTCTCTGCTTTGAGTGCTCCATATTTGTTTTTCCTGTAAAAATAAAACACAAAATTAAAAACTCTACAACATGTGTACACAAAATACAAAAATAAAAAATTTAAATGAAAATAAAAATTTTGCATGGGTTGCCTCCCTACTAGCGCTAAATTTTTCGTCTTCCGCCAGACGTGACTAAAGTTCATCTGTCAAGGAGGTTTCAACATGGTTTTGCGTGTCCGATTAAAGAAAATCCCATGTGCGATGCTTTTGAAGGGTCTCTTCCAATGATGACGTGGCCAAATAATTTTATCTCATTTATTATTTGTGCCACCTTCTTAAACTTTGTCACTACAGTGATTCTTGAAATGAAAGAAATAAAATCAGGAGGACTCATATGATGCTTGACTTTGAATGATAGTGCCATTCTGCCAAGCTTTTGGACGGTGTCTTTGATTTGTACTCCTCAAAACAATGATGTTTCTCATAAATTCGTGAGATCTTTAATGTGTCAGACATTTGCTCCTCCATTTATTCTGCTTCTTGCTGCACAATTTCATCACAGATGTACTTCCAAATTTCATTGTTCAGCTCTTCATTTGTCATTTGTGAAATGCACGCTCCATGTGCGTCAACCTGAGGATGTAAAAATATATCTGACTGTGGGCCTTTATCCTCTGTGGTTGGTATGAACGGCTCGGGTAGTTCTTCTTCAAATATTTGTGCAATACATACTCCAAGATCTTCATTTTGAGGATGCAGAGTTTCAACCTTACTTGCTGGTGTTGTTGGAGATAAGTGTATGAAAATGTACTTTGAAACATCACTTATTCAGGTTTATTGTTAAGTATTTAGTTCTATATTTTATATTTTTATTATATAATTTTTATTATTATATTAATTATAATGTGTTTATTATTAAAGTTAATTTAGTAATTTTTCTCTTTATTATTTTAAGAACTGGAAAACTGAATTGAAATGGGAAGCAAAAAGAATTATTTATTGTTTAATAAAGAAATAAGGGAGAATGGAAAAAAAAAACAGGAAAGCATGCACGTGAGTTTTAGAAATTCCAATTAAAAGAAAAAAAAAAAGAAAGTTGCAAGGTGGGAGCCGCAAATTGACTTGAGAAAAGAAGAAAAAAAGTGGGCAAACACTTATGTTACAAAAACAAACAAAAGGGAAACAAATCTTTAGTTAAAAAAAGAAGAAACTAACGTGATAGAGCACAAGGCATGTAAGGCTTTTGGTACGTCCCCAATGTGTTGCAATATTCCTTATATGTACCCCTCGTCTCACTATATACAGGAAACTCATGGGGTTCTAGGTGGGCGACTGATTGTATAGTCTTGCTATCTCTGGGTTTGAATGCTCCAATCTGTCTAGTTAATACCTCGACTTATGCTCTAAGACTATCCTCTTCCCTATAGTAATCTGTGCTTCTGCTAGAAGAAGTGTATGTCCTATCAGTATTATCCAGGGCATTAGTTCCAGTCCATGTATGAGATTTCTTAGCTAAGTCGTCTAGGTACTCAAATTCCTCATCAGGGTCCTTCTTTATAAACTCCCTATTATACATAGTCTCCAAAATTTGCGCTCTCTAGGTGTTAGTCCATCATAAAAATAACTTACCATGCACCAACTCTCATACATGTGGTGGGGACAACTAGCTAGTATCTCCTTATATCTCTCCCATGTTTGATAAAGGGTTTCACCGTCTCTCTGGGAGAAGGTGGAAATTTGTCTTTTTAAGGCATTCGTCCTATGATGCTGTAACATCCCTAATTCCGGAGATGTTACTGGCAGGGGATAGACCGTACTTGTAGGGGTTTTATGGCGAAAATCCGATAACACAGCGGAAACGCGGAAAATCAAAATTTTTCGATTTCAAAATTTTTTTGGATCAATTAAATAAACTTATTTATTTAATTACCCAATTATCAAATCCTGAAAAATTACACAAGAAACCAAATTTCTTGGTAATTATCGAATTACCCCAATACTTTACAAATTGATCATTTTAGTCCTAAAATTGTGAAATACAATTTTGGATGATTCTAAATCATTTCTAAAATGATTTCCAACATGTCCAACACATCAAAATCAGATTGCAACAAAATCTCGTAGACACTTGCATTTTTGCATGAAGCCCAATGATGAGCCTCGTTTGGAGGCACTACCCGATAAGTTACGGAAGTTGCGGGAAACAGACGTCGGATGGGAAAATTTAAAAATAAGTACATCCTCAAATTTAAATCATTTATTTAGCCTCGGGTTCGCTCGATTAATCCATGTTTTAACTATTGGCCTCGGCCCAAAACCCCCACAGCCCACACCAAGTCACACGCCCAAGCCCACACACAACCAACCCACACGCCCAAGCCAACCAAAGAACCAACCCACACACCCAAGGCCCACCAAATCCCATCCAAAATATTCAAAACACATTAAATACATGTCTAAATCAAATCAAATCTCATTCCTAAATTAAATAAATCACCTTCCTAATTACCAAAGATTTAAATCCAATCAAATCCAATCACCTTCCAAATTAAAGATATTCCCAACCAAAATTACAAAAATTTATTTCCCTAAATAATTTAATTAAACACATCCCATATTTGCATGATTTCATTCCTTACCTAGAAACCAAAGCTCACCATTATAAAAAGAGACCTAAACCAACCCTAATCCTCCTTAGCTCCTCACAAAAAAACACCCTAGAACACACACGACACTCTATCTTTCTCGGCAAACAATAAGCCAAACAAACATACGTCATAGGAACAACATCCATTAATACATCAACCACCGAAAACACCCCTAAAATCGCAGCCCTACACCACCAAAAACTGCCCCATAAACTGCAGCCCTACACCCAAAACCAGTCCCAAAATAACCCTAAAACAGCAGCCTAAAATCACCAAAACCGTGAGCCAAAATCACCCAAAAACCAGTCCCCTATATCACCGAAATTCACTCACCAAATAGTAGAAAAAAAATAGCTAAAAATAGAGAGGGAAGACCGAGAAAACAGCAGAGAAAATAGTGGAACAGCGAAGGAAAATATTGTACCAGAAAACCAGAAATGTTACGGAGCATTAACCCTTCCGGCGACGACGTAACGCACTTCCGAGGAGCAACTTAAATGGTAAGACCCCGAGGGCACCCTTTATTACTTTTTATTTTGTAGTTTGGATGCGGCACGCTCGATTGGACATGAAATATTTCAAACCGGGTGTGCGAGGTCCTATATCAAAGACGACCAAACTATTGGTCACATCTTTCTTTAACGTTCCGTTATTTATTTATCGCACATTTATTTCATATTATTAGCTTTTTATCATTCCGCATATTTGTCTCTTCGTTTATGTGTTGTTATATGCATTATCATACTTCACGTCTATTTTCATGATTGCATTGTGTTAACGCTTGAGTGTTGCCGCTCGTGGTATATCGGATGGAAACCCAGACATATGTAGGAAACGCTTTCCTCACGCAGCGGAAGCGATTATGCACACGGATCGACCTTGAAAATTTTTATGTCTTCCCTTCCTTAAAGACGAATGGAACCAACACTTATACTGAAGTTTTTCTTCTGTTTCGAATAATATCTCAGCCTCGGAATGCGCGTGAAGCAGTCCCTGAACAGCCCCTGAACTGCAGTGAATTATTGGACTGTTTTACACCCTTTACACATGCGAACTGCACCCAAACCAACCCCTGATTTGCGTGACTTGCTGTAGTATTTTAGGTCTGCTTTTTCCACTGAAAAAAATCCTAAATCAGCCCCAAAAATTCCCCAAGGTGTTTCCCAAAACCAGAATTAAAACAAATCAAAACCGAGCCCCAATTGCAACAAGTGAAGTGCGGCAATGAGGTATTATAGTTCCTCAATGCCGTGACTTACAAGAATAAAGAAAAAGATGATTTGTTCAACGCCACAAGATCTTCTGAGTTATGAATCGTTACCAACGGAATGTAGTGTGGGCTACACACACAAACAAATCCCTAAACGTTTTAAAGATTAAATCACACACTAATAATATTTTTCTTATTCCTGTTCTTCAAAATTGCTTCTCAACTTTTGAGAGAATTAAGAAGAAGAAGGTGGCTAGGGTTTTGAATGAGATCCCTTTCAAAAGAAAATCAAGTTTTCCTTTTATACTTAGGTCAATTTTGTTTCACTCAAACAAAACAACCAATCCCCTCCCTAAGGTAGAATTCGGCCAAGGCTAGGATTTTTGGATTAAATTTTTGTTTCCAAAATAAACAAATCATATTCCTTATACACCAAGGAATTCGGCTAAGGCTAGGATTTTTGATTAAATTTTATTTCCAAAATAAATAAATCATATTCCTTGTACATCAAGGAATTCGGCCATGCCCTTTATTTCTTCATTAATTTTGTAACAATATTATTTACTTTCCATAAAGTCAATATATGTTACAAATTAAATATATGATTAATATTTTGAAAGTAATTACTTCCAAAATTAAATCAAGGGTTTCCAAAACCCATAATATAGAAATTACAATCTTAGCCTTGTTAAATTATATCATATATATAATTCAATATTTTAAATTTAATAATTATCATATAATTATTAATACCATACATTAACTTTTAATGTCTATTTTCAAGTGTGACATAATTAATATTATTAATCATATTAATAATATTTATTCTTTTGTGAGTATATAATTAGACTATCCAATTATATTAAATCCGCTATAGTAAATCAAGCTAGCACGGGGACCAAATAGACCCACGGTTCCGAGCTCCAATAATATCGAAATATTAATTAAGCTCTTAATTAGATATTCTGAATTATTAACTCCGAGTTATTCCACTAAAAACCTGAAGTTGCACTCTCGTTGCCGCAGATGAAATATTAAGTCGAACTAAGTCGTTGTCCATCGATATAGTCATTACATACGAATTGATCCTTCACGAGTATCTTGTAATTAGAGCCTAGTCATAAAGTCTGTTATAACCCTCTAATTATTTTTACCTTAAGTACCATTGATTCTCTAATGAACGATTTATTCATAACTATTATGAATATTAATCTTTCTGTTCGTAATAGAAAGACTTGAGCGCTCAAATCGTTCAAGTACCGAATCAATCCTTAAGAAAGATACTCATCTGCTTCTCGCAAGAAGGAGTGAACTCCATGTCTATGTAAAACGTTCCCAGCTATAAAACAAACTGTGCCCCCAAAGTACGTAGCTATTGGTCGGGACTGCAACACCAACCTCACCTTTGTAAATCAAAGGACACAGCCTGCCATGCAGGAGTTCGTAGTACACTCAAGATTAAGATCAGTCCATATATGACCATCAAGTAGATTGAAATGACTTTCTTTGTTTAACGGATATTATAATAATGTCATTTCTATCTGGGTCCAGTCCTATATGATCGCATCATACAAGGTGCCTTCATTCTCATGTCTCTACATGGACGATCCGGATTAATATCACCATGCAAATATAGAATGGACCGCACCTATAGATAAACCACAAACAAAGTACCCGCTTTATTTGCTCTCTATGGACTATTTAAGATTACTAACTTCAGACTTAAATCTTCTGGTGTATGACACTCATACACTAAGTCTGAAGGTACATAAGTAATCTACGGTATTTACGAAGATATATAATATGCGAAAAATAAAGAAACAATTTGATAAATGAATAATGCATCATTTTATTTCAAAACACATGAAACTGTTTACATCACATGTAGCTCTATGGCATACATCCCAACAATCTCCCACTTGCACTAGAGTAAATGGGACATGTCACGTAATCCTAGACCATCTAAGTTACCTTCAAAAACTTTAGCCGGCAAGGTCTTTCTAAACGGATCAGGAAGGTTCTCTACAGATGCAATCTTTGTGACAGTAACGTCTCCTCCTTGCACTATCTCCCTGATGAGATGATATTTACTCTATATATGCTTTCCCCTCTCGTGGCTTCTTGGTTTTTTGGTGTTTGCCACCGCACCACTATTATCGCAAGAAAAGTGTGAGTGGTCTATCCATATCTGGAACAACTTCCAGATCTCCCAAGAATTTACGGAGCCAGACTGCTTCCTTAGCCGCTTCACAAGCCGCTACATATCCAGCCTCCATGGGGGAGTCATCAATACAAGTTTGCTTTATGCTCTGCCACACAATAGCCTCACCACCTAGGGTGAACACTGATCCAGATGTAGATTTCCTGGAATCGACATCTGTCTGAAAATCAGAGTCTGTATATCATATTAGGATAATATCCTCACCAGAATACACAAGCATATAATCTCTCGTTCTCTTAAGATACTTGAGAATGTGTTTCACAGCCACCCAGTGATCCAATCCTGGGTTCGACTGAAAACTACTGATGACTCCCACTGCAAAACAGATGCTGGTCTCGTGCATAACATGGCATACATGAGACTACCAACTGTTGAGGCGTATGTGATATGTCTCATTTCCTCAACATATTGACGTGTCTTAGGAGACTGTTCCTTCGACAAATGAATTCCATGCCGATAAGGCAGATTGCCTTTCTTGGAATTCTGCATTGCAAATCGCACAAGGATCTTATCGATATAGGATGCCTGAGACATAACTAACAGTCATTTCTTGCGATCACGAAGTATCTGGATCCCAAGAACATAACTGGCCTCTCCCAAATCTTTCATTTGGAATTGGTCAGCTAGCCATGTTTTCACGTCTGATAATATCCTTACATCATTCCCGATGAGTAAAATATCATCAACGTATAAAACAAGAAAAACCACATTCCCGTCAATGAAACGCTTGTATACACAAGGCTCATCAATATTCTGCTCAAAATCATAAGACTTGATTGTTGTGTCAAATCTTATATTCCAACATCGAGATGCCTACTTAAGTCCATAAATGGACCTTTTCAGTTTGTAAACCTTTTGCTCTTGACCTTGGGCGATGAACCCTTCTGGTTGTATCATATAGATACTTTCATCAAGATTGTCATTCAAGAATACAGTCTTGACATCCATTTGCCAAATTTCATAGTCATAATATGCGGCAATGGATAGAAGAGTGCGGATGGATTTAAGCATAGCTACTGGCGAGAAAGTTTCCTCATAGTCAACTTCCTCTTTCTGGGAATAACCATTGGCCACTAGTCTAGCCTTGAAGGTATGTACCTTCCCATCTGATCCCCTCTTCCTTTTGGAGATCCACTTGCAACCTATGGGTTTCACCCCATCAGGTTGGTCCACAAGTTCCCAGACTGAGTTGGAGTACATGGACTTTATCTCTAGGTTCATGGCTTTGAGTCATTCCTCTTTGTCAGAATCATCCATTACACTACTGTAGGTCAATGGATCATCTATGTCGTCGCTGGAGGTGACAACTTGTGCCTATCCAACCCCTAGGTAGCGATCAGGTTATCGTACGACCCTCCCACTGCGTCTAGGTGGTAGATCATTCTGACTAGGTAGCATCTGACTATCAGATGTTGAAGGTGCTATGTATTTGTCAACTTTCGTTGACGATGGCGTGCTAGTCGAATCAGTAAGTAACTCCTCGAGTAATATCTTACTACGAGGCTTGAACTCCCTCATATAGTCCTCCTCTAGAAATGTAGCATTTGTCGATACAAACATTTTGTTATCATCAGAATTGTAGAAGAATCCTCCCCTAGTCTCTTTAGGGTAGCCTACAAATAGGCATACCTGAGAACGTGGCTCCAACTTTGTAGTCTTATTCTTCAGCACATGTGCTGGACACCCCCATATGCGGAAATATCATAAACTAGTTTTACGACCATTCCACAACTCTAAGGAGTCTTAGGAACAGACTTAGATGGAACAACATTAAGGATATGCATTGCGGTTTGCAGTGCATATCCCCAGAATGAACTAGGTAGTGAGCTATAACTAAACATAGATCTCATCATGTCTAGTATGGTTCGATTTCTCCTTTCTGCAACACCATTTTGCTGTGGTGTTCCAGGTGCTGTGAGCTGGGATACTATCCCATGCTCAACTAAGAATTCCTTGAAATCTCTGTCGAGGTATTCCCCTCCACGATCTGACAGTAGACTTTTGATTGTCTTACCTAATTGGTTCTCAACCTCAGCACGATACTCCTTGAACTTTTCAAAGGTATCTAATTTGTGATGCATTAGGTAGACATACCCATATCTTGAATAATCGTCAATGAATGTGACGAAGTATTCATAACCACCTCGGGCTCTTACATTCATCGGTCCGCAGACATCAGAATGTACTAGCTCAAGTCGTTGACTGGCTCTTAAACCTTTTCCAGTAAAAGGTCTCTTGGTCATTTTTCTTCTAAACGGGATTCACAAACTGGTAGAGTTGCGAGCTTTTTATCTGGTTTAAGTCTCCGTTCTTTATCAATTTATTTATCTGGTTAAGGTTGATGTGACCAAGTCTAAGATGCCATAGATATGTGTCATCGTGAGAAATCTTTGGCCGTTTAGTTTTAGGTTTCTCAACCTTAAACATTTCAGTGTTGAGCAGTGACCTATGTGTTAACGGTCTTAACACATACAAGTTTTTTTCTGAGTTTCCTGTGCATATAGTTAATCCATTTCTACCAATAATAACCAAATTGCTATTAAAAGAAACTGAATAACCATCATCCAAAAGTTTAGAAACATAAATCAAATTCCTGCAAAAACCAGAAATGAATAACACATTGTTCAAATTTAAATAACTATTATTAATAAAATTTAAACTGGAAACTACCACTACTCTTGCTGAAACGGCATCCCCTGTCCCGACCCTCATGGTGTAGTCACCTTCAGCAAGGTCCCTCCATGAATCAAGTAGCTGCAAAGAAGAACAAACATGGTTAGTGGCTTCATAATCAACAATCCAAGCGGATTTATCATCCTCCACTAATAGAGATTCAATAACGAGTAAATCATATTTACCTGTTTCCTTTTTCTCCTTCAGCTTAGCAAGGTATTTATGACAGTTCCTTTTCCAATGCCCATTCTTGTCGCAGTGGAAACATTTTCTTTTGGGCTTGGCATCCTTAGAGCATTTCTTGTTCTTCTTTTTCATGGACTTTCCCTTAGCCTTTCCAGTGATTTTCTTCTTCTTTTTTGCAGATTTAGAAGACTTAGCAACATTTGCCTGTGCACTGGACTTACGAGGATCCACAAGTATGGACTCGTAATGGGTGAGCTCATTAAGCAGTTGGGTCAAAGTAAAAGACAACTTGTTCATAACATAGTTGCTTTTAAACTGCAGGAAACTCTTCGGAAGAGTTTCCATAATCATGGTCACCTGGCTACGCTCGTCAATATGAGCTCCATGGGTTTCAGCAATGTTGAGATAAGTCATCATCCTTAAGACGTGCTCTCGGACTCATGTCACATCCTTCATCCTAACAGTCATCGTTGAGACCATGGCCTCATGGCATTGACGCTCCGAAGGCTGCCCAAACATGCCCTGCAATGACTCCATCATCTGAGATGCTAGAGCCATAGGTTCATGTTTTACAGCAAGAACCTCAGACATCCCTACTAGCAAGTTGCAGCGGGCTTTCTCATTTTCTGCGACCCATTTCTGGTAGGTATGGCGCACAGCTTAGCCAGCATTTCTGGTCAGCTCGGGAGGACGTTCCTTCGTCAGGACAAACTTTAGGTCTTCACAGACCAGGATATCGTTCATGTTATTTTTCCACTTAACATAGTTTTCCCCGGTTGATTTATCGTTTGAGAGTATGGAAATAATTGGAGAAACCATGGCTGGAAAATAAAATAAACATGTATTTAACATTCATTCATCGCATATTAAAATCATCAAAGAATTTTGGCATAAAATTAGACATGATGCATTAACCATGAATAATGAATTAGAATACTAAGATAATTACTATGCCACGGAAACCTATCATCCCACAAGTAAGTGCCGCAGTAGGGTAGGTCAAGTACTCGCATGATAGATCGAGACAAAATTCTTGAAAATTTAATATATGTAGGAATAGCTCTTATTCCTATATTAAACAACTACCGTTTTATTTGATCAAGGAATTTCATTAACAGTTAATTATTCCTTTGTGAGTGTAACCCGCCGTTTCGGGATTCTTTGACTTAACTAGTGAAGTGCTGTCGTGGGGTAGGTCAGTTCACAAGATACATCTAGAATCCCTATCCTTTCGGAACCCAAACCTGATATTGACCCAAAATGGACATCATCCGTAGGGGGACGAAAACAAAGCCGTCTCGAGGCGCCTTTTGAATCTCACATTTTTGGACTAACAACAGAGATCGTGGGATATACTGTGTTTATCCCTCTCCCACTCACTATTAAAAAAATAAGGTTTTTATCTAAAATATCTAATATTTTATTTTAACTAGTGTGGATAAACTTATGGTGGCTAAAGCATAATTATTATTTACACTAGTATGTCATAAGTGAGCTAATCAATTTTAACTATTAAAATTGTGTCACTAATATATCATTAGTCTCTACTAACAGTTATACTCCATTAAACTAATTTAATTAGAGTGGTATAAGTGAGCTATTATATTTTAACTCTTAAAATACTAGACACTATTAAGTCTAAAATTTATGGAATTCTAAAAGGTCAAAATTATAATTAAACATTTTAATAAATTTTAGTGCGTTATAAAATCCAATGGTACTTGGAATTGTATCCAAAGTGCAGACCATATTACCGTCCATTCGGAATCGGCTATGGAATTTATATCCGGGTTTCCATCCTATATACCAATGAAGTTTATTATGCACTAATTAAGCCCAATATATTAGAATTCAAATTTTAAACCATAAATCCAATTAATCTAATTAATTGATTTTCATGCATATCATTTTCTAATTTAAACATTTTAAATTTCATAAAATCATAATTTTATGTCCATAATGTTAATGCATCTATGACATGTTATGGCAAGTAAAATGCATGAGTGGGCACCCTAAGCTATATGACATGTTATTCAAACAATTCGAAATAAACATACATATAACATAAAAAATATTTTGCATTGACCGGACTCTTATTTTTCCTATACTAATCTAATTAGTACAAAAGATTCACCAAGGCATTCCTTGGTCTTCAAATCCCGCTTCAAAGTGGTGTTGGCTCCCTTTGCGACTTCGGTGCTCCAAATTACAAAAATTGAAACTTTACATTGAAAATTAAAATTACAACAAATGTAAACAATGGCCTTATAGCCTTACATCCCAAAAACAAAACCAATTACAAAAATAAGAGCCGAAAAAATTTACGACCAATGCAAAATTCATTCATCACATGAAATAATAAAACCATTCATCATATGAATATCACAATGTACCCACTCATCTAAACATGTATATCATATTTATAACTCATATAAATATATTAAAAACAGAAAATTTAAATGAAAAAGTGAAGGGTTAAGAACACTTTTCAACCTCGCTCTTGATGCCAATTGTAGGAAACGCTTTCCTCGCGCAGCGGAAGCGATTAGGCACACGGATCGACCTTGAAAAATTTTTTTGTCTTCCCTTCCTTAAAGCCGAATGGAACCAGCACTTATACTGAAGTTTTTCTTCTGTTTCAGACAAGATCTCAGCCCCGGAATGCGCGTGAAACAGTCATCGAACAGTCCCCGAACTGCAGTGAATTATTGTACTGTTTTACACCTGTTACACACGCGAACTGCACCCAAACCAACCCCTGATTTGCGTGACCTACTGTATTGTTTTAGGTCTGATTTTTCCACACAAAAAAATCCTAACTCAGCCCCAAAAAGTCCCCAAGGTGTTTCCCAAATCCCGAATTAAAACAAATCAAAACCGAGCCCCGATTGCAACAAGTGAAGTGCGGCAATGAGGTATTATGGTTCCTCAATGCCGTGACTTACAAGAATAAAGAAGAAGATGATTTGTTTAACGCCACAAGATCTTCCGAGCTATGAATCGTTACCAACAGAAAGTAGTGTGGGCTACACACACAAATAAATCCCTAAACGTTTTAGAGATTAAATCACACACTAATAATATTTTTCTTATTCTTGTTCTTCAAAATTGTTTCTCAACTTTTGAGAGAATTAAGAAGAAGAAGAAGAAGGTGGCTAGGGTTTTGAATGAGAGCTCTTTCCAAAGAAAATCAAGATTTCCTTTTATACTTAGGTCAATTTTGTTTCACTCAAATAAAACAACCAATCCCCTCCCTAAGGTAGAATTCGGCCAAGGCTAGGATTTTGGATTAAATTTTGTTTCCAAAATAAAAAAATCATATTCCGTATACACCAAGGAATTCGGCCAAGGCTAAGATTTTTGATTAAATTTTGTTTCCAAAATAAACAAATCATATTCCTTATACATCAAGGAATTCGGCCATGCCCTTTATTTCTTCATTAATTTTGTAACAATATTATTTACTTTCCATAAAGTCAATATATGTTACAAATTAAATATATGATTAATATTTTGAAAGTCATTACTTCCAAAATTAAATCAAGGGTTTCCAAAACCCATAATATAGAAATTACAATATTAGCCTTATTTAATTATATCATATATGTGATGGGTTTATGTGTCGCGATGTGATGGGTTTATGTGTCGCGACGCCAAAGGCTTAGCAAAATGTCACCTTCTGCCTCATTTGTGTCGCAACTTGGGTAGGTTGTGTCGCGGCGAATGTCTTTGTTTTTGTTTTTTTTTGCAAAATCGAGGCATTTGAAAAATATTTCCACTTGGACGCGTATCAAGATTTGACTCCTTACACCGCCGCCTCTACTGAATTGAATTTTTATCCTCATGATTTTGTCAAACTTTATTCCGGGATATTCCAAAATTTACTGGCTTTCTCTGCTTTGAGTGCTCTATATTTGTTTTTCCTGTAAAAATAACACACAAAATTAAAAACTCTACAACATGTGTACACAAAATACAAAAATAAAAAATTTAAATGAAAATAACAATTTTGCATGGGTTGCTTCCCTACTAGCGCTAAATTTTTCTTCTTCCGCCAGACGTGACTGAAGTCCATATGTCAAGGAGGTTTCAACATGGTTTTGGATGTCCGATTAAAGAAAATCTCATGTGCGATGCTTTTGAAGGGTCTCTTCCAATGATGAGGTGGCCAAAATAATTTTATCTCATTTATTATTTGTGTCACCTTCTTAAACTTTGTCACTACAGTGATTCTTGAAAGGAAAGAAATAAAATCAGGAGGTCTCGTATGATGCTTGACTTTGAATGGTAGTGCCATTCTATCAAGCTTTTAGCCGGTGTCTTTGATTTGTATCCTCAAAACAGTGATGTTTCTCCTAAATTCGTGAGATCTTTAATGTGTCAGACATTTGCTCCTCCATTTATTCTGCTTCTTGCTGCACATTTTCTTCACAGATGTACTTCAAAATTTCATTGTTCAGCTCTTCATTTGTCATTTATGAAATGCACGCTCCATGTGCGTCAACCTGATGATGTAAAAATATATCTGAATGTGGGCCTTTATCCTCTGTGGTTGGTATGAACGGCTCGGGTAGTTCTTCTTCAAATATTTGTGCAATACATACTCCAAGATCTTCATTTTGAGGATGCAGAGTTTCATCCTCACTTGCTGGTGTTGTTAGAGATAAGTGTATGAAAATGTACTTTGAAACATCACTTATTCAGGTTTATTGTTAAGTATTTAGTTCTATATTTTATATTTTATTATATAATTTTTATTATTATTTTAATTTATAATGTGTTTATTATTAAAGTTAATTTAGTAATTTTTCTCATTATTTTTTTAGGAACTGGAAAACTGAATTGAAATGGGAAGCAAAAAGAATTATTTATTGTTTAATAAAGAAATAAGGGAGAATGGAAAAAAACAGGAAAGCATGCACGTGAGTTTTAGAAATTCCAATTAAAAGAAAAAAAAGAAAGTTGCAAGGTGGGAGCCACAAATTGACTTGAGAAAAGAAGAAAAAACGTCGGCAAACACATATGTTACAAAACAAACAAAAGGGCAACAAATCTTTAGTTAGAAAAAGAAGAAACTAACGTGAGAGAGCACAAGGCATGTAAGGCTTTTGGTACGTCCCCAATGTGTTGCAATATTCCTTATATGTACCCCTCGTCTAACCATATACATGACACTCAAGGGGTTCTAGGTGGGCGACTGATTGTATAGTCTTGCTATCTCTGGCTTTGAATGCTCATATCTGTCTAGTTAATACCTCGACTTGTGCTTTAAGACTATCCTCTTCCCTATAGTAATATGTGCTTCTGCTAGAAGAAGTGTATGTCCTATCAGTATTATCCAAGGCATTACGTCCAGTCCAAGTATGAGATTTCTTAGCTAAGTCATCTAGGTACTCAAATTCCTCATCAGGGTCCTTCTTTATAAACTCCCTATTATACATATTCTCCAAAATTTGCGCTCTTTAGGTGTTAGTCCATCATAAAAATAACTTACCATGCACCAACTCTCATACCTGTGGTGGGGACAACTAGCTAGTATCTCCTTATACCTCTCCCATGTTTGATAAAAGGGTTTCACCGTCTCTTTGGGAGAAGGTGGAAATTTGTCTTTTTAAGGCATTCGTCTTATGATGCTGTAACATCCCCAATTTCGGAGATGTTACTGGCGGGGGATAGACCGTACTTGTAGGGGTTTTATGGCGAAAATCCGATAACGCAGCGAAAACGTGGAAAATCAAAATTTTTCGATTTCAAAATTTTTTTGGATCAATTAAATAAACTTATTTATTTAATTACCCAATTATCAAATCCTGAAAAATTACACAAGAAACCAAATTTTTTGGTAATTATCGAATTACCCCAATACTTTACAAATTAATCATTTTAGTCCTAAAATTGTCAAATACAATTTTGGATGATTCTAAATCATTTCTAAAATGATTTCCAACATGTCCAACACATCAAAATCAGATTGCAACAAAATCCTGTAGACACTTGCATTTTTGCATGAAGCCCAATGATGAGCCTCGTTTGGAGGCACTACCCGATAAGTTACGGAAGTTGCGGGAAACAGACGTCGGATGGGAAAATTTAAAAATAAGTACATCCTCAAATTTAAATCATTTATTTAGCCTCGGGTTCGCTCGATTAATCCATGTTTTAACTATTGGCCTCGGCCCAAAACCCCACACAGCCCACACCAAGTCACACGCCCAAGCCCACACACAACCAACCCACACGCCCAAGCCAACCAAAGAACCAACCCACACACCCAAGGCCCACCAAATCCCATCCAAAATATTCAAAACACATTAATACATGTCTAAATCAAATCAAATCTCATTCCTAAATTAAATAAATCACCTTCCTAATTACCAAAGATTTAAATCCAATCAAATCCAATCACCTTCCAAATTAAAGATATTCCCAACCAAAATTACAAAAATTTATTTCCCTAAATAATTTAATTAAACACATCCCATATTTGCATGATTTCATTCCTTACCTAGAAACCATAGCTCACCATTATAAAAAGAGACATAAACCAACCCTAATCCTCATTAGCTCCTCACAAAAAAAACACCCTAGAACACACACGACACTCTCTCTTTCTCGGCAAGCAATAATCCAAACAAACATACGCCATAGGAACAACAACCATTAATCCATCAACCACCGAAAACACCCCTAAAATTGCAGCCCTACACCACCAAAAACTGCCCCATAAACTGCAGCCATACACCCAAAACCAGTCTTAAAATAACCCTAAAATAGCAGCCTAAAATCACCAAAACCGTGAGCCAAAATCACCCAAAAACCAGTCCCCTATATCACCGAAATTCACTCACCAAATAGTAGAAAAAAAATAGCTAAAAATAGAGAGGGAAGACCGAGAAAACAGCAGAGAAAATAGTGGAACAGCGAAGGAAAATATTGTACCAGAAAACCAGAAATGTTACGGAGCATTAACCCTTCCGGCGACGATGTAACGCACTTCCGAGGAGCAACTTAAATGGTAAGACCCCGAGGGCACCCTTTATTACTTTTTATTTTGTAGTTTGGATACGGCACGCTCGATTGGACATGAAATATTTCAAACCGGGTGTACGAGGTCCTATAT
This sequence comes from Zanthoxylum bungeanum, assembly GCA_019454045.1. Classification (NCBI taxonomy): domain Eukaryota; kingdom Viridiplantae; phylum Streptophyta; class Magnoliopsida; order Sapindales; family Rutaceae; genus Zanthoxylum; species Zanthoxylum bungeanum. Next base: position 132,872 of record SKCR01049499.1, on the reverse strand, counting down.
CAAAGACGACCAAACTATTGGTCACATCTTTCTTTAACGTTCCGTTATTTACTTATCGAACATTTATTTCATATTATTAGATTTTTATCATTCCGCATATTTGTCTCTTCGTTTATGTGTTGTTATATGCATTATCATACTTCACATCTATTTTCATGATTGCATTGTGTTAACGCTTGAGTGTTGCCGCTCGTGGTATACCAGATGGAAACCCAGACATATGTAGGAAACGCTTTCCTCGCGTAGCGGAAGGGATTAGGCACACGGATCGACCTTGAAAATTTTTTCTGTCTTCCCTTCCTTAAAGCCGAATGGAACCAGCACTTATACTGAAGTTTTACTTCTGTTTCGGATAAGATCTCAGCCTCGGAATGCGCTGAAACAATCCCCGAACAGCCCCCGAACTGCAATGAATTATTGGATTGTTTTACACTCGTTACACACGCGAACTGCACCCAAACCAACCTCTGATTTGCGTGACTTGCTGTAGTATTTTAGGTCTGATTTTTCCACTGAAAAACAATCCTAATCAGCCCAAAAAATTCCCCAAGGTGTTTCCCAAAACCATAATTAAAACAAATCAAAACCGAGCCCCGATTGCAACAAGTGAAGTGCGGCAATGAGGTATTATGGTTCCTCAATGCCGTGACTTACAAGAATAAAGAAGAAGATGATTTGTTCGACGCCACAAGATCTTCTGAGCTATGAATCGTTACCAACGGAAAGTATTGTGGGCTACACTCACAAAAAATCCCTAAACATTTTAAAGATTAAATCACACACTAATAATATTTTTCTTATTCTTGTTCTTCAAAATTATTTCTCAACTTTTGAGAGAATTAAGAAGAAGAAGGTGGCTAGGGTTTTGAATGAGAGCTCTTTTAAAAGAAAATCAAGTTTTCCTTTTATACTTAGGTCAATTTTGTTTCACTCAAACAAAACAACCAATCCCCTCCCTAAGGTAGAATTCGGCCAAGGCTAGGATTTTTGGATTAAATTTTTTTTTCCAAAATAAACAAATCATATTCCTTATACACCAAGGAATTCGGCTAAGGCTATGATTTTTTATTAATTTTATTTCCAAAATAAACAAATCATATTCCTTATACATCAATGAATTCGGCCATGCCCTTTATTTCTTCATTAATTTTGTAACAATATTATTTACTTTCCATAAAGTCAATATATGTTACAAATTAAATATATGATTAATATTTTGAAAATAATTACTTCCAAAATTAAATCAAGGGTTCCAAAACCCATAATATAGAAATTACAATCTTAGCCTTATTAAATTATATCATATATATAATTCAATATTTTAAATTTAATAACTATCATATAATTATTAATACCATACATTAACTTTTAATGTATATTTTCAAGTGTGACATAATTAATATTATTAATCATATTAATAATATTTATTCTTTTGTGAGTATATAATTAGACTATCCAATTATATTAAATCCGCTATAATAAATCGAGCTAGCACGGGGACCAAATGAACCCTCGGTTCCGAGCTCCAATAATCTCGAAATATTAATTAAGCTCTTAATTAGATATTCCGAATTATTAACTCCAGGTTATTCCACTAAAAACCTGAAGTTGCACTCTCGTTGCCGCAGATGAAATATTAAGTCGAACTAAGTCGTTGTCCATCGATATAGTCATTACATACGAATTGATCCTTCACGAGTATCTTGTAATTAGAGCCGGGTCATAATGTCTGTTACACCCCTCTAATTATTTTTACCTTAAGTACCATTGATTCTCTAATGAACGATTTATTCATAACTATTATGAATATTAATCTTTCTGTTCGTAATAGAAAGACTTGCGCGCTCAAATCGTTTAAGTACCGAATCAATCCTTAAGAAAGATACTCATCTGCTTCTCGCAAGAAGGAGTGAACTCCATGTCTATGTAAAATGTTCCCAACTGCAAAACAAACTGTGCCCCCAAAGTATATAGCTATTGGTCGGGACTGCCACACCAACCTCACCTTTGTAAATCAAATGACACAGCCTGCCATGCAGGAGTTCGTAGTACACTCAGGATTAAGATCATTCCATATATGACCATCAAGTAGATTGAAATGACTTTCTTTGCTCAACGGATATTGTAAGAATTTCATTTCTATCTGGGTCCAGTCCTATATGATCGCATCATACAAGGTGCCTTCATTCTCATGTCTCTACATGGACGATCCGGATTAAGATCGCCATACAAATATAGAATGGACCGCAGCTATAGATAAACCACAAACAAAGTACCCGCTTTGTTTGCTCTCTATGGACTATTTAAGATTACTAACTTCAGACTTAAATCATCTGGTGTATGACACTCATACACTAAGTCTGAAGGTACATAAGTAATCTACGGTATTTACGAAGATATATAATATGCGAAAAATAAAGAAACAATTTGATAAATGAATAATGCATCGTTTTATTTCAAAACACATGAAACCGTTTACATCACATGTAGCTCTAGGGCATACATCCCAATAATCTCCCACTTGCACTAGAGTAAATGGGACATGTCACGTAATCCTAGACCATCTAGGTGACCTTCAAAAAAATTAGCCGGCAAGGTCTTTGTAAACGGATCAGCAAGGTTCTCTACGGATGCAATCTTTGTGACGGTAACGTCTCCTCTTAGCACTATCTCCATGATGAGATGATATTTCCTCTCTATATGCTTTCCCCTCTCGTGGCTTCTTGGTTTTTTGGTGTTTGCCACCGCACCACTATTATCGCAATAAAGTGTGAGTGGTCTATCCATATCTGGAACAACTTCCAGATCTCCCAAGAATTTACGGAGCCAGACTGCTTCCTTAGCCGCTTCACAAGCTGCTACATATCCAGCCTCCATGGGGGAGTCATCAATACAAGTTTGCTTTATGCTCTGCCACACAATAGCCCCACCACCTAGGGTGAACACTGATCCAGATGTAGATTCCTGGAATCGACATCTGTCTGAAAATCAGAGTCTGTATATATCAATTAGGATAATATCCTCACCAGAATACACAAGCATATAATCTCTCGTTCTCTTAAGATACTTGAGAATGTGTTTCACAGCCACCCAGTGATCCAATCCTGGGTTCGACTGAAACCTACTGACTACTCCCACTGCAAAACAGATGTCCGGTCTCGTGCATAACATGGCATACATGAGACTACCAACTACTGAGGCGTATGGGATATGTCTCATTTCCTCAATATCTTGAGGTGTCTTAAGAGACTTTTCCTTCGACAAATGAATTCCATGTCGATAAGGCAGATTGCCTTTCTTGGAATTCTGCATCCCAAATCGCACAAGGATCTTGTCGATATAGGATGCCTGAGACATAGCTAACAGTCGTTTCTTGCGGTCCCGAAGTATCTGGATCCCAAGAACATAACTGACCTCTCCCAAATCTTTCATTTGGTATTGGTCAGCTAGCCAGATTTTCACGTCTGATAATATCCTTACATCATTCCCAATGAGTAAAATATCATCAACATATAAAACAAGAAAAACCACATTCTAGTCAATGAAACGCTTGTATACACAAGGCTCATCAACATTCTGCTCAAAATTATAAGACTTGATTGTTGTGTCAAATCTTATATTCCAAGATCGAGATGCCTTGAGTCCATAAATGGACCTTTGCAGTTTGCAAACCTTTTGCTCTTGACCTTGGGCGATGAACCCTTCTGGTTGTATCATATAGATACTTTCATCAAGATTGAAATTCAAGAATGCAGTCTTGACATCCATTTGCCAAATTTCATAGTCATAATATACGGCAATAGATAGAAGAGTGCGGATGGATTTAAGCATATCTACTGGCGAGAAAGTTTCCTCATAGTCAACTCCCTCTTTCTAGGTATAACCTTGGCCACTAGTCTAGCCTTGAAGGTCTGTACCTTCCCATCTGATCCCCTCTTCCTCTTGTCGATCCACTTGCAACCTATGGGTTTCACCACATCAGGTTGGTCCACAAGTTCCCAGACCGAGTTGGAGTACATGGACTTCATCTCTAGGTTCATGGCTTTGAGCCATTCCTCTTTGTCAGAATCATCCATTGCACTACTGTAGGTTAATGGATCATCTATGCCGTCGCTGGAGGCGAAAAATTGTGCCTCTCCAACCCCTAGGTATTGATCAGATTGTCGTACGACCCTCCCACTGTGTCTAGGTGGTAGATCATTCTGACTAGGTAGCATTTGACTATCAGATGTTGAAGGTGCTATGTATTTGTCAACTTTCGTTGACGATGGCGTGCTGGTCGAACCAGTAAGTAACTCCTCGAGTAATATCTTACTACGAGGCTTGAACTCCCTCATATAGTCCTCCTCTAGAAATGTAGCATTTGTCGATACAAACACTTTGTTATCATCAGAATTATAGAAGAATCCTCCCATAGTCTCTTTAGGGTAGCCTACAAATAGGCATACCTGAGAACGTGGCTCCAACTTTGTAGTCTTATTCTTTAGCACATGTGCTGGACACCCCCATATGCGGAAATGTCATAAACTAGTTTTATGACCATTCCACAACTCTAAGGAGTCTTAGGAACAGACTTATATGGAACTACATTATGGATATGCATTGCGGTTTGCAGTGCATATCCCCAGAATGAACTAGGTAGTGAGCTATAACTAAACATAGATCTCACCATGTCTAGTAGGGTTCGATTTCTCCTTTATGCAACACCATTTTGTTGTGGTGTTCCAGGTGCTGTGAGCTGGGATACTATCCCATGCTCAACTAAGAATTCCTTGAAATCTCTGTCGAGGTGTTCCCCTCCACGATCTGATCGTAGACTTTTGATTGTCTTACCTAATTGGTTCTCAACCTCAGCACAATACTCCTTGAACTTTTCAAAGGTATCTGATTTGTGATGCATTAGGTGGACATACCCATATCTTGAATAATCATCAATGAATGTGACGAAGTATTCATAACCACCTCGGGCTCTTACATTCATCGGTCCGCAGACATCAGAATGTACTAGCTCAAGTCGTTGACTGGCTCTTAAACCTTTTCCAGTAAAAGGTCTCTTGGTCATTTTTCCTTCTAAACGGGATTCACAAACTGGTAGAGTTGCGAGCTTTTTATCTGGTTTAAGTCTCCGTTCTTTATCAATTTATTTATCTGGTTAAGGTTGATGTGACCAAGTCTAAGATGCCATAGATATGTGTCATCGTGAGAAATCTTTGGCCGTTTAGTTTTAGGTTTCTCAACCTTAAACATTTCAGTGTTGAGCAGTGACCTATGTGTTCACAGTATTAACACATACAAGTTGTTTTCTGAGTTTCCTGTGCATATATTTAATCCATTTCTACCAATAATAAACAAATTGCTATTAAAAGAAACTGAATAACCATCATCCAAAAGTTTAGAAACATAAATCAAATTCCTGCGAAAACCAGGAATGAATAACACATTGTTTAAATTTAAATAACTTTTATTAATAAAATTTAAACTGGAAACTCCCACTGCTCTTGCTGAAACGACATCCCTTGTCCTGACCCTAATGGTGTAGTCACCTTCAGCAAGGTCCCTCCATGAATCAAGTAGCTGCAAAGAAGAACAAACATGGTTAGTGGCTCCAGAATAAACAATCCAAGCGGATTTATCATCCTCCACTAATAGAGATTCAATAACGAGTAAATCATATTTACCTGTTTCCTTTTTCTCCTTCAGCTCAGCAAGGTATTTAGGACATTTCCTTTTCCAATGCCCATTCTTGTCGCAGTGGAAACATTTTCCTTTGGGCTTGGCATCCTTAGAGCCTTTCTTGTTCTTCTTTTTCATGGGATTTCCCTTAGCCTTTCCAGTGCTTTTCTTCTTCTTCTTTGCATATTTAGAAGACTCAGCAACATTTTCCTGTGCACTGGACTTACGAGGATCCACAAACATGGACTCGTAATGGGTGAGCTCATTAAGCAGTTGGGTCAAAGTAAAAGACAACTTGTTCATAACATAGTTGCTTTTAAACTGCAGGAAACTCTTCGGAAGAGTTTCCATAATCATGGTCACCTGGCTACGCTCGTCAATATGAGCTCCATGGGTTTCAGCAGTGTTGAGATAAGTCATCATCCTTAAGACGTGCTCTCGGACTGAAGTCACATCCTTCATCCTAGCAGTCATCGCTGAGACCATGGCCTTATGGCGTTGACTCTCCGAAGGCTGCCCAAACATGCCCTGCAATGACTCAATCATCTGAGATGCTAGAGCCATAGGTTCATGTTTTGCAGCAAGAACCTCGGACATCTCTGCTAGCAAGTAGCAGCGGGCTTTCTCATTTGCTGCGACCCATTTCTGGTAGGTATCGCGCACAGCTTGGCCAGCATTTCTGGCTGGCTCGGGAGGACATTCCTCCGTCAAGTCAAACTTCAGGTCTTCACAGACCAGGATAGCGTTCATGTTACTTTTCCACTTAACATAGTTTTCCTCGGTTAATTTATCGTTTGAGAGTATGGAAATAATTGGAGAAACCATGGCTGGAAAATAAAAAAACATACATTTAACATTCATTCATCGCATATTAAAATCATCAAAGAATTTTGGCATAAAATTAGACATGATGCATGAACCATGAATAATGAATTAGAAACCTAAGAGAATTAATATGTCACGGAAACCTATCATCCCACAAGTAAGTGCCGCCGTAGGGTAGGTCAAGTACTCGTATGATAGATCGAGACAATCTCAATCAATTTAATATATGCGGGAATAACTCTTATTCCTATATTAAACAACTACCATTTAATTTGATCAAGGAATTTCATTAACAGTTAATTATTCCTTTGTGAGTGTAACCCGCCGTTTCGGGATTCTTTGACTTAACGAGTGAAGTGCTGCCGTAGGGTAGGTCAGTTCACAAGATACATCTAGAATCTCTATCCTCGGAACCCAAACCTGATATTGACCCAAAATGGACACCATCCGTATGGGGATGAAAACAAAGCCGTCTCGAGGCGCCTTTTGAATCTCACGTTTTTGGACTAACAACAAAGATCGTGGGATATACTGTCGTATATCCCTCTCCCACTCACTATTAAAAAAATAAGGTTTCTATCTAAAATATCTAATATTTTATTTTAACTAGTGTGGATAAACTTATGGCGGCTAAAGCATAATTATTATTTACACTAGTATCTCATAAGTGAGCTAATCAATTTTAACTATTAAAATTTTGTCACTAATATATCATTAGTCTCTACTAACAGTTATACTCCATTAAACTAATTTAATTAGAGTGGTATAAGTGAGCTATTATATTTTAACTCTTAAAATACTAGACACTCTTAAGTCTAAAATTTATAGAATTCTAAAAGGTCAAAATTTTAATTAAACATTTTAATAAATTTTAGTGCGTTATAAAATCCAATGGTACTTGGAATTGTATCCCGAATGCAGACCATATTACCGTCCATTCGGAATCGGCTATGGAATTTATATACAGGTTTCCATCCTATATACCAATGAAGTTTATTATGCACTAATTAAGCCCAATATATTAGAATTCAAATTTTAAACCATAAATCCAATTAATCTAATTAATGATTTTCATGCATATCATTTTCTAATTTAAACATTTTAAATTTCATAAAATCATAATTTTATGTCTATAATGATAATGCATCAATGACATGTTATGGCAAGTAAAATGCATGAGTGGGCACCCTAAGCTATATGACATGTTATTCAAACAATTTGAAATAAACATACATATAACATAAAAAAATATTTTGCATTGACCGCCGGCTCTTACTTAGAAACCCTAGCTCACCATTATAAAAAAAGACCTAAACCAACCCTAATCCTCTTTAGCTCCTAAAAAAAACACCTTAGAACACACACCACACTATCTCTTTCTCGACAAACAATAAGCCAAACAAACATACGTCACATGAACAACAACCATTAATCCATCAACCACCGAAAACACCCCTAAAACTGTAGCCATACACCACAAAAATAGCCCCCTAAACTATAGCCCTACACCCGAAACCAGTCCCAAAATAACCCTAAAACTACAGTCTAAAATCACCAAAACCGTGAGCCAAAATCACCCAAAAACCAGTCCCCTATATCACCGAAATTCACTCACTAAATAGCAGTAAAAAAACAGCTAAAAACAGCAAGGAAAGATCGAGAAAACAACAGCGAAAACAGTGGAATATTGAAGAAAAATATTGGACCAGAAAACCAGAAAAGTTACGGAGTATTAACCCTTCCGGCGATGACGTAACGCACTTCCGAAGAGCAACTTAAAAGGTAAGACCTGAGGGCACACTTTATTACTTTTTATTTTGTAGTTTGGATGCGGCACGCTCGGTTGGACATGAAATATGTCCAACCGGGTGTGCGAGGTCCTATATCAAAGACGACCAAACTCTTGGTCACATCTTTCTTTAACGTTCCGTTATTTATTTATCGCACATTTATTTCATATTATTAGCTTTTTATCATTCTGCATGTTTGTCTCTTCGTTTATGTGTTGTTATATGCATTATCATACTTCACGTCTATTTTCATGATTGTATTGTGTTAACGCTTGAGTGTTGCCTCTCGTGGTATATCGGATGGAAACCCAGACATAAATTACGTAGCCGAATCTGAATGGACGGTAGTGCGGTCTGTACTTGGGATACAACTCCACGTACCGCTTGGGGAAACATTCCCTCATGTGTTTATTGCATTACGGATGCCACTTTCATCATCCCGTTCGAGCGCGTTCCCGAAAGCTACTCGAACGCATGTATTCTGCCTCGCCCCCGTTCGAATGCGTTCCGAACGCTACACGAACGCGGGCATTCTGGACAGGTTCCTTTATCAAGTTTTAGGCATTTTTGTGTTTATTGTTCCGCTATTTATTTTCTATGTGTTGTTTGTTTATTTATGTATTGTTAATCTAATGCGCATGGGCTAACTAGGTTGGATTAAAGGTCCTTTATTCGAGGGAAATGTCGAAAAGCTACCTTTACCAGGATGTTTGCTGCGACGGACGAAGTACACTCGATTGAATGTGAAATATGTTCAATCGGGCATACGAGGTCCCATATTATTTATTTGTTTATTCATGCATTGATAATCTAGTGGGCATGGGCTAATCATATTGGATTAAAGGTCCTCTATTTGAGGGAAACGCCCAAAGGCTACCTTTACCATAGTTTTGCCGCGCCCTTCTTCCGTTGATCTTGTCATTTACCTTTTTTTGGTTGTTATGTTTTCATTCTTCACTTTACATTCATGTTGCGTTAGTGCTTGAGTGTTGCTTTTTGCGGTATATCGGATGGAAACCCAAACATGAATTCCGTAGCCAAATCCGAATGAATGGTAGTGCAGTCTGTACTTGGGATACAACTCCACGTACCGCTCGAGAAGCATTCATGCAGGTGCGTGTGTCATTTTATATACCACTTTGGTAATCTCGATCGAACGCGTTTCCGAATGCTACATGAACGTATACATTCTGCCTCAGTCTGTTCGAACGCATTTACAAACGCTACTCGAACGTGCATGTATTATGTTTTCTCATGCATCAGGTCTTATCCCATTTGAACGCGTTTCCGAACGCTATACGAACGTGAATATTCTATCTCATTTATGTTCGAACGCATTTCCGAATGCTACTCGAACGTGCATGTATTCTATTTTATCATGCATCAGGTCTTATCCCATTCGAACGCATTTCCGAACGCTATACGAACACGAACATTCTGTATCATTTCCGTTCGAACACATTCTCAAACGCTACTCGAACGCATGCATTCAGCCTTATCATGTTCGAATGCATTTCCGAACGCTGGACGAACGCACATACAATGAACAGATCTTCTTCCATCATATTTCATGCATGTTTGCTTCTTTGGTCATCCTGTTTGCATTACATATCTAATTATCTGCTTTTATTATTAATGCTCTTATAGTTGTTATTAGTTACGTTATTGCGCTTCATTATTTAATATGTCTATGGAATTATGCATTTGTCTTCCTTTTGTTTATTTATTTACGTTTATGGGTGTGCGATGTATGTTGATTACATTATCTTGCATGTTTAGCATAAGACCTGGTTATACTATTGCATAAATCTTTTCATTATAATTGGCATAAGTAAGGGATAATTCTGAACCCAAAGGTTTGAGGTCCTCCCTTGCGAGGGGTGAGTGCAACCTTAAATCATTTCCCAGTTCACATTGGGTGGCGACTCCATTTTATTCTCCGGTTTAGTCCACGCGGGCTACTCCGTACTTCTGACCGGGCCGCGAGCCCGGACAGCGTCGTCCACTTCTGTACCATGCATACAAATTTTTGCTAATTGCCGAAACTACCATGAATTTTTCAATTTTTGCAATTTGGCCCTTTTATGTTCAAAACATGTCAAGATCAAATCCAATCAACCCAAAAATTAATATGCATCATATACACACCATAATACATCACATATATGAAAAGCCCCAAATTTGGAAAGGGCTAAGAAACCTAATTTTATAATTTCTTCAAATTGATAAATCTTACCAAATCAATTGAATTCAACACTTTAATTCAAACTTTACCACACCAAACAAGTCTCACCATCATGAAACAACTCAAGAAAAATTCTAGGTCATCAACGAGTAGCGTAGAAGCTCTAAAATGGTAACATGATTATCAAATAATCGAAAGTAAGCCATTGAAACCATTTCAAGGTCACTTTAAAACCATACATGCACACATCTTTCAAACAAGTTCATAACCAATTAAAACACAAACTAAAAGTGTAGAGACAACATCCTAGCAACACATGTTGACGCTAAGCATGTTAGAAACATTTTGTAAGTTGAAAGGTTTAAAGAAAGACTTGTAAAAATCAAAGTATTTCAAGCTTTTCTTCTTGTTCTTCAACTTTTTTCTCTCAAATCTATTGTATTTGTTTTTGTATAACTTGTTAACCTAAACCTAATAAAATGAAACAAAATAATATATACTCCCCCCAAATTACCTTGCCGAATTTGTGAGCATATAAAATATCTAGATATTATTTTTGTTTCATTAAAGCTTACTTTATCAACTTGTTAATTTTATCATTACACATTTAATGAAATTCAACAAGTCAAATAAAGCAACTTAAAGGCATCTCCAAAAATATTAAAACTTAAGATATTTATGTAACATCCCGGGTTATTCTAGAGTATTACGTAAATTTTATTTTTCGCGTGAGGCCGAGTCCGAACACGAGGTCAATTTTTATTGTTAAATGGGGATTTTTTTAGAAATTAGTTATAGAGTAATAATGAATTAATTAAAGGACCAAATTGAGAATTCCACACTAGTATGAATATTAAATTCTAGACATTTCTATAATAATTATTCATAATCTAGACACACACACAAGTATAATTAATTCTAGAAATATCTAGACAATATATATATATATATAACCCACACGTGTAGTATATAGTAATCACACACATACACTTAAAATACACACACATAACATAAAATAGGGGTGTTCACGGTCGGGTCGGGTCGGGTTTTTTGAATTTTTGTTAGACCCGATCGGGTCGGGTCAATGGAAAATCGGGTCGCGGGTCGGGTCGCGGAGATGTGAAACCCGATCGGGTTCGGGTCGGGTCGGGTCGTCGGGTTATTTTAAAAAAAAAAAAAATTTAAATGAATTAATTATTTTGAAATATAATATTAGTTATTTTATGTCCCAAAAATATCATATATATAAAGTTTTAATACAAAAAAAAAATAAACAAGTAAAAACTTTAAAAATAATAATAAAAATTTTTGAAAAATAATAAAAATTTTAGAAAAATAATATATTTGTATAGGGTCGGGTCGGATCAAGAATATCAAACCCGTTAAGCAACCCGCAAATTTCGGATCGGGTCAGGTCAAAAATTTACAAATTATTTTATGACCCGTACGGGTCGGGTCGGATCGCGGGTTGACTCGACCCTGTGAACATGAAAGGGGGAAATGAAAAATAGAGACTGAAAACCCGAAAATAGAAAGAGAGATGAGAGAGATCGAGAGAGGAGGGGAGCCAGAGAGAGAGTGAGTGGCGCTATCCGGCCTTGCTCTGGTCGCCGGCGAGCCCAGCGCAGCCTTGGATTCCAGTGAGGTCAGGCAGATGCCGGTGAGAGAGCTGGGAAAGAGAGAGAGGCCGAGCGTAAAGAAGAAGATGAAGAAGAAGAGGAATTCTGCAACTAGATTTCTGATTTTAGTTATGGATAACAATAGTAAGTACACTATGTCTATGATTTCCTTGAGATAAGTTGATTTTGTCAATTGGGTCTTGATTGTTTATTTTCAAATTTGGGCAAAATAATGAATTAGAATATATTAAAAGTATTCTAGAATTGATTTTTAGTATGATATTGGAAGAAATTTTGAAGGGAAATGGCCAAAGGGTTCGGTCAACGTGAATTAGATTTGGGTTGATTTTCTTTTCTGGTTTGGTGGCAGTGGCATTATGGTGGGGAAAATATTGTGGAGAATGGGTTAGTAATTTTGGGTCATGGTGAAGTGGTTAATGGTTAACTACAGAATTTCTTCAATTGTTTCCTCAAACTTATGAAGTAATTTATTTATTAAGTAAAGCAAAGGGAACTCAATCCCTAATTTTTCCTCACTGCCGAATCTGTCACAAGTTTTGGGGCTAGTGGTCTTCAAAATTAGGTAAGGCATGCCATTTAATTACTTCTTGAGATTAATTTAACTAATTAATATATTGGTTTTGGTTGTTTAGCTCTTGATGAGAAAGTCAGTAATGAATTATGCTCTTTGGTTTGGGTTGAAATATGTGAAATTATAATGCTTAAGTGGTGTTCTATCTGGTGTTTGGTTTCTATATTGGGTGTTATTCGCTAGCCATAAATCCACCTTGTTAGCTACACTACTCGGATATGGATGAAGTTCACTTCTTAATTACTAGCTCGCTATGTACTAAATTGGATTGTTCTATATCCATGTTTTGGGTTCAGATATTTATAGGTTAGAAAATATCATTTAACTGGGAATTAAGAGTTGTGCTGTTTCTAAATTGATTTGGAGTGTATGTTGTATGCGTGAATAATTGTGGTAGAATTCTGTTGATGGTGTTTTCCGGGCACTATGTCATTTAAGCAGCACGACAGGGGTAAAAGGGTAATTCCCTTATTGGTCCGGATCATTAATACCGACCCGACCACATGAGTCAGGGGCCGAGCACTTAAGATCGTTAACCCGACCACTTAAAGATTGGATGACCGGGCAATCATCAGGTCGACAGCAGCATTCTCAGTACAAAAGACTATTATGACCGACCACATGAAGACCGAGCATAGGGCAAGACAAGTTCAGGAAGATAAAACATCCTATCCTTATGGGAAAAGGGAATAGTTTTGACTAGGAATCCTGATAGGAAAAGGAGACCATCTCCAATTGGGAATTCTTGTACAAATAGGAATCTGGTTTCTTCACCATTATAAATAGGAGGGTAGAGTGAGTGTAGAAGAACAAGTTGAAAGGATCGGAAAATCATCACAAGAGTGAGGGATTAAAGTTCCATTTGTAAGAGCAAAGAGAGGTCTGAGAGGTGTATTTGAGTAAATAAAAAAGTACCACCCAGTTCTTGTCCGTGGGCGTAGGTCGGATCCCAAAATCCACCGAACCACGTTAAATCACCTTGTCTGATTGTCGTATTTTCTTGTTTTCCGCTAAATTTGCTTTTGGTTTCCCGCATAACCAAACAAATTCACAGTTGAAGGAGGATTCCCTCGGAGGTGATATTCCCGTATTACCCTGAGACCAAAATCCACCGTCAACAGTTGGCGCCGTCTGTGGGGAACTCAACAAAAAGCAGCTCGCGTAGTAAGACAATGGCGGAAGACGGAAGCCACCAACCATCAGGGAGCTCGGCTGCAGATTGGATGGAGAAGATTGAGGAAAACCTTAGGAAAGAAAGGGAGGAAAGCCGAACTCTGCTAAAAACCATAGTAGACCGGTTGGAAAGGATAGAAGGAGCACACAATGAAAAATTCGAAGCGGGGACTAGCCGACGAAGGAACGACATAGCAGAAGGAAAAAGAATTGTCGATATAAGAGAGGACGACAGACCCCGGAAGAAGGATCCTTACAGGATAAGATCCGTAGTGGTTCAGGGAGATTCCCGGACCGAGGACACATGGGAGGAAGAGAGTGACAAATCATCACCAGACCCCTCCTATGATAGCCTTCGCAACACCCGGCGAAAGGAGAAAGAATACGACGAAGAAGTACAAGAAGATACCAGCCACGAGAAGCACCACCCCCGGAATAACAGAAAGAAAGGAGACCGCAGGAGACGGAGTAGCACCAAAGATAGCAACATGAAATCTTGGTTACGGGAGGAGCTGATCAAATGGGGAGTACATCCCAGTGCAAACAAAGGGGATGTCCAGGACGGCAAAGATGAATCTCCTCTCGCGGAAAAAATAAGGTCGGTAAGATTCCCAAAGCGATTCAGCATGCCGACCATGGCACCCTACAAAGGCCACTCTGACCCGAAATCACACATCGAAAGCTTTGTCTTGTTGATGGAAGTCCATGGAGTAGTAGGAGATGCCATCTGCAAAGTGTTCCCCCTAACTTTAAGTGGACCCGCCATCCTATGGTACAGAAGCCTGGCTCCGGGGAGCATCAGAGACTTCACACAACTTAAGAAGTCGTTCATTCGACACTTCAAAGGGGCTTGCGTCCCCAAAAAGACGATTGGAGAATTAAGACTTATGAAGCAGGAGACGATGAACCCCTGAAGATATTTATTGAAAGATACCATAATATGGTACTCGAAGTCGGAGGGTATGAATCCCCCGAGGCCCTGGAAAGCCTGAAGGGAGCCTTGAAAGTCGGAAGGCTATGGACCCATCTAAGGATCCAAGACACCCCGGACTACGCCACCGCTCTGGAGGTGGCCCGAAAATTCGTTTCATTGGAGAACGAAGAGAAAGTATCCCGAAAAGGGAACACTATCAGAGAAAGAACAGCAAGGGAGGGTGCTCCCCGCCGAACAGAAAGAGAATCCAGAAGACCACTCCCGAAGTACAAAGAATTCAAGCCACTGCACCGGGACAATCAAGAGAGAAGGGCGCCAACCCAAGTAAACCATGTGGTCGGGGAAGATGCATACATTCCCCTAAAGAAACCACTGGGACAAATTTTCATGGAGATTCAGGGGAAAGGCCTCTTAGTGGAACCCGACCAAAGGAGATTCCCACCAGACAGAAGGAACCAAAAAGCTTATTGTGTACACCACAACTCCAGAGGACATGCAACGGACGGATGTAAAGATCTGCGAGAGCAGATGGAAGACCTAGCAAGAAACGGATATCTGAACAAATACATTGACCACGAAGTTATGACGACCAGACAAAGAGCATGTGGCCGCCAAATCAACTGAAAAAAGGGCAGTTTGTCCCCGAAACATAAATAAAAATTCTCTTTTCAAAAAGGGTTCTCGTCCACTTTCTTAAAACATAAAAAGAAGGACCTATTCAAAAACCAGGGACAAACTTAGCACCTAAATATAGAAAGAAGCGACCAAACAATAAGACTTGCTCAGCTCGGGTCTGAACCTTGCTCCACCGAGGCTATTCAGTTATCCGGCTCGGGGTCGGGTTACGTCCCACCGAGTCATACATAGTGGTCTGGGGATGGAACATTCCTCCAGAGTCAAGTACGTCTTTCGGCTCGGGGCTGGATAGCGTTCCGCCGATGCCCCTTCATTAATCGGCTCGGGGATGGATCGCATTCCGCCGAGGCCTATTCGTTAGTCAGCTCGGGGCTGGATTTCGTTCCGCCGAGGCCATTTTCGGCTCGGGGTCGGGTTACGTCCCACCGAGTCAATACTCACTGGTCTGGGGAAGGAAACATTCCCCCAGAACCAAGCATCTCTCCTGGCTCAGGCCCTCAGGGGCATGCTCAGTATACAGGATCCGTGAGAAGCATAGCACAGGGAGGGATGATACCCCTGTGGCGATTGCTTACTCCAGTGTTACCGAACATAAGGAGGAACATGCCCTTAATGTGTCGAACACTCTTCTGATCCTCACCTGCCCGATGTAATGGATCCGTGGGAAAGCATAGCACGGGGGATAATGACACCCCCGTGACGATTGCTAACTCCAGTGATACCGGGCCTAAGGAGGAACATACCCTTAATATCCCGGACACTCTTTGATCCATTCATCATCCGGATCCGCGGGAGGCACAGCACGGGGAGGCGTATACCCCTGTGGCGTGTGCCTACTCCAGCGTGGTAAGGAGGAGCCCTCATACAATACACAGGCTCCCGAGCAAACCGACGTGTAGAGGATGTGCCCTTACCGTTCATACGCTCTTCTGATCCGAATCCTGGTTCGCCGGGACACTGAATTGAAAGATTCAGAATTGTGTTTTGGAGGCCTCGGGCAGGACGCTGTTTCGAGGCATCCGTGCTGTTGTTTACACTTGTGAAAAGTTTTACTTTGGGACAAGTGCTAAGTCACCCCCACCTTTTGATTTTACCTTCAAAGGTTTTGTTTTTATTTTTTCGCCGGCCTGGCAGAGGGACGCCCATGCCAGATTCGGTAGGGCTTCAAAGGTTGATTCACTTCCCTTCTGAATAAGTCCCAGGGATTAATCGGCTCGGGGCTGGATTTGTTCCGCCGAGGCCTCTGGATTAATCGGCTCGGGGCTGGATTTCGTTCCGCCGAGGCCATTTGATTAGTCGGCTCGGGGCTGGATTTCGTTCCGCCGAGGCCACTTGTTCATTCGGTTCGGGACTGAATTTCATTCCGCCGAGGACACTTGGTTATTCAGCTCGGGGTCGGGTTACGTCCCACCGAGCCAGCTCCTTTGGTTTGGGGACGTAACATTCCCCCAGGTCCAAGTGCCTTTCTCAGCTCGGGGTCGGGGTACGTCCCACCGAGTCAGCCCTTCGGACTGGGGACGTAACATTCTCCCAGGTCCAAGTGCCTTTCTCAGCTCGGGGTCGGGGTACGTCCCACCGAGTCAGCCCTTCGGACTGGGGACGTAACATTCTCCCAGGTCCAAGTGCCTTTCTCAGCTCGGGGTCGGGGTACGTCCCACCGAGTCAGTCCTTCGGACTGGGGACGTAACATTCCCCCAGGTCCAAGTACCTTTCTCAGCTCGGGGTCGGGGTACGTCCCACCGAGTCAGCCCTTCGGACTGGGGACGTAACATTCTCCCAGGTCCAAGTGCCTTTCTCAGCTCGGGGTCGGGGTACGTCCCACCGAGTCAGCCCTTCGGACTGGGGACGTAACATTCTCCCAGGTCCAAGTGCCTTTCTCAGCTCGGGGTCGGGGTACGTCCCACCGAGTCAGTCCTTCGGACTGGGGACGTAACATTCCCCCAGGTCCAAGTACCTTTCTCAGCTCGGGGTCGGGGTACATCCCACCGAGTCAGCCCCTCGGACTGGGGACGTAACATTCCCTCAGGTCCAAATGCCTTTCTCAGCTCGGGGTCGGGGTACGTCCCACCGAGTCAGCCCTTCGGACTGGGGACGTAACATTCTCCCAGGTCCAAGTGCCTTTCTCAGCTCGGGGTCGGGGTACATCCCACCGAGTCAGCCCCTCGGACTGGGGACGTAACATTCCCTCAGGTCCAAATGCCTTTCTCAGCTCGGGGTCGGGGTACGTCCCACCGAGTCAGTCCTTCGGACTGGGGACGTAACATTCCCCCAGGTCCAAGTACCTTTCTCAGCTCGGGGTCGGGGTACATCCCACCGAGTCAGCCCCGGACTGGGGACGTAACATTCCCTCAGGTCCAATGCCTTTCTCAGCTCGGGGTCGGGGTACGTCCCACCGAGTCAGCCCTTCGGACTGGGGACGTAACATTCTCCCAGGTCCAAGTGCCTTTCTCAGCTCGGGGTCGGGGTACGTCCCACCGAGTCAGCCCTTCGGACTGGGGACGTAACATTCCCTCAGGTCCAAATGCCTTTCACAGCTCGGGGTCGGGGTACGTCCCACCGAGTCAGCCCCTCGGACTGGGGACGTAACATTCCCTCAGGTCCAAATGCCTTTCACAACTCGGGGTCGGGGTACGTCCCACCGAGCCAGTCCTTCGGACTGGGGACGTAACGTTCCCCCAGGCCCGAGCATCTCTCACAGCTCGAGACAGGATCACATGCCACCGAGCATATCATCGTTAGCTCAGAGGCAAAATTTTCTCCTCACAATCGAGATTGGATCAGTCAGGGGTCAGGACCCCCAAATCTCTGGTACAGACATTACAGAGGATGAGTCATTTTTAGTTTGGACAAACAAGAGGAACTTCATCTCCTGATGGAACGACCCAAGTAAGCTATTTGCTTTGAGATGGAGAATCATTCTGAATAGAGTCAGCATCTCCAATAAACCGAGGATATGAAGATAGAAACAGAAGACTTAGTTGATGGCAAAGACAATTTCTTGGTGATTTCTGGAGCGACCACCAGCAAGGCGATCAGCACACCATCTTTTTTTATAGTTCCCGGCATCAACTCACAAACTCGTTGTTACCGAGAACTAGGGGACAGATGTTGATGGTGTTTTCCGGGCACTATGTCATTTAAGCAGCACGACAGGGGTAAAAGGGTAATTCCCTTATTGGTCCGGATCATTAATACCGACCCGACCACATGAGTCAGGGGCCGAGCACTTAAGATCGTTAACCCGACCACTTAAAGATTGGATGACCGGGCAATCATCAGGTCGACAGCAGCATTCTCAGTACAAAAGACTATTATGACCGACCACATGAAGACCGAGCATAGGGCAAGACAAGTTCAGGAAGATAAAACATCCTATCCTTATGGGAAAAGGGAATAGTTTTGACTAGGAATCCTGATAGGAAAAGGAGACCATCTCCAATTGGGAATTCTTGTACAAATAGGAATCTGGTTTCTTCACCATTATAAATAGGAGGGTAGAGTGAGTGTAGAAGAACAAGTTGAAAGGATCGGAAAATCATCACAAGAGTGAGGGATTAAAGTTCCAATTTGTAAGAGCAAAGGAGAGGTCTGAGAGGTGTATTTGAGTAAATAAAAAAGTACCACCCAGTTCTTGTCCGTGGACGTAGGTCGGATCCCAAAATCCACCGAACCACGTTAAATCACCTTGTCTGATTGTCGTATTTTCTTGTTTTCCGCTAAATTTGCTTTTGGTTTCCCGCATAACCAAACAAATTCACAGTTGAAGGAGGATTCCCTCGGAGGTGATATTCCCGTATTACCCTGAGACCAAAATCCACCGTCAACAGTTCATTTAATAATAGAAAGTTAATAGTCAGAGAAAGGTATTGAGGGTAATAGAAGCAATGACAACAGTTTAGTTGTGATTTAGGGAATTCTTAGAAATAGGATATAAGATTTCTAAAACGAGTAAATTGGTACTTTAACGAGTAAGATAGAAAAAAATTGAATATTGTATATGATGTAAATTTTGATATGTGATGTTTGGCTATTATAAAACCTGATTATGCGAGTAAAAGAATTAATATATTATGTATACTGTAAGCCTCTAAGTAATTTAAATAATTTGAAAAGAAGATAAAAATATTGTGTGTGTATTTAATTAGAATTGCATAAGTTAGTAGAAGTATGCATGTGATTTGGAATCTTATATATTATATCTGTGTGTACCTATGCTTTGGAAATTTAATATGGCAAAGAAGTTAAGAATTTCTAATTTAAGAGTATGTTATGGTATCATTGAATTAGTACAAGTAAATTGTTGATGAATATTTTTATCATGATTAAGCTTATTAGTTTGAGCACGAATATATGATATGATGAGTGTGAATACATAATAGACTTTAAGTTGTGACAGTTTATAATATAAATGAGCATGTATGATGTGTAAGTTGTATTGATGATAATATAGGCCTTTAAGAAAATAATAAAATTAAGAGTGAAAGCATAAGGAATAGATTCATATATCATTAATTTATAGGTATACATGAGCATATACATGTGAATGTATGATAAGATAAAGATAAGCATATAAGTGATATAATACACGTGTCATTAAATTATTATTATACATGAACATATACATGTAGTTATATGATAATCCAAAGATAAGTATATAAAAAAGTATGGCTGTGATTAGTGAAAGCATAAGAAAAGAATATGCACTCATGTGTGTTATGATTTTCAGAAGATTGAATTGGAGCTTAGTATGATTTTAAAATTCAAAAAGGTTTTAAAGAAAAGTTTCAACGTTTTTGAAAGAAAAGTATTTCAAGAAATATTTCTTACAGCTTTGAGATTTAAAGTATGGTTTTATGTTTTTCAGGGCATGAGGAAAGAACTCACCATAGTATGTAACTTGAGATTCAGTTGGAATTGACGGATATCATATGGATTCGGGATTTGGGATTTGACCCATCCCAGCTGTACACTAATTGGAATGGACGGATTTTAACACATGTGCACATGTGGAGGACTGGGGGGACGCTCCTAGATCCTCAGCGCTCAGATGGTACATTCATGGGCGGAGATGCACCTTCGGGCGGAGATGCGCCTTCGGGCGGAGATGCCCCTTCGGGCGGAGATGCGCCTACGGGCGGAGATGCGCCTACGGGCGGAGATGCGCCTTCGGGCGGAGATGCGCCTACTGGCGGACAATGTTCGAAAACTCGGTATGCGGTGCGAGGCGGCGACTTCTGTGAGGCGAGGCGGTCAGCCTCGAGGCGGTCGAGGCGGTAGCCTCAATCCAAATATAGGAATAAAAAAATAAATATATAAAATAAAATCATAAATTCATAATATTGTCAAAATCAAATCATAATGCTACTGCTTATTAATGATCAAGTATAAATAAACAGTGGTTGAACATGTCGATCACTTTAACTTTTTTACTTCAATAGTGGCTGGGCAGTGAGCACTCAGCAAATAATAATTACATAAACAATGATAAAAGTAAATAATAAAATAAAAAGAACAGGGGCTGTCGGGCTGCACATGCATTAAACAATGATATAAATAAATAATAAAGTAAGAGGAAACTGTGGCTGGCAGCCATCATCAAGTTTAGAAAAGAAAAAATAAATAAAACAAACAATGATATAAATAAATAATAAAGCAAGAAGAAACAGTGAGTAAAACAGGATTCATTAAAAAGAAACAGGGGCTGTCGGGCTGCACATGCATTAAGTAAGTAAACAATGAGATAAATAAATGATAAAGTAAGAGGAAACTGTGGCTGGCAGCCATCATCAAGTTTAGAAAATAAAAAATAAATAAACAATGATATAAATAAATAATAAAGCAAGAAGAAACAGTGAGTAAAACAGGATTCAACTTTCAAAAAGGGTGAGTCGGCGTCGATAGAAAAAGGGAGAAGAAAACGAAAGAGAAGAAGCTGGGTACCTTTCAACAGAGAAGAAAGATCGAAGATGAAGGAGATGTAGGGTTTGTATTCAACCTTTCAACAGAGGTCTTGTTGAAGTTAAAACGTTTCTGTTTTCTTTTTTCTTTCTTTTTTTTTTATTAAAGAGGAAATTGCAAAATGGTCGCCTCTAACCTAATTCGGACGCCTCAATACCAAATTCGGCGAGGCGGCACGCCTCATTCGATGGAGGCGGCTATTTCTCAATTTCAGGTTCGAGGCGGTAGCCTCGAGGCAGTGATGCTGCCGAGGCGGTTGAGGCGCGCCTTGAGGCGCCGCCTCAAACCGATTTTTAGAACATTGCTGGCGGAGATTTGGTTTTCAGAAAAAGGATTTCAGATTTCAGATATCAGTTTTTCAGAAAAGGAGTTTTTTCAGATTTCAGATTTTCAGAAAACAAATTTCTAAGATACAGATTTCAGTCTACAAATACAGTTTTCAAAGAGATTTTCTGGAAAGAAAAAGTAAAATAGAGTTTTTCAGAAAATTGTTTTCAGAAAAAGTTTTCAGTAAACAGTTCTTTCAGAAAAGGTTTTCAAGAAGTATCTTCAAAATTATATTACATGTTAAAGTTGAAAATAGTTTACAAGTTATGCATATAAATCATACATTTTGGTTATCATTCGAGATGCATATAGTGGATATTAATGCATGGTTGATAATAGTGTGTTAAGTGTTTAATAGGAAGAATATTTTATTAGTACCAATTTGATGATATTTCAAGATAGTAAAAGAATGGAAGTTATAATAAAATCCTGAACCAGATTAGTAAAGAGTATATAGAAAGTAAATGGAAATTAGAGTAGCACAGCGGAAGCGAAATGGAATTTGATATGATAGATAGTGATATAGAAGTTTAATGTTTATGTTATAAATGTTGATTAATGAAATTAGCAAACAGAAGTTAACGCATGTGTGATCAGATAAAGAGAATCGGTAATAATGTGACATGTTTGTAGAATGAATAGAATTCAAGTAGTTAGATCAGACTATATATATTTGCATGATCACAGACAGTTCAGATTAATATAAAATGGATTTCAGACTCTGTGTGTGATTGAAGCTCAAGGTAGGAGCATAGTTACTTACTGAGTCTTATGACCCACATCCCAACAGTGTTTTGAGTTTTGCAGGTTGGTGACCTGATCGGTCGACCACATATATTAGAGCTTGAGGAGCCAGATAGCAGTGTTGCAGTCAGCCAGTCACCAGGTCTTGGGGGAAATAAAGAGTCTAGTAGCTTATGTTTTAGTTTGTATAAGTTGTAACGGGCTGAGCATGAGTTTATTTTTTTAAAGTTTTTGCATATACGTATTTTCGGGCACGGAGCCCCAATTGTATTATGTCTGCATAGTATTTTGGTTGGGCCCTTAGATTGCATTAATGTTGTGATTCCGGCCTGAGGCCGAGATTTTATGTTTATGTTGTATATGGATGCTGGCTATAGGCCAGGTTGCATGATGTTACGAATACATCATGCCGAAATTTTTCTAGAATCAGAGGCTTATGGAGATGGGTTTAGTCTGTCTCCTGCCGGTAACATTGCTGTTAAGGCGGGATGTTACAAAGATGGTATCAGAGCAAAGGTTTATAGAGTGTCGGTGACTGCAGCTGCTGGCTATTCGACTATCTCAATAAGTAAGTGTTTTGTTTAGACCATATCGGTCTTTGCTTGCTATTTGGTTTCAATATGCCCAGGTCAGGATTCGAGGACGAATCCTATATAAGGGGGGGTGAATGTAACATCCCGAATTATTCTAGAGTATTACGTAAATTTTATTTTTCGCGCGTGAGGCCGAGTCCGAACACGAGGTCAATTTTTATTGTTAAATGGGGATTTTTTTAGAAATTAGTTATAGAGTAATAATGAATTAATTAAAGGACCAAATTGAGAATTCCACACTACTATGAATATTAAATTCTAGACATTTCTATAATAATTATTCATAATCTAGACACACACAAGTATAATTAATTCTAGAAATATCTAGACAATATATATATATATAAAAACCCACACGTGTAGTATATAGTAATCACACACATACACTTAAAATACACACACATAACACAAAACACGAAAGGGGGGAAATGAAAAACAGAGACTGAAAACCCGAAAATAGAAAGAGAGATGAGAGAGATCGAGAGAGGAGGGGAGCCAGAGAGAGTGAGTGGCGCTGTCCGGCCTGGCTCTGGTCGCCGGCGAGCCCAGCGCAGCCTTGGATGCCAGTGAGGTCAGGCAGATGCCGGTGAGAGAGCTGGGAAAGAGAGAGAGGTCGAGCGTGAAGAAGAAGATGAAGAAGAAGAGGAATTCTGCAACTAGATTTCTGATTTTAGTTATGGATAACAATAATAAGTACACTATGTCTATGATTTCCTTGAGATAAGTTGATTTTGCCAATTGGGTCTTGATTGTTTATTTTCAAATTTGGGCAAAATAATGAATTAGAATATATTAAAAGTATTCTAGAATTGATTTTTAGTATGATATTGGAAGAAATTTTGAAGGGAAATGGCAAAGGGTTCGGTCAACGTGAATTAGATTTGGGTTGATTTTCTTTTCTGGTTTGGTGGCAGTGGCATTATGGTGGGGAAAATATTGTGGAGAATGGGTTAGTAATTCTGGGTCATGGTGAAGTGGTTAATGGTTAACTACAGAATTTCTTCAATTGTTTCCTCAAACTTATGAAGTAATTTATTTATTAAGTAAAGCAAAGGGAACTCAATCCCTAATTTTTCCTCACTGCCGAATCTGTCACAAGTTTTGGGGCTAGTGGTCTTCAAAATTAGGTAAGGCATGCCATTTAAATACTTCTTGAGATTAATTTAACTAATTAATATATTTGGTTTTGGTTGTTTAGCTCTTGATGAGAAAGTCAGTAATGAATTATGCTCTTTGGTTTGGGTTGAAATATGTGAAATTATAATGCTTAAGTGGTGTTCTATCTGGTGTTTGGTTTCTATATTGGGTGTTATTCGCTAGCCATAAATCCACCTTGTTAGCTACAGTACTCGGATATGGATGAAGTTCACTTCTTAATTACTAGCTCGCTATGTACTAAATTGGATTGTTCTATATCCATGTTTTGGTTCAGAGATTTATAGGTTAGAAAATATCATTTAACTGGGAATTAAGAGTTGTGCTGTTTCTAAATTGATTTGGAGTGTATGTTGTATGCGTGAATAATTGTGGTAGAATTCATTTAATAATAGAAAGTTAATAGTCAGAGAAAGGTAATTGAGGGTAATAGAAGCAACGACAACAGTTTAGTTGTGATTTAGGGAATTCTTAGAAATAGGATATAAGATTTCTAAAACGAGTAAATTGGTACTTTAACGAGTAAGATAGAAAAAAATTGAATATTGTATATGTTGTAAATTTTGATATGTGATGTTTGGCTATTGTAAAACCTGATTATGCGAGTAAAAGAATTAATAGATTATGTATACTGTAAGCCTCTAAGTAATTTAAATAATTTGAAAAGAAGATAAAAATATTGTGTGTGTATTTAATTAGAATTGCATAAGTTAGTAGAAGTATGCATGTGATTTGGAATCTTATATATTATATCTGTGTGTACCTATGCTTTGGAAATTTAATATGGCAAAGAAGTTAAGAATTTCTAATTAAGAGTAAGTTATGGTATCATTGAATTAGTACAAGTAAATTGTTGATGAATATTTTTATCATGATTAAGCTTATTAGTTTGAGCACGAATATATGATATGATGAGTGTGAATACATAATAGACTTTAAGCTGTGACAGTTTATAATATAAATGAGCATGTATGATGTGTAAGTTGTATTGATGATAATATAGGCCTTTAAGAAAATAATAAAATTAAGAGTGAAAGCATAAAGGAATAGAATTCATATATCATTAATTTATAGGTATACATGAGCATATACATGTGAATGTATGATAAGATAAAGATAAGCATGTAAGTGATAGAATACATGTGTCATTAAATTATTATTATACATGAACATATACATGTAGTTATATGATAATCCAAAGATAAGTATATAAAAAAGTATGTCTGTGATTAGTGAAATCATAAGAAAAGAATATGCACTCGTGTGTGTTATTATTTTCAGAAGATTGAATTGGAGCTTAGTATGATTTTAAAATTCAAAAAGGTTTTAAAGAAAAGTTTCAACGTTTTTGAAAGAAAAGTATTTCAAGAAATATTTCTTACAGCTTTGAGATTTAAAGTATGGTTTTATGTTTTTCGGGGCATGAAGTAAGAACTAACCCCAGTATGTAACTTGAGATTCAATTCGAATTGACGGATATCATATGGATTCGGGATTTGGGATTTGACCCATCCCAGCTGTACACTAATTGGAATTGACGGATTTTGACACGTGCACATGTGGTGGACTGGGGGGACGCTCCTAGATCCTCAACGCTCAGATGGTACATTCCTGGACGGAGATGCGCCTTCGGGCGGAGATGCGCCTTCGGGAGGAGATACGCCTTCGGGGGGAGATGCGCCTTCGGGGGGAGATGCGTCTTCGTGGGGAGATGCGCCTACGGGTGGAGATGCGCCTTCGGGCGGAGATGCGCCTACGGGCGGAGATTTGGTTTTCAGAAAAAGGATTTCAGATTTCAGATATCCGTTTTTCAGATTTTCAGAAAAGGTTTTCAAGAAGTATCTTCTAAATTATATTACATGTTAAAGTTGAAAATAGTTTACAAGTTATGCATATAAATCATACATTTTGGTTATCATTCGAGATGCATATAGTGGATATTAATCCATGGTTGATAATAGTGTGTTAAGTGTTTAATAGGAAGAATATTTTATTAGTACCAATTTGATGATATTTCAAGATAGTAAAAGAATGGAAGTTATAATAAAATCCTGAACCAGATTAGTAAAGAGTATTTAGAAAGTAAATAGAAATCAGAGTAGCACAGCGGAAGCGAAATGGAATTTGATATGATAGATAGTGATATAGAAGTTTAATGTTGATGTTATAAATGTTGATTAATGAAATTAGCAAACATAAGTTAACACATGTGTGATCAGATAAAGAGAATCGGTAATAATGTGACATGTTTGTAGAATGAATAGAATTCAAGTAGTTAGATCAGACTATATATATTTGCATGATCACAGACAGTTCATATTAATATAAAATGGATTTCAGACTCTGTGTGATTGAAGCTCAAGGTAGGAGCATAGTTACTTACTGAGTCTTATGACTCACATCCCAACAGTGTTTTGAGTTTTACAGGTTGGTGACTTGATCGGTCGACCACAGATATTAGAGCTTGAGGAGCCGGATAGCAGCGTTGCAGTCAGCCAGTCACCAGGTCTTGGGGGAAATAAAGAGTCTAGTAGCTTATGTTTTAGTTTGTATAAGTTGTAACGGGCTGAGCACGAGTTTATTTTAGAAAAGTTTTTGCATATACGTATTTTCGGGCACGGAGCCCCAATTGTGTTATGTCTGCATAGTATTTTGGTTGGGCCCTTAGATTGCATTAATGTTGTGATTCCGGCCTGAGGCCGAGATTTTATGTTTATGTTGTATATGGATGCTGGCTATAGTCCAGGTTGCATGATGTTACGAATACATCATGCCGAAATGGCGATTGGTTTAGCCTGTCTCCTGCCGGTAACATTGCTGTTAAGGCGGGTTGTTACAATTTATATTTTTAATTAATTTAATTATTTAACAATTAAATAATTAAATAACTATTTAATACAAATATTTTAAATATATGTATTATATTTACATTAAATATCGAAATACATATATATTTATGATATATGTCAAGTATCACAATTTGATATTTAATTAATGTGTATTTAGTAAAATATATCATTAAATACAAATACACAATAATTAGGAAATGACTATTAGGTCCCATCGCATGTATTTTTCGATTAATCTTTAAACGACTTATAAATAATCAGCTATTCATAAAAGTTTCCCTAGTACTCTACGAATATATTTCACTAGTGAGACTCTAGATTCAGGAATATCCGTCACGAAATCAAATTTCGTGTCCATAATTTACCCACCCGTAAATTATGATGACCACAGATAAACTCGTTGAATCACATAGGTCAAGGTCATGGCATATGTATAATTCCTCCGTCACAGGTATCCGGATATATCCCAGAGATATAGATATAAACTTCAAATCTCTATAAGGACAATCTCGTCAACGTATTTATTAGCAATCTCTAAAAGAACACGTAGAACTTAAGTGTACACAGAACTGACGGATATTATTTTGACACACACAAGATACCATGAGGATCTTTCCACACCCAATGAATAGGCGGAAGTCTGATATGAATATATCGGTGACATTACTGTCATCTAAGTGTGGAAGATGTCTCATGTGCCCAAAGTGGTATCTCAAGTCGAAGAATCACAAATGCTACTCAACCCGAGAAGATTCTTATTGACGTTGGTGTTGTTGGGGTTGGTGCCAATTCCCATTTTTATTTCCTTGAAAATACTTTTGTAAACATTTTATTATGAATAAAATAAGCATTTTTTATAATATATTATATCTTCATATATGGTAAGACGTAATTGATCTTAGGATGATTAGTCATGATACTGTTTCAAAAGCGTCGCAACTGACATTGAGTTGTATCATGACGTTGTCATTCTTAGACAATTTCTGGTTAAGGTTTACACTACTTGGTCAGTAAAGTAAACCCGTTGAGACCGGTACATGTCGTATACTGAAATATATGATTCTAATGGTTTCTCAATAAACCATTAGCCTTGCAGACTTGTATAGACGTGTAGGCGTTTATAGCGGATAAACACTGAACGACTCACCGAAGATTCTTAATGGATGGTACACCAACGTCAATAAGAATCTTCTGGGGCTGAGTAGCATATGTGATTTTTCGACTTGAGATACCATTTTGGGCACATGAGACATCGTCCACACTTAGATGGTAGTCACGTCACTGATCTATTTAGATTAGACCTCCACATGTTCGTTTGGTGTGGATATATCCTCTGGGTGTCATGTGTGTGTTGAGATAGGATACGTCGGTTCTGTGTACAGAGCATAGGTAGTCCATATATGATTAGCAATCAGATAAAAACCATGGGCTCGTGGTACATTTTAGAAGTCAGTTCTAAATGTTTTTTTTAGAGATTGCTAATAGAGTCGTCGACGGGATAATCCCTATAGAGATTTGACGTTTACATCTATATCTCTGGGATATATCCGGATACCTGTCACGGAGTAATTATACATATTCCATGACCTCGACCTGTATGATTCAGCGAGTTTATCTGTGGTCGTCATAGTTTACGGGTGGGTAAATTATGGACATGAAATTGGATTCCGTGACGGATATGCCTGAATCTAGATAGTCTCACTAATGAAATATACTCGTAGAGCACCAGGGCAACTTTTATGAATAATACTGATTATTTATAAGTCATTTAAAGGTTAAGCGAAAAATACATGTGAAGGGACTTAATAGTCATTTCCTAATTTTTGTGTATTTGCATTTAATGATAGATTTTATCAAATACACATTAATTAAATGTCAAATTGTGATATTTGACTAATATAATATATATATATATATATATATATATATATATATATATTTGGATATTTAATGTAAATATAAAACATATATTTATATTTAAATAATTATATAATTGTTAAATAATTAAATTAATTAAAAATATAAATATCTTAAGTTTTGATATTTTATTAAATGACTTTAGTTGCTTTTGTTGACTTGTTGAAAAACCATTAAAGTTGTAATGATTCAATAAACAAGTTGTTAAAGCAAAATTTATGAAACAAAAATAAATATCTAGATACTTTACCTATCACAAAATTCGGCTGACACGCTCTAAAAAAGTGGTCTTTTACTCTCAAGTATAAGCGTGTCGAAGTAATAAAATAACCCGGTGTGTCTGGGGTCGATCCTTAGAGAAGAGATTTAGCAAAATAGAATAATGAATAGTACGGAAATGAAAATTTTCTTTGTTGAAGTAGTTGGAGGATTTTAGGTTGGAATACAACAATAGAAGGAAATTATGGAGTTAGAGGATCCACTTTTAGTCTTTTAAACATTTAGAAATCTCGCTTTATCATAATTTATAAATTTTCATTTTTACACATTTAATCTATTACATGAATTAATTATGCCAATAAAAAAACCAGCTATAAAAGCGGTAGTCATTTCTGTCAATAATTAGTCCTACCAAGGTACTAAGCATGCCAAAAATATAAAACCAGCCATAAATGTGGTGATACCGTTTGTCAATAACAAGTCCTACTAAGGTACTTAATTATGCCAAAATCGTATAAAACTAGCCATATATGTGGTGGAAAGATAAAATCAGCCATAAAGGCGGTAGAAAGATAAAACCGGCCATAAAGACGGTATAAAGATAAAACCAGCCATAAATGTGGTAGAAAGATAAAACCAGCCATAAAGGCAGTAGAAAGATTGTCAATAATTAATCTAGAATTAAATCAAGTTTTAATCATTAGATTTCAATTTATTTATTATAATAGAAGTGAGTTTAATCTATGTTTCCATTATAAAAGTTTCACCCTTACCCCAGCAGAAAAGAAATTAGCTACTCATTTTGTAATAAAACATACTCGTACTTTTATTATTGAAAGAAAAAGACATTACAAAAAGCTTTAAGTAAATAAGCAAACAAGACTCTCTCCAAGATTTACAAAGGAATCAGGAAAGAAAGTATGAAAAATTTCTAATGCCGGACGCTCTTATTTATAGGCAACTTAGCCACCCAGACCAGCGAATGCATGTTGTGGACACGTGTCAGAGAATGGTGAAGCCACGTTGGGGACACATTTTAGAGAATGGCGAAGCCACATTGTAGGACATGTGTTGCGACGCAAAGGTTCCACATGTCACGATGTGCTTGCAGAATTTACGACGTGCTTGCAGAATTTACGAAGTGCTTGCAGAATTTATGACGTACTTACAGAATTTACGACGTGCTTGCAGATTTTCTTTTTTTTTTGCACGTCTGATTTGTCCCGTCGAGCTTCCGAACAGTATTTTTCCTGACAAAAACATAAAAAAACACAGTAAAAGCACTCAAAGCATAACTTTAAGATATTATTTCACAAATGTGTCAATTTAAGGGGATTAGTGGAACTATAAGTGTAAAATGATTAATTTATCGTCTAATAATTATGCACTTTTTAGTATTCATCACCCCAACCAGCTTATTACTACTCCCTAGTAATTCAAGCGGAATCTAAAAGAAAAATTCTTATCTAAGTCAACAATTGTTTTCTTTCTTTCTGAATGATCAAATAAATGAATTCTCCTATGCTTTTTTACCATTCTTCCATATACTCATGAAATAAGGTATTAATCAATATATTGTGCCCACAATATCACAAGTATTTGTTGAAAGAGAGTAATATTTTTGTCCTAAAATTATATTAGAGTTTACACATTTTTTTTTTATAGTGAAAGTTTATTTATAAATATTCTTCAATCCATATATCGAACTTTGGGCCAGTGACTCCCAAACCAATTGGTTTTAGGGCACTAGGTGTTAAGACACACCTACGGGCTTAATTGCTCAGATCTCAGATAAACTGTGTATAAAACAAATCTTCAATCCATGTATCGAACATTGGGCCAGTGACTCCCAAACCAGTTGGTTTTAGGGCACTAGGTGTTAAGACACCCCTACGGGCTTAATTGCTCGGATCTCAGATAAACAATGTTCGATTTCCTTAAGCTTTCTTTTTAACCCTTGTAACGAGCTTTTGGTCAGTAATTCCCTGACCAGTTGGCCTTAGGATACTAAGTGTTAAAACACCCATTCGGACTTAATTGCTCGGGTTAAAAAGGCTACGAAATGAACTTTATTCAAACTTTTTTTTCTTTTTTTCACTGCTTTTAGGTGTTAACTCCAACAAATTGGAGAACTGAATATTACAGAATTTTCACTTACCACTCATGATCATATGTTACCATATTGTTGATAATATCTGACAGATGAGCATATAAAGATCAGATTTAATCAAGGTTATGGAGAATTCACAAATTTAAATGATTCAAAAAGAAAAGAACGATAAATAGTTTGTTATGAATTATATTGAGATGCGTCTCAGGAGTGAAAACTCTTTACACAGCCACCTTAGAACAACAATTCCACTTGGTTTAGAAATAAATTTGTTGTTAGTTTGTGTGTATATATATGGATATATATATTTACACACAAAATAACAACAAAGTAAAAACTAACATCAATGAAATAAAAATAAACATGAAAATTATTTATTTCGTAAACTATCCTCTCCCCCCAACCAAAATGAGACATTGTCCCCAAAGTTTAAAGAAATAAAAAAATAGTTTAGAAGATATCACCTGGTTATTGTGAAATTGACAGTCATAACTAAGATTACAGATTAAGGTCCAGGTTTACTTTGCGCTTTTTGCTACGATCGTTACCAGACCAGTTCAACTTGGAAAGAATAGGGTCGATTTTTGGTTCATAAGCTAAGAGTTGGTCAATTAAATCATCAGTTGTTCGTGCAATTAGGAAGATATCTCTTACCAGTTTTGAAATAAACCCATTTCTTTTGGCATATTCAAGAAATACAAAAAGAAAATCGAAAAATCCATTAACATTAAACAACCCAATAGGTTTTTAGTGAATATTCAAGTTTTCCCATGACGCAACAGTGAATATTTCTTCCAACGTTCCGAGTCCACCTGGTAAAGCAATGAAAGCATCAGCATGATTGATCATTCCAGTGAGTCTTTCAGTCATACCTGGGACAATACATTCTTCCCCATTTGATTTTCCGATGATGTGGCTTTCTGATAAGGTTTTGGGATGATCCCCAAAACTTAACTTCCACTTTCTTGTACAGCTTTTGAAATACACCCCATCAATCCAAGATTGCCACCGCCATATACTAAGTGCATATTTATGTTTGCCATAACTCTACCAAATTCTCTTGCTCCCTCAACAAATTCTGGTTTATTTCCGGAGCTAGTTCCACAAAATACACAGATATTAGTGAATCATCGTTTTGAAGTTGTCTCCATTTGTGCTACCTCTCTTAGCTAGATGTCTTGAGGAAAGGGGGATGACAAACTAAATTTATAGATCCTAAAAAGGGTTAGTGAGAAATGCCCTAATATCTGCAAAATGACAACTATCAGAAAAATAGATCGTGAGTAAAAAGGTTAGATACTGTCGGCAAAAAGTAAAGGAAAACAATAATTTAAAGTAAAGAAATCAATGCAATAATTAATATGTACTGGTAGTTGTGATTATGGCTCACATCTTCCTTTGGTTTTACGTCCAATAACGACTTGAATGCCCTCTATGGGTCGAGGATAGGCTTCCCATCCAATTTTCTTTTAAATTGGCAAACATGGTCTCTTAAAGTCAGATTTCTAAAACTGTATAGTTTTCTTTCTTTATGAAATTATGTTTGTAATGTGAGAATTTCATGATGAACATATCCACTAGGATGCGTCTCAAGAGACAATGATATATCATCAAAAGGCTCCTTACTCAGTCCATCCCTAATGAATTGTATTTTATCCTCACGATTATCGGACACCATTCCTAAAGAATGACAACGAGTGTTGCACGTACAACGTGCACACTTATAACAAACTCTCATTTGTTTAGCTCTTCATTTTTTAGAATAGGTGCTTTTCCCTGAACCAGACATGTAAGGAATGAAGGAGTCAGGTGACTCACCTGCCAAACGAACCCTTGCTTCGATTACCCATTGAATATCATTAGGAATACCATGAATTATAAGAATTCTCATTCTTTCTGTGAGGGCTTTGTAAATTTTAATCAGAGCATTTCAGGGAAGTGTATGAAAATATTTATGGAGGGTTGCCAGATTTTCTTCCATGCCTTGGTTTGTAAGGTATCAGTATTTTTAGGTAACTGAAATAACCGACTTGAGTCACAGAGTACCGTTATCCACTTCTTTACCGGGGTGTGAGATAAAATAAAAGAACAAGAACACTACAAAATGAAAAATGGAAATTATAGAAGTATTAAACAAAACAGGAAAGAAACTACATCAATCAAGGTATACTGGGTCTGACAAGAAAAAACTTCCTTGAAATTTTGAGTGCTCCAAAAAGGGTTTCAGACGCTGTCAATTTACTTTAAATACATGTCGTCCCTAGGATTCTCAATGTTAATAGCCCCGTATGGGTAAACGTGTTTCACAATAAATGGGCCACTCCATTTGGATTTTAACTTTCCAGGAAATAAATGAAGACCAGAATTATAAAGCAAAACCTTTTGACCAACTTCAAATATTTTTCGTGAAATTTGACTATCATGAAATGCTTTAGTTTTAGCTTTAATAATTTTCGTATTCTCATATGAATCATTCTTTAACTCTTAAAGTTCATTTAGTTGTAATTTATGTTCATGACCAGCCTTTTCAAGGTTTGAATTAAATGCTTTAATAGCCTAAAATGCTTTATGCTCAAGTTCTACAGGCAAATGACAAGGTTTTCCATAAACTAGACGATAAGGAGACATACCCAAGGATGTTTTGAAAGCTGTTCGATATGCCCAGAGTGCATCAGTTAGTCAAAGATACCAATCTTTGTGATTTGGGTTAACCGTTTTTTCAAGAATTTGTCTAATTTCTTTATTTGCTAATTCTACTTGTCCGTTTATCTAGGGGTGATAAGAGGTGGAAACTTTGTTTGTGACTTTTTACTTTTTCATTAAGGATTCAAATGGTCTATTACAAAAGTATTTACCTCCATCACTTATGATGGCCCGAGGAATTCAAAATCGACTCAATAAGTTTTCTTTTAAAAATTTGATCACAGTTGTGTAATCATTATTCCGACAAGGAATTTCCTCGACCCATTTTGAAACATAGTCGACTGCAACTAAAATATATAAAAAGCTAAAGGATGGTGGAAATGGGCCCATGAAATCTATTCCCCAACAATCAAAGATTTCGATGACAAGGATGGGATTTAAAGGCATCATGTTTCTTTTTTAAATAGATCCCAGCTTTTGACAATTTCGAAAGTTTTGCAGAAAGTGTATGTATCTTTAAAAATGGTGGGCCAATAAAATCCACACTGCAAGATTTTTTCAACGGTTTTGTTAAATGAGAAATGACCTCCACATGCTTCTGAATGACAGAATTGAATAACATCACTTATCTCACTGTCAGGTATGCATCGTCTGAAAATCTGATCAGGGCAGCATTTAAACAGATAAGGATCATCCTAGTAGAATCTGTTAACTTCGGTCAAAATTTTCCTCTTATCTTGTTTGCTCCAGGCTGGGGGTATCTGTCATGTTGCAAGAAAATTGACAATATTAGCATACCAAGACATTAAGTTTACCGAAAATAAAAATTCATCGGGGAAAAAATCATTGATGGGAGTGGTATCGATTAATGACTCATTTGTGAGTCTCAATAAGTGATCTGCAACCATGTTCTCTGCCCCTTTTTTGTCTTTGATTGTGAGATTGAATTCTTGAAGCAACAAAATCCATCGTATTAATCTTGGCTTGGCATCCTGTTTAGACATCAAATATCTAACAGTAGCATGATCAGAGTAAACAGCAGTTGATGAACCGGTTAAATATGATCGAAATTTATCCAATTCAAATATTACAGCAATTAGTTCTTTTATGTGGTATTGTAATTCATTTATACATTGTTTAATGTTCTACTAGCGTAAAATATCACATGCGGCTTACCTTCTTTTCTTTGCCCTAGAACTGCACCAATTGCATAATCACTAGTATCACACATTAACTCAAAGGGCAAGGACCAATCAGAGGATTTCATAATATGAGCAGAGGTCAAAAGTCTGATAATTTTTTGGAATGATTTTTGACATTCTTCTGTCCATTCAAATGTTGCATTTTTTAATCGGAGGTTACATAAGGGGTCTGGATATGGTACTAAAGTCTTTAATGAACCTCCTATAAAATCCTGCATGTCCTAAAAAACAACGAATGTCCCTAACTGTTTTTGGTGATGGTAATTTAGAAATGACCTTTATTTCTACTTTGTCAACCTCAATACCTTTAGACGATACAACGTGTCCTAAAAAAATTCATGAATCAGTCATGAAATGGCATTTTTCCCAATTTAACATGTCATTTTTCTTCACGTCTTTTTAAAACATTTTCGAGATTCGTCAAGCAATTATAAAATGAATTTCCAAAGACAGTTATATCATCCATAAATACCTCTAAACAGTGTTCAACCATGTCACTAAATATGTTCAACATGCATCGTCGTTGCAGATGCATTACAAAGTCCAAAGGGAATTTTCCTAAATGCAAATGTTCCAAAGGGGCATGTGAATGTGGTCTTTTCCTGGTCTTCTAAAGCAATGAGAATCTAATAATAACCCAAGTAACCATCAAGAAAACAATAGTAAGGGTGTCCAACTACTCTTTCTAAGATATGGTCAAGAAATGGCAAAGGAAATGATCTTGCCTAGTTGCGTCATTCAATTTTCTATAATCAATGCACATGCGCCAACTAGATGAAATGCAAGTTGGGATTAATTCCCCTTTATAATTTTTTACAACAGTGATTCCAGAATTTTTAGGTACAATCTGTGTAGGACTTACCCACTTACTATCAGAAATATGATAGATAAAGCATGCATCAATAAGTTTAAGGACCTCAGTTTTTACTACTTCTTTCATGTGAAGGTTTAATATTCTTTGGGGTTGATGATATGTCATAGCATTATCTTCTAGATGTATTATGATGAGTGTTAATTATATCACTATTTCCCACTCATTTAACCTGAGTTTTCTGAACGTTTTGATGTGTTTTATTGTTATTTTCCAGATAAATAAATTTTGGGAAACATTGGAAGCAATTTGGGACCAAAATAGACAAAAATGAAGCAAAATGGCATTTTGGTAATTTGGCGCATCGTGACGCGCTGCCCGCGTCCCGACGTCTAACGTGCGCTATATTCTGCTAACCTGCACCGGGGACACGTGTCAAAATCTGAGAATTTTGACTTGCTAACTGATGAGTGGTATTTATATCACTATTTCCCACTCATTTATCCTAATATTTTGTATAGTTTCTTGAGTCTTGTGAATATTTTGATGTATTTTGTGTTATTTTGTAGATAATAAAGTTTCAGGACATTCTGGAGATGATTTGGGGCAAAAAAAAAAAATTGGCAAAAAAGGGCATTTTGGTCATTTCCAGAGTCGCGCCGCCAAGACCTTCAGCGGCGCGACGCCTAACGTGCACCGGAGTCTGCTAACGTGCGCCGGGTCAACGGGTCAGAATTTGAGAAGTTTGACTTTGCTAACGTGCGCCGTGCCACGTGTCACCATCACAGTCGATCCGCTAACATGCGACGTGCCACGTGTCATCATCCTACGGTGCCGACACTCATAATTGCCACGTGTGCCACGTGTCATCCATGTCATCACCACGTCATCGGTCAACGAGTCAACCTTGCCACGTGTCGTGCCACATCATCGTCCACGTCAGCAGGTCAACCGAGTCAACTTGCCACGTCAGCATCAGTTAATCACCGCGTGACACGTGTCGCAATCTTATGGTGACGACAATTGATCTCAGCCGCCCTGCCACGTCATTGCCACATCAGCGCCACATCATCGTGACGTCATCAATGACGTCATCACAATAATTGAGTCTTAGCCGCCTTGACACGTGTCGCTTTAACAGTCAGCCGCCTTGCCACGTGTCGTCTCCTCAGCGTGCCACGACGAACTGTTCCAGCGTCGCGACTCTGGCTTGGCGTCGCGACGCCAGATGCCCATCTGCGCCTATAAATACAGCTTCGAATTTCAGATTTCAACACACCTCTCTCTCTCTTCAATTCTCTCTAAAGAGAGAGTTTCTCTCTCTTCTTTTAGTTTTTTAATTTTTAGTTTTGTAAATAATTTTAATTACGTTTTGTAATAATAGTAATTTAATTTTTACTTTTTACTTTTTACAGTTTTTACTATTCACCATGAATAGGTAACTTCCCCAGCTAGGGTGAAAGGTAATTCTTTTACTGTTACTATTTAGATTAATCTCCCTTAAAAATAATATATTCACTATTTAAAATACTGACTTAAAAAGGATACCGCTATATTGGCCGGTTGATAATTTAATTTTAATCTGGTTTAAACCTGACTAATCAAGGATACCGCCAGATTGGTCGGTTGGTAATTTAATTTTGGTTCCGCCTTTATGGCGGGTTGGACTTAATTTGACTTAATCAGGATACCGCCAGATTGGTCGGTTGGTAATATTATCACAAGTTTATATATTATTTTATGGGAGATATCTAAATTAATAGTAGTAAAAGTAATTCCTTTTACCTTAGCATTTTATTGTAATTTACTTTTCAGTATTTTTACTTTATGTCTTTTACTTTTATGTTTTTACTAGCCCTAGTTATGTGTTAGTTATCTGAGGTTGTGATGAATTTTAATACCACCGGTTTATAAGGGATTATTTTATAGTTTGGGTAATTTAAAGATTTACTTATTAAGTCTTAAGCTTAATGCTTCTTGTTGTCTGATCACCAATAATATTGATGTGGTAATTCTAAAATGAACTAGACATAGGGATTTTAGGTTTCAGCCTTAAACTTAATAGCCCACGATCTTCCTTGAGGATAACTAACCCTTTAATAGATTTCCTTACAGGATAGGAATATACCTGTCGGGCGGGGGTAGCCATAATTGGAACTTAATCTTAAAGAATCCAGGTAATTTGGTTGACATAGACATATGGTTCAATTGGGTTAAACTGGATATTTGTAATTGACCATTGGAAGATGCTTTTACATAATTTAGTGTTCCAGGTTAGTAAACCGATTTATTACACAAACATAAAATAATCACTTCATTTTTTAAATGATATTAGAAGGATTCACAACCCTAGATCTTTGTGTCTTTTGTTATTTTCTTTAGTATTTTCTTTTATCTTTTTATTTATTTTGTAAAACAACTTTCAATCAATCAAACAATCAATTCCCTTCTCCCTTTAATTAGATATTTGTAAATAAATAGATTCAATAATTAATAACAACAGTAGGAATTAAGTCCTCGTGGGATCGATATTTTTATACTACTTGAACGATACGTGCGCTTGCGTTATACGTGTGTGTTTACGCCGGTCACTAACGTGCGCCGTGCCACGTTTCATCATCACAGAAGATCTGCTAACATGCGCCATGCCACGTGTCATAATCTTATGGTGCCGGCACTCCGCGTGACACGTGTCATCTCTTGAATGGACCGAATCTTCCACGAATCAAAGTCTGCCACGTGTCAACATGTCATTGGACCGATCTTACCGCGTGCCATATGTTGAAATTCTATTGGGCCGACGAAATCCGTGTGCCACGTCAGCAGTCAACGAGTCAAACCGCGTTTGACAAGTCAACACGGCCTCACGTCGCGATGCAAGAAGGAATCCCGCGTCGCGACGTGAGTCAGTTTAGCTGCCTATAAATTGAAGCTTTCTGCACTTCATTTGGTGTGCTTTCCTAGGGATTTTTTCCCTGATTTCATAGGATAACATCTATTTTGTAAATTATTAATAATATTTAATTATGTATTTTTATTTTTAATTTTTATTATAGCATTTTATTTATTTACTTTTATGTTTTGTAGTTAAATTTCCGCTGGGGTAAAAGGTGAAACATTTAATATAATTTTATAGTTAATCTCACTTAATTATAATATTTAAATTATGTATTTTTATTTTTAATTTTTATTATAGCATTTTATTTATTTACTTTTATGTTTTGTAGTTAAATTTCCGCTGGGGTAAAAGGTGAAACATTTAATATAATTTTATTAGTTAATCTCACTTAATTATAATATTAAATTATAATTTAACCGGATTAATTAATGGCAAACTTATTATTACCGCCTATATGGCCGGTTTAAATATAAATTACTTTACACCGCCTATATGGCTGGTCTTTATGTGACAGATAATTACCGCCTATATGGCTGGTGTAATTGGACTAAATGGATTACCACCTATATGGCTAGTTTTAAATGTTTAACATTATTAATTCCTGAGAAAGCAGAACAGAAAATAATTTATATATTATAATAAGAGAGATTCCTAGATATGAAATATTAAATGTGAATCCTCTAACGCCAATATTGTCTTTTATTCTAGGGAAGTGATGAAACACAATATTCACATACTTAATAATTGATTCAATTATATATTAGGTAATTCTTTAGTTTGTTTATTGAGTCTTAAGCTTAATGCTTCTTGTTGTCTGATCACAAATAAGATTGATGTGGTAAACTTAAAATGAACTTGGAAAAGGGATTTTAGGTTTCAGCCTTAGATTCAATAGCTCACGATCTTCCTTGAGGATAGATAACCCTTTAATAGATTTCCTTACAAGATAGACATATACCTATCGGGCGGGGGTAGCCACTATTGGAACTTAAACTTAATGAGTCCAGGTAATTTGGTTGACATAGACATATGGTTTAATTGGGTTATACTTGGTATGTACAGCTGACCATCGACAGAGGCTTTTGCATAATTTCGTGTTCCAGGTTAGCAAACTGATTTATTACACATATATAAGAGATCAATTCATCTTTATAATAATATTGTGTAGAGTCACAACCCTAGATCTTTGAGTCTTTTGTTATTTTCCTTGGTATTTTCTTTTGTGTATTTAAGTATTTTATTTATCAAATCCACATTCAACCAACCAAAAGCAATCATTTTCTTTTCCCTATAATTAGATACATGTAAATAATAGTATCAATAATTAATAACAACAATAGGAATTAAGTCCTCGTGGGATTGATATTTTTATACTACTTGAACGATATGTGCGCTTGCGTTATACACGTGTGATTACGCCGGTCAAGTTTTTGCGCCGTTGCCGGGGACTTATTTTTCTTGATTTATTAATTTTGAAGCTATCTAATTTACTTGTATCAATTTTCTTTATTTTTATCTGTAATTTTTATTTCTTTCTTTTATTTTTCAGGTGGTTGAAATGGAACAATATTTGGAGATAGAAAGATTAGGAGCTTTACTAGAAGAAGATACACCCCAATTCAGGGAGCAACAGTTCGGTTTTCTGAGGCCTGTTGTCCAGCCCAACAATTATCACTGGATGCCAGAACCAAGCAATACTATATTTTCTCATCATAACAAAATGTGGAGATGTGAGATATGCGATTGTAACCACTCGAGCGATCAATGCATATACATTTCAAAGTGGCAGAATTATAGGAATCAATCAAGGTACGAAGAGCCAACATATTTCACATAAACACGTTTTCCATCTTATCCACCATCCATCTACGATTTTCATCAAGAACCAGAACCATAAGAGGAAGATCAGTTTATTCACATGCTCAAAGATTGGCTCGAGGAACGGGAAGCTCAATTTGATGCACAAATTTAGAGTCAAGCGGCGTCTATACAGAGGATGACAGATCAAGATAGAAAATTAACAGATAACCTGAATCACATATCTCACAGAGTAAATTCAAATAATACTGAAGAAGCCTTCAAATATCCTGAGATTCATCATAACATCATAACAGAGAACGAGGCTGAGCAGTATCAAGAATCATATGTATCAATTCAGGAGCCCAAACCAGCTAAGTCTTTGTTTGATTTTCATTATTCAAGACTCTGACGAGGATGAAGAAGCTGAGCTATTTGTACCAACTACACCAACAAGGGAGGATGAAAATCTTGGAGAATGCTTTGCACTAATTTTTGAAGATGAGCTACCTCAGCCAGTCATATCAGAGGATGAAGACCTAAAATCTGACATCTCTTTACATCCTCCGGGTGATACTTATGGAGCATGCATTTCACAGATGACAGGTGAAGAACTGAATACGGAAATTTTAAAATTTATTTGTGAAGAAAATGTGGATTAAGAAGCAGAGCAAATGGAGGAGCAAAGGACAGACGAAATGGAAGAAATTGAGCATTCAAGAGAAACATCACTATTTTGGGGAGTACGAATCAAATATATCGCCCAAAAACTTGACAGAATGGAACTTCCATTCCAAGTCAAGCACCATACGAGACCTCCTGATTTTCTTTCTTTCTTTTCAGGAACTATTGGAGCAACAAAGATCAAAAAGATGGCACAAGCATTGAATGAGACAAAAATCTTTTTGCCACTTTACCGTTGGAAGAGACTCTTCAAAAGCAACGCTCATGGGATTGTCTTTAATCGAACATCCAAAACCACACTGAAACCTCATTAACAGATGGATTTCAGTCACGTCTGGCTGAAGACGAAAAATTTAGCGCTAGCAGGGAGGCAACCCATGAAATAATTTTATTTTAATTGTTTTGTGTATACGTGTTGTAGAATTTTTTAAATTTGTGTTATTTTTGCAGGAAAAATAAAGACGGAATATTTTAAGACAAAGCAAGCCAGTGCAAGCGGGATTTTCGATAAAATAAATTTGACAAAGTCGTGAGGATATAAAGTTAATCCAGTAAAGATGGTCGTGTAAGGAGTCAGCTCTTGAGACGCGTCCCATTGGATTTATTCGTCGAAAGACTTGGTTTTGCCAAAAAAAATCTCGCGTCGCGACACAGAAGCCTCAAGAGACAAACCCTAACCCTAAAAACCGAGCTTCGCGACACAAGAAGCAATTGGCGCGTCGCGACGTGAGTTAGATATCTGGACTTAAACCAGTAGCCGCCGCACAGATTCCTCACTTCTTCTTCCAATTTTCTGCATTTCCTCTCAACTTTCCTCTGAAAATCCGACCCTCCAAACACCAAACCATCAACCAAAGTCTTCTAAACTCATCAAATCACACTAACAAGCTACAAACTCCAATCATCTCCCTCGATTTTTCCCATCTCAACCCACGGCTGAGACCACTCAACCCACGGCCGAAACACTGATTTTTCCCTCTAATACCCACGGTCGAGACACTCATTCTCCCTCAAGTACCCATGGCTGAGACCCTCCATCTTCAGATCCGGTTCTTCAAAGCCAAAAGATCATCATTCAAAGGTCAATATCGTGAATGGTAAAATCGTTCTTCACTCTTCATTATCTTTTAAATTTCTGAATTTACAAATGGGGATAGCCGAAAATTGTAAGATTTTGTAGTTATTTATGTGGTGAATTTGTTGAAATTGGATTTGGAATTGTGGAAGTGAATGGAGGGATGGCCGAAAATTGTATGATTTTGTGGTTATTTTGTGTGGTGAATTTTGTTGAAATTGGATATTTGGAAGTGTAGCAGTGAAGAATTGGAATATTTAGATTTGAGGATTGAAAAAAAAATGTTTAATTTCGTAGAATTAGGGGAGAAGATTGACGTTGTTGTGTTAGATTTAGGGTGAATTTGGTGAAATCTTGAGTTTTAGAGGAGACCCTGTCGAAATTTTTACTGCAGAATGGCACCGAAGAGATCTGGGGCTTCAACATCTGCCGAACCTAGTTTTGACGTTACTAAGTTTATTTAGGCAGCTACTGAAAAATGGTATGAAAAAGGAATGAATAAAAATGTTTCTATTATAGAGAGGGGTTTTGAAATAAACCCTAGACTATTCCCTGATATTGATAGGGTAATTGTGACTAGACACTGGCATAAACTTTGCCAGCAGCCCCACCCAGCCTATGCATCTATTGTACGTGAGTTTTACGCTAATGCTTACGAGCATCAAGCGTATGTGGTTATGGTAAGAGGACAACCAGTGAAGTTTGATGCATCAACTATAAATGGGTTCTATGGGTTGGCAGATATGGAAGTTGATGAATATTCAGCAATAAATGAAGATGTTGATATCACTCATCTAACGGAGACCTTGTTCATCCCTAATGTTGCGTGGGTCATGAGTAGCAATTGGGAACATTTGAAGATGAGTTCGAAGTTACTGAAACCTGAAGCTAAAGTGTGGTTCCACTTCCTGACAAGAACTTTACTACCTGGGGCTCATATTACTTATGTCACTAAGGAACGGATGATTTTGCTGTACTGCATACTGGAAGGCTACACAATCAATGTTGGTCGGCTGGTTGCTACCAATATAGTTTGGGATGCGAAATCAACACAGGCGGGCCTGTTATATTGCTACATGATTTAATCATTGTGCACATTGGCCAAGGTCGCTGTTGACCCTAGAGAGGAGATAACACAACCCACGACTGTAATACAGCCCGCATCATCCAGCAATTCCATACAGAGAGACAAGCTCATGTCGGATCATCTTCTTCTGCACCTGCACCTGCACCACATCAACCGCCTCAGCCACCACAAAGATCATCCCGACCTCGCACTTTATCTCA
Source organism: Zanthoxylum bungeanum (assembly GCA_019454045.1). Classification (NCBI taxonomy): domain Eukaryota; kingdom Viridiplantae; phylum Streptophyta; class Magnoliopsida; order Sapindales; family Rutaceae; genus Zanthoxylum; species Zanthoxylum bungeanum. The sequence goes on along the minus strand of SKCR01049499.1, from coordinate 89,175 downwards.
AGAAGTTCGGCGACTGGGATCTCGTGTAGACTACATAATTCAGTATAACAGGGCAATGGGCCAAACACTTCAACAAATGGCTCAGAATTTGCACATTGATATTCCAGAATTCCCTGACCCGCCAGAGGACGACAGTGACGATGAGGAGGTTGATGATTGAAAAACTCAAGTACTATTGTTCCCTTCTTTTTATTTATTTTTTTTTGTTTTTTTTTATTCCAACATTTTGTGTGATTGTGTGTGTTTTAAAATCGAAAAAAAACCCAAAAATAATAAAAAAAAAAAGTCCAATGATTTGATCATTTGTTTAGTTAAAGAGTTTTAGGAAAAGATAAATGCTAATTTCACTTTTATCCCTATTTTGAATTTCAGATCTAGGTCAGACTCTTGAGCACTTAAAAAATAGTTTTGTAAGCAGTTAGATAATAAGGATTTAACGAAGTGACTAGTTAAAATAATCGGTGGTTGATGAATGAGCGTTTTCCTGAGTTTCTGTTTCTGTTTACAATTATTTATTATGTGAGGTAAAAAAAAGAGAGAAAAAAAAACTAAACCAAGCATGTACTTAGTAACCGGGCATCTTACCTCAGAAAGCAGTGATAGTTCGCGTCAAACGGGAAAGCTTGTGTTAGTTTATTAAACATCCGAGATCCGAGTGATTAAGTCCGTAGGGGTGTTTTAACACCTAGTGCCCTAAAACCATCTGGTTTAGGAGTCACTGACCCAAATCTCGCTACATGGATCAAAGATGTTGTATATAAATAAAAAAAATCAGAAAAATGACATACCTCACTTGTGCTGATTGTAGTAGACAGAACAATTTTAGATACTCAGATTGGTTTGACCCATTAACTACTGAGAGTTGAGACGAAATCACCGATTTGACAACTTAGAATCAAAGCTGTTTGCAGAATTATTCACACACACACTTTGAGTCTGATTTAGATATGTTGTTCAAAAGAAATGATTTTAGTTTAAATATGCGTTTTGAAGGTTCCTTTAACTTTGATGCTAGACATTCTCTGAGGACATTATTTATATATCTATTATTTTTTCTTTTTACTTTTGTGTGCATTAGTTTTATTTTCTTTTTGCTTTTGTATGCTTTAGTTTGACGTTTGTGGGTATCGTTACTGTAAGCCCTCACGAGACTATAACTCGTCCACTAGGGACACCTAGGGGTTTAAAGGCTTGTTACATATGCTAAATGCAACCATGTTCCCAACGAAAGTGGCTTCCTTTAATTTTATGTTTATGTTATTGTTTTGCTCGAGGACTAGCAAAATGTTAGGTTTGGGAGTGTGATGAGTGGTAATTATATCACTATTTCCCACTCATTTAACCTAATATTTTGTACAGTTTCTTGATTTTTGTGAACGTTTTGATGTGTTTTATTGTTATTTTGCAGATAAATAAAGTTTGGGAAGCATTGGAAGCAATTTGGGACCAAAATAGACAAAAATGACGTAAAATGGCATTTTGGTAATTTAGCACGTCGCGATGCGCTGCCCGCGTCACGACGTCTAACGTGCGCCGTATTCTACTAACTTGTGCCGGGGACACGTGTCAATATCTGAGAAAATTGACTTGCTAACGTGCGCTGTGCCATGTGTAATCATCACAGAAGATATGCTAACATGCGTCGTGCCACGTGTCACAATCTTATGGTGCCGACACTCCGTGTGACACGTGTCATCTCCTGAATGGACCGAATCTTCTGCGAATCAACGTCTGCCACGTGTCAACATGTCATTGGACCGATCATACCGCGTGCCATGTGTCGAAATTCTATTGGGTCGACGAAATCCGCGTGCCACGTCAGCGATGCAAGAAGGAATACCACGTCGCGACGTGAGCCAGTTCAGCTGCCTATAAATTGAAGCTTTCTGCACTTCACTTGGTGTGCTTTCCTTGGGATTTTTTCCCTGATTTCATAGGATAACATATATTTTGTAAATTATTAATAATATTTAAATTATGTATTTTTATTTTTAATTTTTATTACAACATTTTATTTATTTACTTTTTTGTTTTTTAGTTAAATTTCTGCTGGGGTAAAAGGTGAAATATTTAATATAATTATATAGGTTAATCTCACTTAATTATAATATTTAAATTATAATTTAACCGGATTAATTAATGGCAAACTTTATTACCGCCTATATGGTCGGTTTAAATATAAATTACTTTACCGCTTATATGGCTGGTCTTTATGTGATAGATAATTTCCGCCTATATGGCTGGTGTAATTGGACTAAATGGATTACCGCCTATATGGCTGGTTTTAAATGTTTAACATTATTAATTCCTGAGAAAGCAGAACATAAATAATTTATATATTATAATAAGAAAGATTCCTAGATATGAAATATTAAATGTGAATCCTCTAACCCCATCATTGTCTTTTATTCTAGGGAAGTGATGAAACACAATATTCACATACTTAATAATTGATTCAATTATATATTAGGTAATTCTTTAGTTTGTTTATTGAGTTTTAAGCTTAATGCTTCTTGTTGTCTGATCACCAATAAGATTGATGTGGTAAACTTAAAATGAACTTGGAAAATGGATTTTAGGTTTCAGCCTTAGATTCAATATCTCACGATCTTCCTTGAGGATAGATAACCCTTTAATAGATTTTCTTACAAGATAGACATATACCTGTCGGGCGGGGTTAGCAACTATTGGAACTTAAACTTAATGAGTCCAGGTAATTTGGTTGACATAGACATATGGTTTAATTGGGTTATATTGGGTATGTACAGCTGACCATCAACAAAGGCTTTTGCATAATTTCGTGTACCTGGTTAGCAAACTGATTTATTACACATATATAAGAGAATCAATTCATCTTTATAATAATATTGTGTGGAGTCACAACCATAGATCTTTGAGTCTTTTGTTATTTTCCTTAGTATTTTCTTTTGTGTATTTAAGTATTTTATTTATCAAATCCATATTCAACCAACCAAAAGCAATCATTCTCTTCTCCCTATAATTAGATACCTGTAAATAAATAGTATCAATAATTAATAACAACAATAGGAATTAAGTCCTCGTGGGATCGATATTTTTATACTACTTGAACGATACGTGCGCTTGCGTTATACGCGTGTGATTACGCCGGTCATATTGGTGTGTGCAGATTAATGGATTAATACCTTTTTATGTCTTTTAAAGTCCATTCAATTGCCAGTTTATGTTCTTTCAACACATTTAAAAGTTTACCTTCTTGATCGCTTGTGAGAGAAGAAGAAATTACCACAGGGTAAGTTCGATTATCTTCAAGAAATGCATATTTCAGTCATTCTGGCAAAGGTTTTAACTCCAAATTATGTGCTTCTTCATATTTTTCTTCTTCCACTGTTCCCAGTTCTTCCAAATTTTTAATCTTTCCATCGTCTTACAATACATGAATAGAGTCAAGTAGAAAATCATTAGTAACATCTGAATCTGTTTGCGCACTTGACTCAACATAATTAACAGTAAAAAAATTCTTGGCATCAGATAAACTCCCCTTAATATTCTCATCCACAATAGGTTCAATTGATTCTGCGCTTTCATTTTCATTATCTTCATCATATGGTTGTTTGCACATGTTAAAAATATTTAACTATAATGTCATGTTGCCAAAAAAAGATTCATGATTCCATTAATGCAATTTATTAAAGCGTTAGTTGTCACTAAAAATGGCCGACCAAGTATTACAGAGATTGGATTATAACTGTCTGCCACAGGTTATGTTTCTAAAATAATAAAATCCACAAGATATACAAATTTATCGATTTACAATAACACATTTCATCAATTCCTTTTGGTACTTTAACTGATCTATCGACAAGTAAAATGGTAGTTGAGGTTGGTTATATCTCACCGATATTAAGTTGTTGGTAAACCAAAATTGGCAGTAAATTTACACTAGCTTCAAGATCAAGCGAAGGATGTTCAATGTTTTGATTTCCAATAATACAAGAAATAGTTGGACAACCAGGGTCTTTGTATTTTAATGCATTATTGGTTAAGAGAATGGAACCTACATGTTCAGCTAGAAAATTTGTCCTTCTTACTTGATGTTTTCTTTTAACGGTGCACAAATCTTTTAGAAATTTGGCATATGATGGTATCTGTTGAATAACATCTAACAAAGGGATATTGACCTTTACATGTTTGAATATTTCATAAATCTCTCGGGAATGGTTCAATTTCTTTATTTTTAATGCCTGAGGAAATGGAGGTGCATAAGAAAAACTGTTATTATCAACGACAGGTAATGGCTCATCAACCCATTCCTTACCCTCTGATTCTGATTTTTCCTCAGTTTCATGAGGTTCAAGAATAGGTATGTGGATGGTCTTACCACTACAAGAAGTAATAATAGATTTGATTTGGTCTAAGTGTTGACTTCCAGAATTCATGAGGGTTTTGATGACTCTTGGGATTTGACTGAGGTTGTGCAGGAAACTTAACTTTTTTCTTTAAAGGCCAAAGCAGTTGTGATTTTATCAAAAGTTTCCATCAAATCATTCATCAGTTGTGCATTTTGGTTATTGATGGTTTCTTATTTTTCCATGAATGCACTCAAGTTATCTTAAATGTTTTCCTATGTGGTGGGACATATAGTGCATAATTCTTGGAATTTCAGAAATTCTAGTGAAACTGGGGAGGTTGGTGTGAAGGTTGTGCTTGGTTATCATTACTCTAATTGAAGTTTGGATGGTTTCTCCAACCAGGATTATAAGTCTGTGAGTATGGGTTTGGATTTGGTCTATTAAATGTGTAACATCCCGAGTTATTTTAGGTGTTGCGTGAATTTTATTTTTCGTGCGTGAGGCCGTGTCCGAACGCGAAGTTTATTACTATGATAAAAATGGAACTTTTCTTAAAATTAATGTAAAATATATATTAGATGAATCTTGAGGGGTTAATTTGGAATTAACCATATTAGTATACATAATTCTAGATATTTTGAAAATTCTTACATATTGCAATAAATTGTGAATACAACAGTAGCATAAAACATCAAATAAGCAGCAGCAAGCCAGCAACAACAGGCCAACTGCTAGCAGCCTAGCAACAGAAAATAGCAGCAGCAAGTCAGCAAGTCAGCAACAGCAGGGCCAGCAGCAATAGCGGAAGTGCAGAACAGCAGAAAACAATATTAGATAACTGCAGGCACATAAAGTATAAACATATTAAAAGAAATCAGAGAATAGGCCAAACAACATACATTTTGATACATAAATAAGGAACTATAATAGTAAAGAAATGACTCACTTATGATATTTCATCATCTGTATCAGCATTGATATCACTATCAATAATATCATTATCATCAGCAATCGTCAACCCACTCGTTTCTGTTACAAATATTAAATAATAGCTAGTTAGTGACTTAGTGTATGAATATAATTAAAAGTACTGAAACATAAAACATAATTCCTTACCTGCATCGTATTTTTCTGCATCTTCCATTAGTTCCTCAATATTTATTGGTGTTGGTGCACTCCTTAACCAATCTTGAGTACATATCAATGATTGAACAACTTTTGGAGTTAAACAACTGCGAAATGGATCAAGAACACGACCCGATGTACTGAAAGCCGATTCTGAAGCCACAGTGGAAACCGGAATCGCCAACACATCTCTTGCAATTTGAGAAAGAATCTTGTACTTGAATCTATTACTCTTCCACCAACCTAAGATATCAAGATCTTTCCCACCATCTTCACAAGCTTCTTCAAAGTACTTTTCTAATTCAGATTTAGGCTCCACATCTTGTTCATCTCTTATAAACCTCATTAATTCATCTTGAATATATATGTCATCATTATTACCACCATCACAACCGTACTCTTCCATCATACTTGAGGTTTGAGATAAACGACTTGTACTTGTTTCATAACTTCTGTTGTTACCACTTTTATTATAAAACTCAAATAAACGTTGCAAAACACTCTTCAAGTTTTCATATTTTTCCGTGACTTTTGTACTATCATTACCAAAAAGTCTCTTATAAAAAAACTTAGCCACATACATCTTATATCTAGGATCCAACACAGCAGCTATTAAAACCATAAAGTTTGTCTTCTCAACATTTCCATAGTACTTATCAAACTTTTCTTTCATTTTACGACACATACTTTTAACATAAGGATCTGATTCATTTGCTCATTCATTCATGCAAGTGAGGATATCGACAATATCATGAACATAAGCATTATGTGGGAACACAGAAACTGGGCGACGCCGTTCCTAGGCTCGCGGCCTAGTTGGGAAGGATTACATAACGTGGAGTCGCCACCCGGTGTGAACCGGGACAAAGATTTAAGGCCGCACTCACCCCTCGCAAGGGAAGACCTCAAACCGTTGGGTTCGGAATGGTCCCTTACTTATGTCACTTGTAATGAAAGGATTCATGTAATAATTTAACTAAGCTTAAGTAACACTTATTTCCAATAGTATCATGCCTCTAAATTCTTATGTGTAAAATAAAAAAAAACTCATGTACGCATTTCACATATATCTTACATTTAAATTTGCATGCTTAACGTATATCAAGATAGCAACTAACATATAACTTTACTTGCATATCACATTCAGGAAAAAACACAAGCGCACATATTAACCATACAAGCACACATGGTAAGCATACAAGCACACATATGGGCACTTTTCAAGTGGTACGTGGAATTGTAGCCCAAGTACAGACCGCACTACCGTCCATTCGGAATCGGCTACGGAATTTACGTCTGGGTTTCCATCCGATATACCGCAAGAAATAATGCTCAAATGTTATCATGACATAAGCATACGAATTGTGACACATTTGCATAAGAAAGATCAACTAATAGGCAATTATGCATGAATATAATAAGACAGACTCAGTTCAGTGTGTGTGCGTTCGTGTAGCGTTCGTAAACGCGTTCGAACGGAAATGAAACAGAATGCTCACGTTCGAGTAGCGTTCGTAAACGAGCTTTATTCTCAAACTATACTGACATGAGGCTTTCTTCCTCTCGAGCTTTATTCTCGAACTGTTGAGATGAGGCTTTATTCCTCCCGAGCTTTATTCCCGAACTGTATTGAATGCAGGCTTTCTTCCTGAACTGCACTGAGTGTAGGCTTTCTTCCCGAACTGTATTGAGTGTGGGCTTTATTCCCGATCCTTTACTGTGAGGTGTTCATTCTCGAACTATGCTTCCATTCTTGGAGTGCCATTCTCGGCGTGCTCATTCTCGAGCTGTCCATTCCCGGATTATATCTCCATTCTCGGAGTGCCATTCTTGGCGGAACTGATCTGATGTGATGCGGGCCTCGGCCCCAACTGCTACTGACATGGGCATCGCCCCCCAAATTGATGCTGATGTGGGCCTCGACCCTCGGGATTCATCCCAAAATTTTGCTGATGCGGGCCTCGCCCTGGGATTCATTCCCTGGATCCATTCCAAAATTCTGCTGATGTGGGCCTCGACCCTGGGATTCATTCCTGGATTCATTCCAAAATTCTGTTGATGTGGGCCTCGGCCCTAAACTGATATTGATATGGGCCTCGCCCCCAGACTGATACAGATACGGGCCTCGCCCCTGTGACTCATTTCTGAAATTGCTGACATGGGCCTCAACCCCGGGATTCATTCCAACACTCTGACGATGTGGGCCTCGACCCTGGGACTCATCCCCAAAACTACTACTCATATGTTACTGATTCTGGTTGTCTTGTCTTTGCCGCTTTCTCTTTTTCTCTTCTGAAACCTGTTATTACAAAACAGAACAAACACAAAAGGGATGCAAAATGTGTTACGTGTATGCATGCATGCATGATTGGGTTTCCTATCCCGTTGGGCTAGGTCTTCTGCCAGTACTTTTGGTGGCTGCTTGGTCTTTTGACAAGTCTGTCCTCTTCCCTAACCAACGGGTATCTATGATGGCTTTCAGGAAAAAATGGGGTTAACATGGTGCATGTATGCATGAGGTGCATGTGATGCATGATATGCATGCGATACAAGAAATATATCAACTCATTAAAATTTTCACACAAATCGGCTCATCACCATTTTAGAAGTTTTTGGGCCAACTGTCATAGAAGTGAACCCGTCCCAGTTTAAATGGCCCAACGAGTTCATGTCTTATGGCAAGGAGTCCAACTAAATCCAAATGGTAATATTCCGAACACAAGCACAAAGAAAGATAATGCAAATATACAACAATAATTTCTACAATGGCTCATCAACATTTCAGAAGCTTTTGGCCTAATAGTCATAAGGTACGAACTTGCCCCAGTTTAAATGGCCCAGCAAGCCCGCATTTCTGACAATAGTCCAACTGCATCCAAATGAGGATGGTCCACAAGCACATACTCAAGGAAATAATTGCTACTTTAGCCAACCCGGTCTATAGGTGGGTTAGTAAGAGTATAGACAAAGGCTCTCACCGGCGAAGGATGGCCCACAACTAGGTCTCCCCACTCAAGGGTTCGAGCAACCAAGTGAGCGCACCCTTTTTTATACACTAAGGTACGTGCCAATGAGCTATGGTGTGTGACGGACTGTCAAATGGATTTCCCGTTGTAGATCCCCCAGAGGGAAGGTGGAGCGAGGCTCACTTAAATACTCAAGCCTCTTAGGCTCTTATCGCTTGTTGTCAGGAATAAACAACGAGTCCTCCAAATTAGTCCATCATAATAGGCTACAAGTAAATGGCTATCTAGGTGCCTTCACAGCTTTTCCTTCTAGAAAGGTAGTGAATGAAGGAAGACACCAAACCATTACCTAGCCTAAAAATGCCTTTGATTAAACCCTTACTTTATCCACTATAGACACGGTCAATTAAAACATAAATCCAAACATCACAAGTCAATATTTCGGGGCCAATTCACTATCCCCAGTGGAGTCGGCATTATGTGGGAACACAGAAACTGGGCGACGCCGTTCCTAGGCTCGCGGCCTAGTTGGGAAGGATTACATAACGTGGAGTCGCCACCCGGTGTGAACCGGGACAAAGATTTAAGGCCGCACTCACCCCTCGCAAGGGAAGACCTCAAACCGTTGGGTTCGGAATGGTCCCTTACTTATGTCACTTGTAATGAAAGGATTCATGTAATAATTTAACTAAGCTTAAGTAACACTTATTTCCAATAGTATCATGCCTCTAAATTCTTATGTGTAAAATAAAAAAAAAACTCATGTACGCATTTCACATATATCTTACATTTAAATTTGCATGCTTAACGTATATCAAGATAGCAACTAACATATAACTTTACTTGCATATCACATTCAGGAAAAAACACAAGCGCACATATTAACCATACAAGCACACATGGTAAGCATACAAGCACACATATGGGCACTTTTCAAGTGGTACGTGGAATTGTAGCCCAAGTACAGACCGCACTACCGTCCATTCGGAATCGGCTACGGAATTTACGTCTGGGTTTCCATCCGATATACCGCAAGAAATAATGCTCAATGTTATCATGACATAAGCATACGAATTGTGACACATTTGCATAAGAAAGATCAACTAATAGGCAATTATGCATGAATATAATAAGACAGACTCAGTTCAGTGTGTGTGCGTTCGTGTAGCGTTCGTAAACGCGTTCGAACGGAAATGAAACAGAATGCTCACGTTCGAGTAGCGTTCGTAAACGCGTTCGAACGGAAATGAAACAGAATGCTCACGTTCGAGTAGCGTTCATAAACGCGTTCGAACGGAGACGAGACAGAATGCTCACGTTCGAGTAGCGTTCGTAAACGCGTTCGAACGGATACGAGACCTGACACATAATAAGGCAAAAACACATGCGCGTTCGAGTTGCGTTTGTGAACGCGTTCGAACGGACACGGACCTGATGCAATACATAAACAGAAAATAAAAGGGCGCGGCGAAGCACTGCCGTAAAGGTGACCTTTTGGGGCTCTTGATCTCTCAAAGAGAGGACCTTTAGACCAACATGCTAAGCCCATGCGCGTCATATCACACATGCAAGAATAGAACCAATCATATCAACCAAGTATGCCCGATTGAACGCATCTTACATCCAATCCGAACACACGTCAACCGGCGCGGCAAAGCATCGTGGTAAAGGGCTTTTAGCCCCTCCCCATAGGGGATCTCACAACACACTTACTAAGCCCATGCGCTCGATCGACTTATACATACGAAAATAAAGATAATAATATCAAACTAAGTATGCTCGATTGAACGTATCTTGCGTCCAACCGAACATACATCAACCGGCGCGGCGAAGTAGTGTCACGAAGGTGGCCTTTTCGGCTCTTTGTCTCACAAATGGAGGACCTTTGGACTAACTCACTAAGCCCATGCGCTTGGTTGAATCATACAAAAATAAACAATATATTGAATTCAAGAGAAAACTAAATAAACAAAAAGCAACACAACGAAAGAGAGATGGTGCCGTTTACTCAAGCGGTACGTGGAGTGTGGCCCGAGTACAGATCATATTACCGTCCATTCGGAATCGGCTATGAAATTTATGTCCGGGTTTCCATCCGATATACCGCGAGAGTTGACACATCTCTCATTCATCCAATACCCACAACATATTACATCTCATAATTCATGCATATTTATCTACTCAAAGACCACAACATGCATTCATAGACGACTCTCATGCGAATAGAATTCAATAAACAATGAATATAAACTAATGAAAAGGTACCCTCAGGTCTAACCTTTTAAATCACCTCTCGGATGTATGGTACACGATCGTCGGAAGGGTGGATGCTCCGCAACTCTCCCGGTTCACTGGTTCACTGTTCTCGTTCGTTGTCTTTACTGATTTGCTTGCGGCTCCAACTCGTTCTGCTCCTATTTCCTCTTTATCTTTTGCTTACTGTTTTTTGGGTGTCTTCTTCCTGTAGTTTTTATGTGTGTTGTGTATGAGTTAGAGACTAGCTAGCTAGGGACTAAGGACTAAGGACTAAGGTTGAGAAGGTTGGTGAAGGGTTCTTTTTATAGGCAAAGGGTTGGTCTTGACAAGGAAAGGGATTTGGCTAATTAAAGAGGGATTTGATTTGGTTTGGTTTAGGAATGCAAGGGATTTGATTTGGTTTGGTTAAGGGAAGTCAAAGATTGAGGGGGGACAAATCTTGGCTAGATAGGGAAGGTTGGATATTTGATTGGCTTGGATTAGGAATACAATATTTTAAGTTTGGGAATAATCTTATTAGATTGGGAATATAATTGGTTGATTGATTTTAATTAGGCATGATTTTAGTTTAAGTTGGTAATTGTTTATTTTATGTTTGGTATATGTTTTATTTAATTATTTAATTAATTTAATTATTATCTTATTTAGTTAATGTTTTAATTAATATTTATTTATTTAAATTGGGATGTGTTTTATGGGCTTTGGGGGGCTAAATGGGCTGGATGTGAGGCTAGCAGCAAAACCAGAATTACCGACACCGTTCGAACGCTTCCTCGAACGCGGCACGAACGCCCGCAATCCGTTTGACGTTCGAACGTAAACACGAACGCAGCACTAATGAAAATAGTGAACCTTGTTTACTCTAAATTTCCCCTTCCGATGTCCGTTTCCCGTGACCTCCGTGACTTAAAAGGTAGTGTCTCCAAAATGAGACTCATCATAGGGACTTATGTGTAAAAATGCAGTGCCTACACATTAGATGTGACATACAAAGATCCTGATAATTTTTTAGTGACAACATAGAATTTTTTTAAAAATCTTGCCAAAACCTTGGCATTTTGCCAATCTTCCCAAGTGGGAACACCATCATCACTCTCAAGTTCAGTCCTATAGGCAACATCTTCATCATCCATCCTATCAAATGCTTTTTGAAATACAAGAGCCGCCTCTAGCATTAAGTAAGTAGAGTTCCACCTAGTTGACACATCAAGACAAACTTTACAACTACTAGATATTCTTTCCCTCTCAACACACACTTTAAATTGATGGGCTCTAGCCGGAGAACTCCGCACATATCTAACTGCACTACGAATTCGACTTATAGATTGTTTAATTTCAACAAGTCCATCCTTAACAATCAAGTTCAAAATATGAGCAGCACATCTCATATGAAGAAAGTCTCCACCCATAACTAAGTTTGGAAGTCTACCCTTCAAATACGTAATTGCGACATCATTAGAACTAGCATGTCTACTGTAACCGTAGACACTTTGTCATCAATACCCCATTCTGAATACATGCTTCTACCATTTTCCCTATATCTTTCCCTTTATGACTAGGTATTTCAACAAAACTCAAAATTCTTTTGTGTAACTTCCAATCATTATCAATAAAATGAGATGTGAGACACAAATAACTTAGAGTTTGTACAGAAGTCCAAATATCTGTCGTCAAAGCTACTCTTGTATTTAAGGACTTTAAGCATTCTCGCAAGCTAGTCTTCTCACTAACATACACTTTCATGCAATCTCTAGCAATAGTAAAGCGAGAAACAAATTTAAACCGAGGTTGTAAGGCATGCACAAACTCTCTAAAACCATCACGCTCTACTATAATAAAAGGCAACTAATCTTTTATAATACACCTAGCAAGCATCATCCTACAATACTCTTGATCAAATTTCCATGTGGCAAGATTATTAGGTTCATTGTTACCACACGTCTTGCTTGAAAGTTGTTTTTGCTTCTTATCTATATTGTGAGGATAACTAGTGCATCTTTTAAGATGTTTTTTCATCGAAGAAGTACCTGATGTCACTTTGTAAGTTAAAACTTTTCCGCAATAATTGCATTTTGTATGTTCACATGTCCCGTATCTGGATTAAGCATACGCTCAAAATGATCCCACATATCGGACGCATTTCTGCGAACTTGAGATAACTTTGAAGTAGCGTGACTGCCATCATTATCGTCCATTTTTTATAGCTGCTGCGAAAAAATTACAACATGATTAATATGGTGACTAATTGACAACTTCAAGTCTTCAACTTTAAGTGTGTGAGGAATTGGGAATTGAAGAGGCATTTGGTGTGTGGACAGTAATTCAATTAAATATTAGGTTTTGCAAAATTGATTTAATAGATTGCTGCTTCTTAAGAGAAAATTCATATGCAAACATATTCCTGAGAAAATTTGAACCTATTAATTAAAACCTGCAAGATCTTGATATATTAAAAATGGATAAAATGATAATTTTTGAACCTATTAATTAAATAAGACGAATACAAATATTAACATCCCTACCCTACCAGACCTGTTGCCATCCATGGTACTGAGGCAGAAGATTAATGTCAAATTATTGGTAAATTTTTTCAGATTAATTAATAAGTACAAAATAAATTTGATCTCTGTCTCTGCTATTAGGTAGAGCTTAAAGCATAGCATGAACAGGACTGCAGGGTTATAAAAATCAAGCATCAGCATTATTGATGCTCACTACATCATGTGAAGTTGTAAAATGACCATGAAGCCAAAAGATTCATATACAGAACTTAAAAACCAAAATTGCAAGATAGCAAAAATATCGAAAATGTCATCATAAGTTTACATCAAATACATACAAGTCATAAACAATTATCAAGTCAGAGAAAAAAAATCAGAAAGAAGATACAAAATTGAAATTCATAAAACAAACACTCAAATAGCAAATAGTAAGTTGAAAAAGAAAGAAACAACAAAAGCAAAAGAGTGGGTACCTGGCAAAATTAGAAATTATAGAATCAAGTCAGAGAAAAAAATCAGATCTAGGGTTGGTATGGTTGTTGCGCCGAAGTGAGAAATGAGAATGAGAGATACTGAAAGTCTGAAATGTTTTAGATTTAGGGTTGGGGAAGTCTTTAGTCAGTTAAAAAAACGATGACGTTTCTGGTCTAAACCGGTTCCTAATTCGGTTAAATAAACGGGTCCAAACCGGTTCCTAATTCGGGTATTTAGAATGGGTCTCAAATACGGTTCCGGTTCCGGTTAAATGGTCCGGTTCCGGTTCCATCATTCTGGAACCGGAACCGGACCGGTTAAAATCGGTTCCTTAAATTTAGAACCGGAATCGGACCGGTTACAACCGGTTCCGGTTCCAAACCCGATTTCGGTCCGGTTCCAATCGGTTCTGGGTAAACCCGGAACCGATGCTCACCCCTAACAAATACGTGGGCCATATATATAACACACACATTAATTTCATTACACAGTGCGCACAGTTCACGTGTGGAAAAAAAAATTAGAAAGAAGATTGAAAATAAAAAAAAAAGGAAAAAGGGAGATAGAAAGATCCTGAGAGAGTAGATGGGAGAAATCTGAAGAAATAAGAGGGATTATCTTCCCCCTCCTTCTTACACATTTACCTTTTGTGTCTCCCCTATAATTTCCTATTTACCCTTTTTCTTTCACCAAAATTCTATTTTCAATTTTCAAATAAACCATATATATCTAATTTTTTTATTATTGATATATATATATATATATATATATATAGTAATAGTTATATTTATATATATTTTGATTAATTTAAAAAAAAAAAAAGTGGGCTGCAGCAATTCGCCCTCTTTTTTTTTTAAAATTTTTTTTTTTAAAATATATTTTATAATTTAATTATTATAAAAATATTCTTAATATTTATTTGAAAATAGTACAAATAACAACATAAAAATCAACACAACTTTTAATAAAATATTTAAAAAAAAAAAAAAGTAAAAGTAGATATGGATACTGATTTACGAAATTAAATAAGATAAAAACTTTTTAATAAAGAAAATATAAAATCAGAATCAGAATCAGAATCAACACAACTTTTAATAAAATATTTTTTTTTAAAAGTAAAAGTAGATATAGATACTGATTTACGAAATTAATAAGACAAACACTTTAATAAAGAAAACATAAAATCGAAATCGAAATCAGAATCAAAATCAACATATATATATATATTTTTAAAAATTATTAAACTTTTTTTTCGGAATTAAAAAATAATATATAATAATTAAAAAAAAAAGGGGGGACGATTGTTCCCCTTAAAGGGGAACAATCGCCCTGGACGATCATCGTCCAGGCCCCAAGGGGGATGATCCCCCTTGGGGCCAATTTTTGGTATCTTTTTTTTTTTTTTTTTTTTAATTTCGAAAATAATAAAAAAATTATATTGTTTAAAATATTTTTTTTTACATAAGTAGTATTAATTAAATTAAAATGAATTAAAAAAAATAAATGAATAGATAAAAATATGTAATATTTATTAACAAAAATAAAAAAATAAAAAATAAAAAAATAATTAACATTTTATTAATTATTAATAAAATATTTAAATTTTATAATGTGTAAATCTTCAAAAAAAAAAAAAAAAAAAGTCATTGAAATTATTGATAATGGTTTTTTTTTGTAAATTTAAAAGGAGACAAGGGGAGGGGGAAGATCAATTTTCAGAAATAAAGAGAAGAAAGAAAGAGAGAGAGAAGAGGAACCAAAAAAATAAAAAAAAGGAGGGACCAAAGACGAAATATAAGGGGACAGCAGTGAGAGAGATCGGGAGAAGATGAGATGAGGAAATAGAAAGAGAGACCGAGTAAGCTAAAAAAAATGAGAAAAGAGGGAAGCAGAGGACGGGAATGATGAAGAAGAAAAAGAGAGAGAAATGGAGTTTTGCAATTGGATTCTTGATTTCAATCATAGATTAAAAAAAAAAAACAGTAAGTAACTATGCCATGAATCCTTTGATTTATTGACATTTGATTCTTAGGGTTTTGATCTAATTTTTGGATTTGACTCCAATAATTTAAGTTATGGTATGTTAATAGGTTTTAGGAGTCAATAGAGTTAGAATTTGAAAGAAATTTTGAAGAAAGACGATTAAGGGATTCGGCCAAGACGAAGTAGTTTAGGTTAATTTTGGCAGTACGGTATGGTTTTGGACTTGTTTATCCTGCTTTTCTGTTTTCTATTAATCTCATATTTTATGAATTATTTATCGATAAATTGGTATGAGTTTTTAGACTAAGGGTACCACTACTTTAATGCTTTGGATGGGAATTTAAACATGTTTATGTATTTTTTTTTTTTGCTATTTGTAAGGATCAGTGCTCATTGTCTTGTGAAGTTCTATTATATAAATGTGCAAGTTGTAATCTATTAATTGATTAGTCTCTATGGAGTATAGGGCAGCTCATAGTTCTAATTGAAATTTGTTAAGGGTTAAAGGATAGAATTTACACACTGATTTATAACTTTGATAAAGGAATATAAGAGAGGAATGATTTACATTATCATTAGAATATTGGTTGAGTTTAAAGCTTCATGAGCTAATAACCTATAGGCATTCACATGTGAAACTCTAACAGTTCCTTGAGTCACCCGATGTTGCTAATGGGTTTTAACTTTTGAGCAAGGGGAATTTAAGATGAATATGTCGTCTGCCTAGAACAAGTACTGCACGGTATACTGAGTGCCTTTATCTTATTTAGAGGTGGGAGGTGCAATAACAAGGATCAGATTTGTGGGTGTTGTGTGATTGGATATAGATGCAGAAAAGACATTTGTACGTTTTTGCATTATGATAGGTTGCTAGTGGATTATAGAATCTCCTTCATTAATGAAACTAAATAGCTCATAATTAATTGTGAAAATTAGGCCATTGAATTGTGAAATATATGAACTGTTGACTTTTCTATCTCGGATAATTTCTGGTATAAGGTGGCGTAGGATCATGTCTAAGGGATTATGAAGACTTATTGTTCCACTCTGTGTTCTCCGTCTATCAAGAGGTGTGCCATGTAGTCAAAGATTTATTATTTTCGTGGGACTTTTGATGGCTATAAATTGATGCTTCATCAATTGCCCGAGTTAAATAGCTAATTGTACCTACTATGCTAATATTCTATCTTGGTTGTCATACTGTGGTTTTATAAACTTCCTGCGAAAATAATAAGAGCATGATGTTGCATCATATTGATCTAAATTTATAGTAGGTGTAACTTACTGATATTGGCTTATGTTGCGCAATAAGAAGTGAAGAGTTAAGTTTAAATATAACAAATAGAATGGTTAAAAGTAAATAAATGAGTAAGTTAAATATATATGTAGAGTTTTGTATTTGTTTATGTTAATTGAGAATGCATGTATGAGTATAAATTGTTTGTTGGGTTGTTTTATAAGCCATTAATATTGTTGGTCATGGAGGTAAGCTAAGCTTTGATTGTGTAAATAAGTATGAAGCATGTATGACGGAAGCGTATAAGATACATATATCATTAATTCATAGGAATGCATGAGCATACATGTGTTTTATAATTTTCATAAATTAATAAAGAAGTCAAAAATGTTTGGAACTCAAGTATTTTAAAAAGAAAAGTTTCAAATGTTTTGAAAGAAAAATATTTCAGGAAATATTTCTTACAGCTTTGAGATTTAAAACATTGTTTATGTTTTTCGGGGCATGAGGGAAAAACTCACCCCAGTATGTAACTTGAGATTCAGTTGGAATTGACGGATATCACATGGATTCGGGATTTGGATTTGACCCATCCCAGCTGTACACTAATTGGAATTGATGGATTTAGACACATGTGCACATGTGGAGGACTGAGGGGACGCTCCTAGATCCTCAGCGCTCATATGGTACATTCCTGGGCGGAGATGCGCCTTCAGGCGGAGATGCGCCTTCGGGCGGAGATGCGCCTACGGGCGGAGATTTGGTTTACTGAAAAAGGATTTCAGATTTCAGTTTTCAGTTTTCAGTTTTCAGAAAAGAGTTTCAGAAAAGAACTAGAAAGACGGTTTTAGAAAGAAGTACAAGAAAAATAAAGATTTTCAGAAAGAGTTTTCAGTTTTCAGTTTTCAGATTCCCAGTAAACAGTTTTCAGAATCAAGATTTTAGAAATAGTTTCCAGAAACCAGAGATTCAAAGCATGATTTTAGAAAGATAAGTTTTATTAAGAGATTTTCAAACAGAGTTTCAGAAAGAATTTTCAGAAAGCAGTTTTTCAGAAACGATTTCCAAAAGTATTTTTCTAAAAGCATGACATGCGAGAGTAGAGTATAAATTACTATTATGCATATAGTTTGGCATAAATGTATAATGGCATGATTGCATTAATATATATATATGCTTAATATCTGTGTGAGGCATATTCATATAGAAGTAACATTGTGTTAAATACTAGTGCATGATAGTATGATTTTAGTTAAATGCATATACATTATTGATGACTGTATGAGTTGTATGCTCACTTTGAAAGAACATATTGTAAAGATGTTATAACATGATGATTTAATAACATATGCATGTATACATGGTTGGTGGTAGTGGATTAAATGTTTGACAAAAATAATGTTTTAATATAACCGATTTGATGATATTTCAAGATAGAAAGAGTAAGGAAGTTATTATAATTGCCTAATCTAGATTAGCATATAGTATACATGAAGGTAAAGAGAAAAATCATAGTAGCGCAGCAAAAGTGATGGATTTTGATATATAGTTAGTAAAATAGAAACTTGATGTCTGTTATGGACGTTGAAGATGTAAATAAGAAACATGATTTAAAGTATGTGTGTAGTCAGATATAGAGGATTAGTGATAAAGTAATATGATTGTTAAATGGATTGGAATGAATATTAAGATTAAACTTAATTTCTATTTGCATGATCACATAGACATCGCAGGTTAATACAGAAACATGACCCAGACTTTGCATGTGCTTGATGCTCAAGGAATGAGCATAGTTACTTACTGAGTCTTATGACTCACACCACAACAGTGTTTGAGTTTTGCAGGTTGGTGACCTGATCGGTTAACCACAGACACCAGAGCTTGAGAAGCCGGATAGCAGCCTTGCAGTCAGCCAGTCACCAGGTCTTGGGAGTATCAGAGTCAAGTTGTAATAAGTATAGTTGTAGAGAATTGAATTGTATAAAGTGTAGTTTGTAAAAGTTTTTGTTTATTCGTATTTTCGGGCATGGAGCCCAATTATATTTTGTCTTGAGTTGTTTATGTTAGTGATATTTTGTGTCTGGGCCCTATAGGTTGTTAATGGTGCTGGACTTGATCCAGGTTGCATGAATTTTAGCAGAGGTCATGCCGGTTTTTCGTCAGAGTTAAGAGGCTTATAGAGGCAGGATTAGCCTGTCTCCTGCCGGTAGCATCCTGGCCTAGGCGGGATTTTACAAAGATGGTATCAGAGCTAAGGTTTATAGAGTGTCGGTGACTGCAGCTGCTGGCTATTCGACTATCTCAGTAAGTATGTGTTTCATTTAGACCATATCGGTATTTGCTTGTTGTATTGTTTCAGTATGCCCAGGTCAGGATTCGAGGACGAATCCTATATAAGGGGGGTGAATGTAACATCCCGGGTTATTTTAGGTGTTGCGTGAATTTTATTTTTCATGCGTGAGGCCGTGTCCGAACGCGAAGTTTATTACTATGATAAAAATGGAACTGTTCTTAAAATTAATGTAAAATCTATATTAGATGAATCTTGAGGGGTTAATTTGGAATTAACCGTATTAGTATACATAATTCTAGATATTTTGAAAATGCTTACACATGTATTATATATTTATTTATTAACAAATACGTGGGCCATATATATAACACACACATTTAATTTCATTACACAGCTCGCACAGTTCACGTGTGGAAAAAAAAATTAGAAAGAAGATTGAAAATAGAAAAAAAAGGAAAAGGGAGATAGAAAGATCCAGAGAGAGGAGATGGGAGAAATCTGAAGAAATAAAGAGAAGAAAGAAATAGAGAGAGAAGAGGAACCAAAAAAAAAAAAAAGTAGGGACCAAAGACGAAACAGAAGGGGAGAGCAGTGAGAGAGATCGGGAGAAGATGAGCTGAGGGAATGGAAAAAGAGAGACCGAGTAAGCTAAAAAAAAGAGAAAGAGGGAAGTAGAGGACGGGAATGATGAAGAAGAAAAAGAGTGAGAAATGGAGTTTTGCAATTGGATTCTTGATTTCAATCATAGATTAAAAAAAAAAACAGTAAGTAACTATGCCATGAATCCTTTGATTTATTGACATTTGATTCTTAGGGTTTTGATCTAATTTTTGGATTTGACTCCAATAATTTAAGTCGTGGTATGTTAATAAGTTTTAGGAGTCAATAGAGTTAGAATTTGAAAGAAATTTTGAAGAAAGACGATTAAGGATTCGGCCAAGACGAAGTAGTTTAGGTTAATTTTGGCAGTACGGTATGGTTTTGGACTTGTTTATCCTGCTTTTCTGTTTTCTATTAATCTCATATTTTATGAATTATTTATCGATAAATTGGTATGAGTTTTTAGACTAAGGGTACCACTACTTTAATGCTTTGGATGGGAATTTAAACATGTTTATGTATTTTTTTTTTTTTGCTATTTGTAAGGATCAGTGCTCATTGTCTTGTGAAGTTCTATTATATAAATATGTGCAAGTTGTAATCTATTAATTGATTAGTCTCTATGGAGTATAGGGCAGCTCATAGTTCTAATTGAAATTTGTTAAGGGTTAAAGGATAGAATTTACACACTGATTTATAACTTTGATAAAGGAATATAAGAGAGGAATGATTTACATTATCATTAGAATATTGGTTGAGTTTAAAGCTTCATGAGCTAATAACCTATAGGCATTCACATGTGAAACTCTAACAGTTTCCTTGAGTCACCCGATGTTGCTAATGGGTTTTAACTTTTGAGCAAGGGGAATTTAAGATGAATATGTCGTCTGCCTAGAACAAGTACTGCACGGTATACTGAGTGCCTTTATCTTATTTAGAGGTGGGAGGTGCAATAACAAGGATCAGATTTGTGGGTGCTGTGTGATTGGATATAGATGCAGAAAAGACATTTGTACGTTTTTGCATTATGATAGGTTGCTAGTGGATTATAGAATCTCCTTCATTAATGAAACTAAAAGCTCATAATTAATTGTGAAAATTAGGCCATTGAATTGTGAAATATATGAACTGTTGACTTTTCTATCTCGGATAAATTTTTGGTATAAGGTGGCGTAGGATCATGTCTAAGGGATTATGAAGACTTATTGTTCCACTCTGTGTTCTCCGTCTATCAAGAGGTGTGCCATGTAGTCAAAGATTTATTATTTTCGTGGGACTTTTGATGGCTATAAATTGATGCTTCATCAATTGCCCGAGTTAAATAGCTAATTGTACCTACTATGCTAATATTCTATCTTGGTTGTCGTACTGTGGTTTTATAAACTTCCTGCGAAAATAATAAGAGCATGATGTTGCATCATATTGATCTAAATTTATAGTAGGTGTAACTTACTGATATTGGCTTATGTTGCGCAATAAGAAGTGAAGAGTTAAGTTTAAATATAACAAATAGAATGGTTAAAAGTAAATAAATGAGTAAGTTAAATATATATGTAGAGTTTGTATTTGTTTATGTTAATTGAGAATGCATGTATGAGTATAAATTGTTTGTTGGGTTGTTTTATAAGCCATTAATATTGTTGGTCATGGAGGTAAGCTAAGCTTTGATTGTGTAAATAAGTATGAAGCATGTATGACGGAAGCGTATAAGATACATATATCATTAATTCATAGGAATGCATGAGCATACATGTGTTTTATAATTTCATAAATAATAAAGAAGTCAAAAATGTTTGGAACTCAAGTATTTTAAAAAGAAAAGTTTCAAATGTTTTGAAAGAAAAATATTTCAGGAAATATTCTTACAGCTTTGAGATTTAAAACATGGATTATGTTTTTCGGGGCATGAGGGAAAAACTCACCCCAGTATGTAACTTGAGATTCAGTTGGAATTGACGGATATCATATGAATTTGGGATTTGGGATTTGACCCATCCCAGCTGTACACTAATTGGAATTGACGGATTTAGACATATGTGCACATGTGGAGGACTGGGGGGACGCTCCTAGATCCTCAGCGCTCAGATGGTACATTCCTGGGTAGAGATGCGCCTACAGGCGGAGATGTGCCTAGGTTTTCAGAAAAAGGATTTCAGATTTCAGTTTTCAGTTTTCAGAAAAGAGTTTCAGAAAAGAACTTAGAAAGACGGTTTTAGAAAGAAGTACAAGAAAAGTAAAGATTTTCAAAAAGAGTTTTCAGTTTTCAGATTCCCAGTAAACAGTTTTCAGAATCAAGATTTTAGAAATAGTTTCCAGAAACCAGAGATTCAAAGCATGATTTTAGAAAGATAAGTTTTATTAAGAGATTTTGAAACAGAGTTTCAGAAAGAATTTTCAGAAAGCAGTTTTTCAGAAAAGATTTCCAAAAGTATTTTTCTAAAAGCATGACATGCGAGAGTAGAGTATAGTTACTATTATGCATATAGTTTGGCATAAATGTATAATGGCATGATTGCATTAATATGTATATATGGTTAATATCTGTGTGAGGCATATTCATATAGAAGTAACATTGTGTTAAATACTAGTGCATGATAGCTGATTTTAGTTAAATGCATATACATTATTGATGACTTATGAGTTGTATGCTCACTTTGAAAGAACATATTGTAAAGATGTTATAACATGATGATTTAATAACATATGCATGTATACATGGTTGGTGGTAGTGGATAAAAGTTTGACAGAAATAATGTTTTAATATAACCGATTTGATGATATTTCAAGATAGAAAGAGTAAGGAAGTTATTATAATTGCCTAATCTAGATTAGCACATAGTATACAGGAAGGTAAAGAGAAAAATCAGAGTAGCGCAGCAGAAGTGTGATGGATTTCGATATATAGTTAGTAAAATAGAAACTTGATGTCTGTTATGGACGTTGAAGATGTAAATAAGAAACATGATTTAAAGTATGTGTGTAGTCAGATATAGAGGATTAGTGATAAAGTAATATGATTGTTAAATGGATTGGAATGAATATTAAGATTAAACTTAATTTATATTTGCATGATCACATAGACATCGCAGGTTAATACAGAAACATGACTCAGAATTTGCATGTGCTTGATGCTCAAGAATGAGCATAGTTACTTACTGAGCCTTATGACTCACACCACAACAGTGTTTGAGTTTTGCAGGTTGGTGACCTGATCGGTTAACCACAGACACCAGAGCTTGAGGAGCCGGATAGCAGCGTTGCAGTCAGCCAGTCACCAGGTTTTGGGAGTATCTGAGTCAAGTTGTAATAAGTCAAGTTGTAGAGATTGAATTGTATAAAGTGTAGTTTGTAAAATTTTTGTTTATTCGTATTTTCGGGCATTCCCCAATTATATTTTGTCTTGAGTTGTTTATGTTAGTGATATATTGTGTCTGGGCCCTATAGGTTGTTAATGGTGATGGACTTGATCCAGGTTGCATGACTTTTAGTAGAGGTCATGCCGGTTTTTCGTCACAGTTAAGAGGCTTATGGAGGCAGGATTAGCCTGTCTCCTGCCGGTAGCATCCTGGCCTAGGCGGGATGTTACATAATGTTTTTATGGAACTCACCTAGTCATGGAGACATTCTTTCAGGGCTGGTAAGGATGAGAAAACTTCTGTGACATGTTCATTTGAACTACAGATTTGACATATGACTTCCTGAACTGACTTGACATGATCCCTCTTCCATGTTTCTAAAGCCTCAATTTTTTTAGACAAAAATGCATACTTGGCAGCAATGTCATGGTCTTCCATAAGGTTAAACATACCTCTACCAGATGGCTGTGGTTTAACAGATGACTCATATATACCAATTGTATCCCATTATTGTGTATTCTCTGCTATATGCTATAGGTAATCTAGTGCATCTTCGGGTTTTTTGTCCGTAAACTCACCATTACACATTCATCTCCACTACTTGTCTACCTTGGGGTGTTAAACCCATGTTTCAAACCCAATGATGTGGATAAATATTTAACATTTCTTTATACCTCTCCCAACATTGGTAAAGTGTTTCCCCCTGACTCTTGTGTGAATGTTATGATTCTTCTCTTAAAGAAATTTATCCTATTGGGGGAAGAACTTTTTAAGAAACTGCTCTTGTAAATATTCCATGTTCTAATAGATCATGACCTAAGGTTTTGTAGCCAAATTTTTGCTTTATCCTTTAAAGAAATGGGAAAAAACTTTAACCGAATTACATTCATGCTACGATTTTGGTCTGTACAAGTGTTACATAATTCTTCGAACTCTCTTAGGTGCTGATAAGGTTTTCTGATTGTAGACCATGGAATGTGGGTTAAAAGATTGATGACATTTGATTTAAATTGAATTAAGCGTGCTGCTTTTAGCGGAAAAACAATGCAAGATGGTGATCCTGACCTAGTGGGATTCTTGAATTGTCTGAGTGTCCTTGGGTGATTAGGATCTCCATGCCGAGACTTATTTTCTTCATGATTAACTAGATTTTCAACTATGGTAGGTGGATTTTCAATTTGGTTTTCAGCCATTCTTACAAATAATGAAGTTGATGAAGACTCTTTTTGATCTATTACTACATATTCGAGACCAGTGTTTCATGCAACTTTATAGACAAACTAAATGCAAAAATATGAAACTGCAAAAATAAATAATAGAAATAAATTAAATGACAAAGTGAAAGAACAGATAAAGGAAATATAGATGCATTAATTTAGATCTAAAAACGTCCTCTAACCCTCGTTAATTCTGATCTCAATATAATTTCTCGTTCATTTTTCTCATTGTCTTGAATTATGTTTTTCGTGAAGCTTTATGAGGGCATCCTTATTTGGGGATGGTTCAAAAAATTCTTTAATGAACAGCACACACCTTTTAAGTTGATTTTTTTGTTTCCTGTAACCAAGAAAAATTAAAAACAAGGCCTGTCTATATGTGGGATTTCTAGGTTCAGGGTTCATCAAGTATTAATCAGGACAGTTTAGATCTACACAAATAAAAGAAAAACAGAAGAGGAAGATAAGATGCAGGAAATAAATAAAAACAACATACGAAATAAAAAATAAAAATAAAGCAAAGAAAAGAAGAAATTAATGACTATTCAATTTACTAAATAATACTTCCCCGGCAACGGCGCCGAAAACTTGACACGATCGAAAAAGTGGTATTTTACTCCCAAGTATAAGAGTGTCGAAGTAATAAAATAACCCGGTGAGTCCGGGGTCGATCCACATAGAAGAGATTTAGCAAAATAGAATAATGAACAGTGCAGAAATGAAATGTTTGCTTTGTTGAAGTAGTTGGAGGATTTTAGGTTGGAATACAATAATAGAAGGAAATGCTGGAGTTAGGGGATCCACTTTTACTCTTTCAAACATTTAGAAATCTCGCTTTATCATAATTTATAAATTGCCATTTTTACCCACTTAATCTATTACAGGAATTAATTATGCCAATAAAAAGAACAAGCTATAAAAGCGGCAGTCATTTTGTCAATAATTAGTCCTACCAAGGTATTAAGCATGCCAAAAACATAAAACCATCCATAAAGGCGGTGATACCGTTTTTCTTTAACAAGTCATACCAAGGTACTTAATTATGCCAAAATCGTATAAAACCAGCCATATAGGTGATGGAAAGATAAAACCAGCCATAAAGGCGATAGAAAGATAAAACAGGCCATAAAGGCAGTAGAAAGATAAAACCAGCCATAAAGGCGATAAAAAGATAAAACCGGCCATAAAGTCGGTAGAAAGATTGTCAATAATTAATCTAGAATTAAATCAAGTTTCAATCATTAGATTTCAATTTATTTATTATAATAGAAGCGAGTTTAATCTATGTTTCCATTATAAAAGCTTCACCCTTACCCCAGCAGAAAAGAAATTAGCTACTCATTTTGTAATAAAACATACACATACTTTTATTATTGAAAGAAAAAGACATTACAAAAAGCCTCAAGTAAATAAACAAACAGACTATCTCCAAGATTTATAGAGGAATCAGGAAAGAAAGTATGAAAATTTCTAATGCCGGAAGCTCATATTTATAGGCAACTTGGCCACCCAGACCATTGAATGCATGTTGTGGACACGTGTCAGAGAATGGTGAAGCCACGTTGGGGACACATGACAGATAATGGTGAAGCAACGTTGGGGACACATATCAGAGAATGGCAAAGTCACGTTGTAGGACACATGTCGCAACATAAAGGTTCCACGTGTCACGACGTGCTTGCAGAATTTACGACGTACTTACAGAATTTATAACGTGCTTGCAAATTTACGTTTATTCTTTTTCATGTCTGATTTGTCCCGTCGAGCTTCCGAGCAGTATTTTTCCTGAAAAAAACATAAAATACCACAGTAAAAGCACTCAAAGCATAACTTTAAAATAATATTTCTCAAATGTGTCTATTTAAGGTGATTAGTGAAATTATAAGTGTAAAATGATTAACTTATCGTCTAATAAATATGCACTTTTTAGTATTCATCATCGACCAAGGCAATAAGTGTACGTATAAATTGTTTTGTGTTCATTTTTATGGTTTCATAAGTTCATTAGACACAAAAATAAACAAAAAGAAATTGAGAGAAAAGATTGAAGGCAAAAGGAAAAGGCTTGTAAATCTTAGATTTTTGTAAGTCTTTCTTTAAAGCTTTCAACATGAAAAATATTTCTAACATGCTTAGCTTCAATATTTGATGCTTTAATGTTGTCTCTACACTTATTATTTGTGTTTAATTGGTTGTGAACTTGAATGAAAGATGTATGCATGTAAGTGAGCTTGAAATGGTTTCAAAGGCTCTTTTTTGATTATTTGATAATCAAGTTTCCATTCTAGAGTTTTTGAGCACTCCTTGGTGACCTAGAATTGTTCTAGTGTTATTTCAAAGTGGTGAGACTTGTTTGGTGATGTAAAGAATGAATTAAAGTGTTGGATTTTAAAGATTGGGTAATATTGGTGAATTTGGTGAATTTGTAAAATTAGGGTTCTTAACCCTTTCCAAATCTGGGACTTTTCATATATGTGATGTATTATGGTGTGTATATGATGCATGTAAATTTTTGGGTTGATTGGATTTGATCTTGACATGTTTTGAACAAAAAATGACCAAATGCAATTATGTGAAAATATAGCGTGCTCTCGGCAATTAGAAAAAATTTGGAGATTGGTTGCAATCTGATTTTGATGTATTGGATATGTTAAATAACATTTTAGAAGTGATTTAGAATCATCCAAAATTATATTTTACAATTTTTGGACTAAAATGATCAATTTGTAAAGTTATGGGGCAATTCGGTAATTACTAAGAAATCTTATTTCTTGTGTAATTTTTCAGAATTTATAATTGGATAATTAAATAAAAAAATTTATTTAATTGATCCAAGAAAAAATTTGAAATCAGAAAATTTTGAATTTCCACTATTCCGCTGCGTTACCGGATTTTCGCCATAAAACCCCTACAAAATTGTATTAGAGCGAGTCTGATTCTTGCCACCCTAATATGATTATGCCTTTTTAATTCAATGTTTAATTTGATCTTTACTTGATGCATGCATGCATGTGTTTGTTTTATTTGATTAAATAAATTAAAAGCGTCTTTTGCGGAAAATCCCGAATTAATAAGGTTTATGTTAATTATGTATTTGATGCATATTACATGGTCCATCTTGTCAATACGATTTATAGATACTTTTCTGTGACTACTGTTGGACAATTTTGACCCATAGCGTCACTATTTGTGCAGATCATGGTGTTGTTGTACAAATTAACTATGTGACAAAGGAGATTGCACTCTTATCATTTGTGATTAGATCACCTAGATGTGTAAATGATAGGAGGTCCCTATGATTAGTTCCTGGATTGAGAATGATATGAGACAGTATCAATCCACGAAGGATAAATCATTAAATATCCCTAGTCAGAGTATTATAGAGATTGGACATCGATAAATACGTAAAAGACTAGTATTACACTTGTGCGCGTTGTGAGGGCATAACGACATAGTTCTCATATATTTGGGTATAAGATACTCATGCAAGTGTAATAGGAGGTTGTGTTTTACCGATGGTACGGGAAACAGCTTCGCTCTGGATAGACCCCATCGGAATTCCATTGGTAGTATGACTATGTGTCTATGGAAGTCCGAAATCAGGGTAGGTGTATTTGGTCTTAACCTGAGACTTGCACCGCTAATACTTACGACAATCAATATACTTTAGTTTTGGTCATCCAGGGCTTTAACAGGTTCTGTGTACGCCTCTGCTGGGTATATTGAGAATCGTAGTGTGTTGGGTGTGATGTCAAAACGTAAGTATCACTTCACTCATAGTGGAAATGATGGTAACGTAGGATACGAGACTGGTTATCTTAAGTACTGCAGTCATCGGGATAAAATGACAAGGTCAGGTTTATCCGATTATAGAGACTAGTTACCAGACATCCGACATGTGCTTCATACGGGGCAGACACAATTCCAGCCCCAAGCCTCGCACGTGATCATCCGATAGATCGACATACGCAATACTAAGTATACTACGCCTGATATAGATCCCTATATTCCTGTAAGGATATTTCTGGAGAATTGGGTAGGCATGGCGCTTTGCTAGAAGCCAACATTGTCTTGTAAATTGGTACAAACATCGTACTTGGTACGTACGTGTTCAGATAGTCCGACGACCGAATTTACTGCCAACATATCCGGGGATCTCATGGGTGAAAGAGTTCAATTAAAGGTCCCAAGGATCACAAATCATGCATAAAAACCGCATTAAACACATCAAAGGAGTAAGGCGGAAACATAACTCACATTGAACGGTTTTGATGAAATGAAGAACATGCGTTTTAAGCTCCCTCCAAGCTCGGCAATGGCTTCTGGAACTGCAGTGGACGCACGGTTTGGGCTGTGAAAGTCTCCTCCATTTTCGGCCATGCAAGACTCCATTGAAGCTCCAAGCTTCAAGCTTTCCAAGCTCATGAAGACACTTCCCTATCACCTATGTATTACTCAAGGTGTGCTAGCACTGTTCATCTTCCATTTTGCTTCTCAAAAATTCGGTGAAACCAGAAAAATAAGAGAAGAAATCGCACCATGCGTGAAGGAGATGAAGAAGAAAAAGAGAGGGAAGAGAGAAATCGTACATGTTTGCATGTAAGAGAGAGAGGACCGAATGTGTGTGTAAAGGAAAAGAAAAGTAATATATATTTATTCATTTATTTTCCAAAAATAAATAAAACATATATATATATTCCAAACCTTTTCATATTCCATCACTTTTACTTTTAACTTTAAGTCATATCACATCACTTTTCACATCACATCTATTCACTTTAAAAAGTGACATATTGTCAAGTCACATCACTCAAAGTGACAATTGATTGACGATTGACGCGACTAGCGATTTGACGCTTGATGTGACTTGCGTGCCGCGCTCGAATTCGAAATGCGAATGCGCTCGCAATCACTCTCGGGCTTGGGTTCGCTAATTCCAAATTAACGAATTTTCCGTCGCGTCGTAATTAAGTGATTACGCCTAGCGAATTCCCTATTCACGTCGCTAACGAATTAATTCTAAATTAATTCGTTCGCCCGAATTAAAATCTAATTTTAATTCCGCGTCGAAATCCAATTTCTAATAATATATCGAATATATTATTTTTATCGATTAATTCCAAATTAATCGTTCTCTCTTTAATTAATATTTATCCCAGATAAAATATCTCCGCAATTAATCCCAGATTAATTTTCTCTCTCATCGAATTAATCCCAGATTAGTTCTATCTCTCTCTTCTAATTAATCCCTGATTAATTAAGTGCGAGTTATACATCATCGGTGAATCTTCAGGAAGCGACCCATGAGATCTCCGGATATGTTGGCAGTAAATACGATCGTCGGACTGTCCGAACACGTAAGTACCCTCGTACTACGTTTATATCGATTTACAAGACAAGGTTGGCTTCTAGCAAAGCGCTATGCCTACCCAATTCTCCAGAAATATTCTTACAGGAATATATAGATCTGTATCAAGCGTAGTATACCGTAGTATTGTGTATATTGGCCCAGTATCGGATAATCACGTGCTAGGCCTGGGGCTGGATAAGTGTCTGCCCCGTACGAAGCACATGTCGGATGTCTCTGGTAACTAGTCTCTATAATCGGATATACATGACCTTGTCATAATATCCCGATGGCCGCGCAGCACTTAAGAGCACTAATACCGTATCCTGCGTGACATCATCTCCAATATGACTGAAGTGATACTTCCATCTTGACATCACACCCAATACTCTACGACTCTCTGATAAACCCAGAAGTGGTGTACACAGAACCGGTTAAAGCCCCTACCACCAAGACCAAAGTTTATCGATTATCGTAAGTATTAGCGGTGCAAGTCTCAGGTTAAGACTATACACACCTACCTTGATTTCGGCCTCCCATAGACACATAGTCATAATACCAATGGGATTCCGAGGGGTCTATCCAGAGCGAAGCTGTTTCCCGTACCATCGGTGAAACACGACCTCCTATCGCACTTGCATAAGTATCCAACACTTATATATATGAGAACTATGCCGTTGTGCCCTCACAAATGTGCACAAGTGCAATACTAGCCTATTCCGCATTATCGATGTCCAGTCTCGATAATACTACGGCTAGGGATATTTAATGATTAAACCTTCGGGGACTGATACTGTCTCATATCATTCTCAATCCAGGAACTAATCATAGGGACCTCTCTTCATTATATATCTATGGTGATCTAATCACAAATGATGAGAGTGCAATTTCCTTATTACATAGTTAATTTGCTACAACAACACAATGATCTGTGCAAATAGTGACGCTATGGGTCATATTATCCAACAATCTCCCACTTGGCACATAGCCAGTCACTCGAGTGTCTAACCCTCACAGAACTATGACATTCGCTCAAATTGCTGAGGAAAGGTTTTCGTCAGCGGATTTGCTTAATTATCGTCTGACGCGATTTACACGATCATCACATCGCCACGATGTATGATCCGAACGGATCAGATGATATAGAAGTATATATCTGGATCGTCGATGAGACCTTTAATTCTTTAGCCTGTGCTGACGCCTAGCTCAGCTGCTAACAGAACTATATCTAATCTAATTAGATTTATTATCGATCCAAATGGCTTCTATTGCTGCCTCAGCTGCAGCAATAATTCGCATTTGTTGTTAATTCGGCAACAGTTATCTTGCTCGGAAGATTTCCAGCTCACTGTCCCAGTGTTCAAACTTTATAGTACCGCAGTATTTACCGGTTTGGAAACTTGCAACAGTGATCCCAGTCACTTCAAGTTCTCCATCTCCATAGTTTAAGACAACATCTTTAGTTCTCTCAGATACTAACAGATGTTCTTTAATCTTCAATCCAGTGACTATCACTTGGATTGACCCGATAGTGACTCCATATGCTCAAAGCGTATGAGACACCAATACAAGTACATTTTAAATGTAAAATTCCCAGAGAGTGTTACCAACTCCAAATCTAGCCCAGTAGATCTTTATTCATTGAATAAAGGTTGTTACTCCCCAGAATTCTACGGAGAATTCTTATGAAAGCCAAGCTTCACCAGTATGACATGAATAATTTATTGTATGAATTTCATTACACCATCCTCAGTACTACACACGAATGTATTTCGTTGTCAGAAATATATATTCGTTTTGAGTCAAATCATAAATTATTATGATTATTTCAAAACGTCAGTTCTAAGAACCTTATGCTTGCTTCAATCCAAACATGGATTGAATAATCCGCAAACCTTGTTTGTCGGTTATACAAAATCGTCAGAATGTTGTAAACATTCTCCAAAAGGTTTCCTTTTCAGGAAAGCGATTTTGATTTGTAACTGACATATTTCATAAATGAAATATACAGTTATCAACAAGCATCTTCAAAATGGATTTACCATGGCAACAGGTAAAAAGGTTGAACCGTTATTAACACAATGTTGATAACGATACCTTTCCGTCAAAAGCCTAGCTTTGTACGTTGGTATGTTGCTATCCATGTATGTCTTCCTTGAAGACGTACAATGTACCAATAGGCACAATGCTTTGTGGTACAACAACTAGTATCCATAATAGTCGTTATACATGGAATCCATTTCGGACTCATGGCACTTTGCCATAACAGGGAGTCGATACCTCGTATCACTTCCTCAAAGCGTAGTCGGTGGATATACCTTCATAAGATTGACATCTTAATGAGGTTAGATCAGAAACCCATACCCTAGGTTGTTTTCTGACTCTATCCGATCTACCCGATTTCTTGTGTATTTGAAGATTAATGGTACAGATTCATCATAGATGAATTGTTTGTGTTCCATTAAGGACTTCGTGCTTTGAATAGTATTACTCCGATTTTCATCGAGTATCACTATCCTCCCACTGACCACTGCATATCGGTATTCCTCTCAGGAAAACCGCATGGTGAGCAACAATCACATTGTTCTCATGTGGGATTTATAAGTACTATACTTATGGTTTCCCTTAGGATAACCTATATTGGCACTAATCCAATTTGGGTTCTTAGTTTGGTATCATCCAAACTTTATGCCTGGCATACCCAAATTATCAGGAATGAGAAACCTCGTTTCTTTCCTGTTCATATCCTATATGATATCTGTCAAACAGATTTACATGGAACCTTATTCTAAATAAGTTTTGCACTGTTAATACATATCCTGTTGAAGGAAACAGTAGCTCAGAGCGACTCGCGAAAAACCTAATCATGTCCAACAAAACTTGGTTTTTAGTTCTGACACAAACCGTCAATTGACGTGTCTCGGGAGGAGTCCTCATATGAAAGAATACCGTACTCTTCATGTACGTATGAAACTTACTGCTTAAGTATTTACCAATACGGTCTTACCGTAGCGGCATAATACTACAGCCGATCTGTTTGTATACTTCGTGTCGAAACTCAAAGTTTCGTATTTGTGTTCTTCAAAAGAAACACATAACCATAACGTGATGCCACATCCGTTAAGGTCACGAAAATTTCATGTACACATCTAGCCAAGCTAGATATGGGCCCACTTACTTCACCATGAATAGGGTTTACAGATCGGTGGCCTTTACACTATTACCTAGTAAATAGTATTTTAGGTACTTTACCTAGTAAACTAGATTCGCAGACCTTATTTGAATAGTCAAATCAATCCTAGTATCCACTCTTCAAAAGTGTGGATATACGAGTCTTGTTTAATTGTGTCCCAGACTACAATGCCACAAATAAGTCTCTATTGATCAAATCAATATGAGCTTATTTATTTGT
The DNA here is from genome assembly GCA_019454045.1 of Zanthoxylum bungeanum. Lineage (NCBI taxonomy): Eukaryota > Viridiplantae > Streptophyta > Magnoliopsida > Sapindales > Rutaceae > Zanthoxylum > Zanthoxylum bungeanum. The sequence continues at coordinate 56,077 of SKCR01049499.1, read as the reverse complement.
CATTTTATATGTTTGAGATTTTATTTATATTCAAAATATAAATTCTGTTATTCACATCTAATGTGTTTATCTCGGTATCATCTTTATATAATAAAACACTTAGTGTTCTAGAATATAAAGGTTTTATCCGCAATGGATTAAACACTGATATAGAGATAATGTCTCTAGTCAAACTAGTTACATTATAACAGTTCCTAATTTAAGTACATACCCAAAGGGTAGTTCCTAACTTAGGTATCCACAGTCGAAACAGCGACCTTCGTCCAGTTTCCGATTTGCAGAGAAATCTCGGTTTAAAGTCAGTATCCAACTCATAGCGGATTCTGAACATCAATACACATATTTTATGTACCACACTAAGTATTTAAAATCTAATTTCAATACTAGTAGTGAACATAACTTTGACAAATATTTTTAAAGTTAGAGCCTCGCCCTTTCTTTAATTCCTTCGTGTCTTCCATATCCAAATGGTAGTCACTTTGGGATATGTCAATTATTCTTTTCAATATTTCACAAACCTTTGGCCAAGCCTGGGTTTCGGAATATCGAAACGATATGCACCTTGTGCTACATGCCCAATTGCAAACTTTGACTTTTCTCCACTAGAATAGTCAATTAATTCTCCAAGAATTATTAATTGCAATTTTAATACTTTTAAATCTAAAGATAGATTATTATAAGTATATTAATTAAGCATTAAAGTCATCATCACATAAATCTTCCAAAGATTTTATGCTCTACTATTTGCTTAATTTTGGGCGTAATGTATAATAAGTTATTTTATCAAATAAAGTAACCTATTATTTATTCCCATTTGAAAATTATATCATTTAAAATATTTTTAATCCCAGATTATATTTTAAATATCCAACTTTTCAATTTCTTATCTTGATTACAATAGTCCAACTATTTAATCAACGATTAGTGGTACTATATATATTATAATGATTATAATAGTCCAACTATATAATCAAATATAATCCAAATTAATTAACCTCAATTACATTGATTACTATAATCCAATTATAAAATCAACTGTAAACTGAAATTAATTAATTCAAATATATTAATTCAATAATATAATCAATTATAATCAGTCCAACTGTTTATTAAAACACAATTTAAATATTAGTCCAACAACATTTAATATTACGACGAAATAATTTAAATGAGCGCGTATGGCGAGTAATTGAACGAAATTCATATCCTACTGCCTTTTTTTTCGAGCCTCTACTGTCGATTCTTCGAGTCGTCGTCCTTGGGTAGGTTCCACATACAATCCTATAGGACAAAAAAATAAATCATCTGTATTGATAATAACAAAGAAATTACAAGGTAGACGTCAGATATCAATTGGATCCCAGCCAACTCCTAGATCCAGTAGGTGGACATCCAAGTCCGAAACATATATCTAATATATGCCTATATATCGAATATATACCCTACCCGTTTCCTCTGAATCAACTAGGCCTTGGCTTTGGCCAAAAACAAACCTAGTGATCCCAGTCAAGCGTGGACCCATTGACAGGGAAGCTTCGTAATCAAATGTCTATGGACAAGAAGTGGTCTTGACTTTGGTCAAAAACAAACCACAACTTGGACACGACACCGATATATAACAAAGCCTCGTGATTAAAGCACATCTTTGACTGACAAGGGCTTGACTTTGGTCAAAAACAACCCCTGACAATCTCCGATCTTGAGCAAGAATCAAGAAATGGAAGGAAATGATGATTGATATTTAACGACCGGGTTTTCGCGTGCAAATTGGCTACCAATTTAATTATTTGTTAAGGTCTCATCATCATACACCCTTAAACATGCATTCTAAATACATAAATAAAGCGTATATGAAAATAAAATAATAATGATATGCGGATGGATATTTTACATTGATCCTAGATCAAAATCCATCACTTTCTCTCTCCCGCTAGCACTTGTATTACTTCTACCCGTTACACTACACTTCTAAAGAAACCTCTTTTACATGGAGGGGAATAGGTGAGAAGAGAATACAAAGAAATAAGAGATAAGGCTGGACACGCAGGTCCAATTTAATAAATCAAATTTATTACAATTTCCAAAATCGCCCAACCCGACTAATATCCATCCGATATACATTATTCAAACATCATAACCATGTATTCATACAAGCATGTTATCAATCAATCAATCAAATTAATTAATCTTGATTATTAGTGATCATCCAATGTTCAAACAAAGATTGATTTTGTTCGAGTCAAACTCGTATTGCAAACACGTACTCAAAGTACAATTTCTACGAACGAATTAAATTAAATTACATAATTAAATCCAATTTAATACGTATTTAATTCTAATTCATTATTTAATTCCAAATTAAATATTACACTTTTATTAACGAACCTTTACGACTTAAATTCCAAATTTAATCGCAACGGGTCTCAAAGCCCGATTAACATCTAATGTTTTTATTTAATTAAAGTCCAATGGGCTTTTAATTAATTTCTATAAGGCGTGGACTTTTGGTCAACTCGGGTCAAACCGAACAACAACCAAATCCAATCCGGGAGTTACCCCCATAACTTTAAATTAAATTTGGCCCATTAGGCCCAATTAATAATTAAGGTCCATTAAGTCATAATTGGACCTTTTGGATTCGGTTTTGGGCCTAATTGGATCCAACCAATTTTGCCTAAACCCAACTTTGTTACAACAAAGCCCAAAAGCCCAATTACAACCAAATAGTGTCAAACACAATCAATTAAAATCAAACCATAAAACATGCTTTCAAGTCTCGGCAATTAGGGGTTTTTCAATTCGATTCGGTTTCAATCCAATTGAATCCACAATCATAATTTACCAAATCAATTCAACTCATCAATGAATCAAACAACAAAATCACAATGAATTTCATGTCCCTTAAAATTCGGCCAAGCCACTTTAAAAGGGAAAAATGTTCCAAATCAAAATTCAATCCAATTGAACTTCAAAACAACATTAACCAATTGTTTTAAGTCATCAATGATCAAACAAAACAAAATTACCAAGACATTAGGGTTCTTCCAATTTTCGGCCAAGCCTCCAATTTGGGGAAAATTGAATCCAATCCAATTTCATGAAATTGATCACACACAATCTCAATTAAACAGGTTCTAAGCATACTTAAACATCCAATTCAATTAAAACATGCTTAAACACATTTTACCCAATTTCAAGTTTCATTTCAACCTAAAGAATTGGGGAAAATTGATCTAATCCAATTTTCTTGAAATTGATCATGCACAACTTCAATTCAACCTCATTCAAGCATAATGCATCAAACAATTCAACCAAATCATGCCTAAATCGAGTTTACCCAAATTAAAGTTTTGACAAAAATAAGCAAATTGGGGAAAATCAATCCAATCAATTTTTTTTATCAATTGATTACATACAACTCAAATTCAATCATATATAATCATTCTCAAACAATCAATTAGACAGAATCAAGCTAAAATCAAAAAGCCCCAAATTTGCTCAAGAACCCTAATTCGGTTTTCATGCATCAAAAACTCATGATACCATTGAAAGAGTTCAATTAAAGGTCCCAAGGATCACAAAATCATGCATAAAAACCGCATATAACACATCAAAGGAGTAAGGCGGAGTAGGCGGAAATAACTCACATTGAACGGTTTGATGAAATGAAGAACATGCGTTTTTAAGCTCCCTCCAAGCTCGGCAATGGCTTCTGGAACTGCAGTGGACGCCACGGGTTTGGGCTGTGAAAGTCTCCTCCATTTTCGGCCATGCAAGACTCCATTGAAGCTCCAAGCTTCAAGCTTTCCAAGCTCATGAAGACACTTCCCTATCACCTATGATTACTCAAGGTGTGCTAGCACTTGTTCATCTTCCATTTTGCTTCTCAAAAATTCGGTGAAACCAGAAAAATAAGAGAAGAAATCGCACCATGCGTGAAGGAGATGAAGAAGAAAAAGAGAGGGAAGAGAGAAATCGTACATGTTTGCATGTAAGAGAGAGAGGACCGAATGTGTGTGTGTAAAAGGAAAAGAAAAGTAATATATATTTATTCATTTATTTTCCAAAAATAAATAAAACATATATATATATTCCAAACCTTTTCATATTCCATCACTTTTACTTTTAACTTTAAGTCATATCACATCACTTTTCACATCACATCTATTCACTTTAATAAAGTGACATATTGTCAAGTCACATCACTCAAAGTGACAATTGATTTGACGATTGACGCGACTAGCGATTTGACGCTTGATGTGACTTGCGTGCCGCGCTCGAATTCGAAATGCGAATGCGCTCGCAATCACTCTCGGGCTTGGGTTCGCTAATTCCAAATTAACGAATTTTCCGTCGCGTCGTAATTAAGTGATTACGCCTAGCGAATTCACTATTCACGTCGCTAACGAATTAATTCTAAATTAATTCGTTCGCCCGAATTAAAATCTAATTTTAATTCCGCGTCGAAATCCAATTTCTAATAATATATCGAATATATTATTTTATCGATTAATTCCAAATTAATCGTTCTCTCTTTAATTAATATTTTATCCCAGATAAAATATCTCCGCAATAATCCCAGATTAATTTTCTCTCTCATCGAATTAATCCCAGATTAGTTCTATCTCTCTCTTCTAATTAATCCCTGATTAATAAGTGCGAGTTATACATCATCGGTGAATCTTCAGGAAGCGACCCATGAGATCTCCGGATATGTTGGCAGTAAATACGATCGTCGGACTGTCCGAACACGTAGTACATCGTCACTACGTTTATATCGATTTACAAGACAAGGTTGGCTTCTAGCAAAGCGCCATGCCTACCCAATTCTCCAGAAATATTCTTACAGGAATATATAGATCTGTATCAAGCGTAGTATACCGTAGTATTGTGTATATTGGCCTAGTATCGGATAATCACGTGCTAGGCCTGGGGCTGGATAAGTGTCTGCCCCCGTACGAAGCACATGTCGGATGTCTGGTAACTAGTCTCTATAATCGGATATACATGACCTTGTCATAATATCCCGATGGCCGCGCAGCACTTAAGAGCACTAATACCGTATCCTGCGTGACATCATCTCCAATATGACTGAAGTGATACTTCCATCTTGACATCAAACCCAATACTCTACGACTCTCTGATAAACCCAGAAGTGGTGTACACAGAACCGGGTTAAAGCCCCCTACCACCAAGACCAAAGTTTATCGATTATCGTAAGTATTAGCGGTGCAAGTCTCAGGTTAAGACTATACACACCTACCTTGATTTCGGCCTCCCATAGACACATAGTCATAATACCAATGGGATTCCGAGGGGGTCTATCCAGAGCGAAGCTGTTTCCCGTACCATCGGTGAAACACGACCTCCTATCGCACTTGCAAAAGTAATCCAACACTTATTATATGAGAACTATGCCGTTGTGCCCTCACAAATGTGCACAAGTGCAATACTAGCCTATTCCGCATTATCGATGTCCAGTCTCGATAATACTACGGCTAGGGATATTTAATGATTAAACCTTCGGGGATTGATACTGTCTCATATCATTCTCAATCCAGGAACTAATCATAGGGACCTCTCTTCATTTATATATCTATGGTGATCTAATCACAAATGATGAGAGTGCAATTTCCTTATTACATAGTTAATTTGCTACAACAACACAATGATCTGTGCAAATAGTGACGCTATGGGTCATATTATCCAACAATGGGTCGCTTCCTGAAGATTCACCGATGACGTATGACTCACACTTTTATTAATCTTGGATTAATTAATGATAAGAGAGAAAATTAATCTGGGATTAATTACGGAGATATTTTATCTGGGATAAAATATCATTTAAAGAGAGAGAACGATTAATTTGGAATTAATCGATCGAAATAATATATTCGATATATTAAACGAAATTGGATTTCGACGCGAAATTAAAATTAGATTTTAATTCGGGCGAACTAGTTAATTTAGAATTAATTCGTTAGTGACGTGAATAGTGATTTCGCTAGGCATAATCATTTAATTACGTCGCAACGAAAAATTTGTTAATTTGGAATTAGCGAACCCGAGCCCGAGATTATTTACGAGCGCATTCACATTTCGAATTTGAGCGCGGCACGCAAGTCAATCAAGCATCAAATCGTTAGTCACATCAAGCGTCAAATCATTAGTCACTTTGAGTGATGTGATAACTTGTCACTTGATTGATTGATTGATGGATTGAAGGTGGTAGTTGGCATTAATTGCTTGACTTTTTTGAAAAGGATTTTTGGTACATGTTTAATTGTTTTTGGAAAACAATTAACAATTACACATTTTCTCTTCTCTCTCACGGCTCACGAATTTGGAGCCATTTCTTCATCTCTCTCTCTCGGCCTTAGAGGTAATTCTTCACTGGTTTCTGTCAAGAAAATCGTGACCAAGGGAAGCAAAATGTGGGAAATTTGTGGTAAATTTCTTGAGAGCTAGCACTCCGAGAAACATGCGAAGGTGATAGGGAAGTCCACCCATTTGCTTGGAATCGTTTGATGAAGCTTGGAGCTTGATGAAGATGATCCAAAGCCGAATTCTTGGAGGAGCAAACTGCTCAGTGACGTGAGCTGTTCAAGGGCAGAAAATGAATTTTGTTCATCGTAGCGTCGCTCAACCGATCGATGTGAGTATTCCGCAACTCCCTCGTTGTATTCGCACTTGTTTCATGCTTGTTTAATGATCTTGGGAGGCTTAGAAAACTCCAACAATTGTATCAGAGCAAGGTTGAGCATGAAAATATATTAGGGTTAAAATTTGGGTAAAAATGTGTTTGAGCATGATTTATGAAATTGGATGAATGAATATGTTTAAATATGTTTTAATTGAGGATTGATTGGATCAATTTGTTGAAAAATTGTTTGGAACATTTTTCCCCAATAATCTTAGCTTGGCCGAGAGGAAGGAAGCCCTAATTGTCTTGGAATTTTTGATTTTTTATTCATTGGATGAATTGGAATCATTCGGGAATGTTGATTTAATGTCGATTCTGGATTTAATTGGATTGAAACCGAATCGGACACAAATTGCCCAAATTGCCGAGAATGATATAGCATGTAATTGGGTTTGATTTTTGTTAAAATGTGTTTGACATATTTTAATGTTAAAGAGCATGATTAATTAGGCTAATTGATGTTTTAGAAATGTTAATTGGGTAATTAATTGTGTAATGCACTTTGAGTAATTAAATTGTGAAATTGGATGTTTGTAATTTAATTAGTTGGGCCTATTTTCTGAAATTGGGCTTAAGTGTTGTAATTGGGCTTATTGGGCTTGGTTGTACCAAGTTGGGTTTAGGCAAAATTGGTTGGATCCAATTGGGCCCAAAATCGCTTTCATAAAGCCCAAATGCGACTAATGGACCTTAATTAGTTTAATTGGGCCTAATGGGCCTAAATTGATTTATAGGCTTATGGGGTAACTCCCAGATTGGATTTTGGTTATTCGGCTTGACCCGAGTTGACCAAAAGTCCACGCCTTAAGAAATTAATTAAAAACCCATTGGACTTTAATTGAATTGACGTTGGACGTTAATCGGGCTTTGAGACCCGTAACGATTAAATTTGGAATTTAAGTCGTATGGTCCGTTAATAAAGTGTAATATTTAATTTGGAATTAATTGGCGAATTAGTATTAAATACAAATTGAATTGGATTTAATTATGTAGTTTAATTTAATTCGAGAATTCGTATTTTGAGTACTTATTCGCAAAACGAGTTTGACTCGCGCAAAATCAAATCGTTGTTTGAACATTAGATGGTCACTTATTATCAGATTAATTAATTTGATTAGATTGATTGATAACATGCTTGTCTGAATACATGGTTGCGATGCATGAATAATGTATATCGGATGGATATTAGATGGGTGGGGCAATTTTAGAAATTGTTGCAATAAATTTGGAATTTATTAATTGGACCTGCGTGTCCAGCCTTATTACCTCCTTATTCTTTGTATTCTCTTCTCACATATTCCCCTCAATGTAAATGAGGTTTCTTTAGAAGTGTAGTGTAACGGGTAGAAGTAATACATGTGCTAGCGGGAGGGGAAAGGGAGAGATTTGATCTAGGATCAATGTGTAAAGTATCCATCCGCATATCATTATTATTTATTTATACGCGCTTTATTATGTGTTTAGAATGCATGTTTAAGGGTGTATGATGAAGAGACCTTAACAAAGATAATAAATTGGTTGCCAATTTGCACTCGAAAAACCCTCACAAATATTAAGCGTTTTTCCTTCCATTGAGTGACTCTTACTCAAGATCTAAGACTGGCATTGGCTTGTTGGCCAAAGTCAAGGCCTTTTTCCGTCGAAGATGTGTTTGAATCACGAGAGCTTTGTTCCATAATGGTGTCTTGTCTAAATTGTGGTTTGTTGGCCAATTCAAGACCACTTCTTGTCCATCGACATTGATTACGAAGCTTTCCATGGTCAATGGGTCGCACTTAACTGGGATCACTAAGTTTGTTGTGCCAAAGCCAAGGCTTAGTTGATTCAGAGGAAAAAAGTTAGGTAATATATTGGATATATTGGCATATATAAGATATATGTTTCGGACTTGGATGTCCCCATACTGGATCTAGGAATTGGATTGGATCCAATTGATCTTAGAGATCTACCTAGTTAATTATCATACAATTTGTTGGCCAAAGTCAAGATTGTGTGATATTTAACGGGATCCTAGCCGCTAGGAAACACGGTTTCCCGAGTACTCGATAGAGGGTTAGAGGCTCGCCGAAAAATAATGGGAGGCAAGAATTGAATTTGCAATATTCGTTTAATTACTTGCCATACGCGCTCAAAAAAATATCATTCGTCATATATATTAAATGTTAGTTGGACTAATATTTGAATTGTTGTTTTAATAAACAGTTGGACTGTATTGAAATAATTCATTTATAGTTCGTTATATAATTGGATTATAGTAATCGATATATTTGATTTAATTAATTATATTTGATTAAATAGTTGGACTATTGTAATCATTATAATAAATAGTACCTAAATCGTTGATTAAATAGTTGGACTATTAAAATAAAGACAAAATTGAAAGATTGACATTTAAAATATAATCCTAGGGAAAATGTATTTAAATGGTTTAATTTTCAAATTGGGAATAAAGTTTCAGGATGGTCCTGGAAACTAATAAGTTACTTTATTTCATAAAATAAAAAATTAGGCCTAAGCCCGGAGTTAAGCAAATAGTAGAGTATAATCTTTGGATGATTTATTTGATGATAACTTTAGTGCTTAATCCATTAAGCTTGTCGCAGTAGACTCCTTAATTTCTGAATCAGAACTAAGGATTAGATCCTTAAAGTATGATAATGAAATTGAAGGATTTTTCATAGATCTATAATTAGATCTTAGAAGTACTAAATTGCAATACTTAACTCTTGGAGAGTTAATGACTATTCTCAAGGAGATAAAGTCAAAGTTTGCAATAAGACAAGTAGAGTCGCACCTTACTTCGATATTCTAGAAACCCGAGGCTAGGCCAAAGGCTTCTGGAATGTGAAAAAGGGCAAAGGCAAAATCATTATAATCTTCTAGGAAGATAAATGACATATCCCAAAATGTCTGCCTAAATTGTGGCAAACGGGATCGCGGAAGCGTGACTGCCGTTTGGACAAGGCAGACGTAAAGGAATTGAAGACGGGCCTGGCTCCGACTTCAAATATATTTATCAATATTATGTTCACTACTAGTATTAAAATTAGATTTTAAATACTTAGTGTGGAACATAAAATATATATATTGATATTCAGAATCTATTTTGAACATGATACTGACTTCAATAGAGATTTATCTGCGAATTGGAAATGGGACGAAAGTCGCTGTTTTAACCGTAGATACCTAAGTTTAGGAACTACCCTTAGGGTATGTACCTAAATGAGGAAACTGTTATAATGTAACTAGTTTGACTAAAAACATTATCTCTATATCAGTGTATAACCCGCTACGGGTGTACCTTTATATTCTAGAACACTAAAGTGTTTTATTATTTAAAGATGATATTGAGATAAACACATTAGATGTGAATAACAAAAATTATATTTTGAATATAAATAAATCTCAAATATATAACATGACAAACAAACAGCTCAAACTAATTTGATCAGAAGAAACTGATGTTGCATTGTTGTCTGGGACACAACCAAACAAGACTCGTATATCCAGACTTTCGAAGAGTGGGTACTAGGACTGATTTGATTCCATTCAAATAAAAGTCTACGAATCTAGTTTATTGGGCAAAGTGCCTAAAACATTATTTACTTGGAAAAAGTGCAAATTCTAACAATCTGTTAGCCCTAGTTCATAGTGAAGCAAGTGGGCCCATGTCTAGCTAGGCTAGAGGTGGATATGAATATTTCGTGACCTTTACGGATGTGGCATCTCGTTATGGTTATGTGTTTCTTTAGGAACACAAATCGGAAACTATTATAGATTCGACGCGAAATAGACAAACATATCGACTAAAGTATTAAACTGTCACGGTAAGACCGTAATGGAAAATACTTAAGCAATAAGTTTCTCAAATACTTGAAAGAGTATAGTATTCTTTCAAAATGAGGACTCCTCACGGAACACGTCAGTTTGACGGTATGTCCGAAATGAGTAACCGAATTTTGTTGGACATGAGAAGGTTAATCATGAGTCGCTCTGAGCTACCATTTCCTTCAACGGATAAGAATAAATAGTGCAGAACTTATTTTGAATAAGGTTCCATAAATATCTGTTTGACAGACTTCATATTAGATATGAACAAGAAATAAACCAGGTTTCTCATTCCTGAAAATTTGGGAATGCTGGGCACATGGTTGGATGATACCAAACTAAAACCCAAATTGGATAAGTGCCAAATTGTAGGTTATCCTAGGGATACCAAAGTATTGTACTTATACAACTCACAAGAGAACAATGTAATTGTTGCTCGCCATGCGGTTTTCCTTTGAGGAATACCGATATGCAGTGGTAAGTGGGAGGATAGTGAAACTCGATAAAAAATCGGAGTAATACTATTCCAGACACTGATTCCTTGATGGAACATAAATAGTTCATCAAGGATGAAACTATACCAATTATCTTCGAATACACAAGAACCGCGTATGTCGGAGAGAGTCAGAAGACAACCTGGGTTATGGGTTTCTGATCTCACATCGTAAAGATGTCAATCTTTTGAGGTATACCAACTGACTACGTATGAGGAAATGAAAGAAGGTATCGACTCCCTATTATGACAAAGTGTCATAACATCCGAAATGGATTCCATGTATATCAACTATGTTTTGACACTAGTTGATGTACCGCAAGGCATTGTGCCTACTGGTACTATAAGTCTTCAAGAAAGACATACATGGATGGCAAGATACCAACATATAAAGCTAGGCTTTTAGATGAAAGGTATCGTTATCAACATTATGTTGATTTCGACTCAACCTTTTAACTGTTGCCATGGTAAATCCATTTGGATAATGCTTGCTTTTGCTGCATGTTTCACTTATGAAATATGGCAGCTGGAATGCCAAAATCGCTTTCCTTATCGGAAACCTTTTGGAGGATGTTTACACATCTTGTCGGTTTTCTTGTACCAAAACTAGCAAACAAGGTTTGCAGGTTATTCGATCCATGTTTGGATTGAAGCAAGCATCAGGTTCTTGGAATTATCGTTTTGATGTAATCATAATGGTTTATGATTTAATTCAAAACGTAAATGATTCTTGTGTATATAAGGAGGTTAGTGGGAGCGCATTGACAGTGGCTGTCCTATAAATAATGATAACATGTCATTTCTTGGAAATGATATTCCCATAATAATAATCGGTGAAAGCTTGGCTTTCGATAAAACTCTCCGAGAAATCGTACATTGAAAAATGTACGCGACCTGGTGTCTCATATGCTTTGAGCATATGGATTCACAAACAGGCCAATCCAAGTGATAGTCACTGGATTGATGTTAAGAACATCCGTTAGTATCTTAGAGAACTAAAGATGCTGTCTTAATCTGTGGAGAAGTAGAACTTGAAGTGACTGGGATCACTACTGCAAGTTTCCTAAACCGATAAAACGACTATAAGTCGTAAACGGTACTATACAGTTTGAATAACGGAATAGTGAGCTGGAAATCTTCCAAGCAAGATACTGTTACCGAATAAACAATAAATGCGGGTTATTGCTGCAGCTGAGGTAGCAATAGAAGCCTTCTAGGTCGACAACAAATCTAATTAGATTAGATATAATTCTGTTAGCAGCTGAGCTAGGCTGCAATGCAGGCTAAAGAATTAATGGTCTCATCAATGATCCAGATATATACTTTGATATTCATCTTATTCATTCGGATCATACATCGTGGCGATGTGATGATCGAATAAATCAAATCAGATGATAATCATGCAAATCCGCTGACGAAAGCATTTCTCAGCAATTTGAGCCAACCGTACATAGTTCGGGTGGTAAACACTCGAGAAAATGGCTATAGGCCAGTGGGAGATTGTTGGACAATTATGACCCATAACATCACTATTTGTACAGATCATGGTGTTTTTGTACAAATTAACTATGTGACAAAGGAGATTGCACTTTTATCATTTTTGATTAGATCACCTAGAAGTATAAATGATATGAGGTTACTATGATTAGTTCCTAGATTGAGAATGATATGAGACAATATCAATCCATGAAGGATAAGTCATTAAATATCCATAGTCAGAGTATTATCGAGATTGAACATCGATAAATACATAAAAGACTAGTATTACACTTGTGCGCGTTGTGAAGGCATAACATCATAGTTCTCATATATTTGGGTATAGGATACTCATGCAAGTGTAATAGGAGGTTGTGTTTTACCGATGCTACGGGAAATAGATTCGCTCTGGAAAGACCCCCTCGGAATTCCAATGGTAGTATGACTATGTGTCTATTGAAGTCCGAAATCAGGGTAGGTGTATTTGGTCTTAACCTGAGACTTGCACCGCTAATACTTGCGACAATCAATATACTTTGGTTTTGGTTATCCAGGGCTTTAACAGGTTCTGTGTACGCCTCTGCTGGGTATATTTAGAATCGTAGTATGTTGGGTGTGATATCAAGACGTAAGTATCACTCCAGTCATAGTGGAGATGATGGTCACGTAGGATACGGGACTGGTTCTCTTAAGTACTGCAGTCATCGGGATAAAATGACAAGGTCAGGTTTATCCGATTATAGAGACTGGTTACTAGACATCCGACATATGCTTCGTACGGGGTAGACATATTTCCAGCCCTAGGCCTCGCACGTGATCATCCGATACTGGATCGAAATATGCAATACTATGTATACTACGCCTGATATAGATCCTTATATTCCTGTAAGGATATTTCTGGAGAATTTGGTAGGCATGTTGCTTTGCTAGAAGCCAACCTTGTCTTGTAAATCGGTACAAACGTCGTACTTGGTACGTAAGTGTTCGGATAGTCCGACGACCGAATTTACTGCCAACATATCCGGGGATCTCATGGGTCGCTTCCCAAAGATTCACCGATGACGTATGTGTTGGTTTTATTCTAGGTCCCAAGATCATCAAACAAGCATGAAGAAGTGTGAAATACATATCAAAGGAGTTGCGGAATACTCACATCGATTGGTTGTGCGATGAAACGACGAACAAAATAGATTTTTCCCTTGCAAAAAATGCAACTGCAGTGTAGTCCACTGCCCACTGGTTTCTGAATTTGCTTCATGAATTTGAGCTCCGAATCTTCGTCGTTTGATTCCCGGCTCGTGGGTGAGTGTCCCTAGCACATTCGTCTGCATCTTAGAGTGCTAGCTCAAGCCAAAATTGCCACAAATTTGGCTCCAAAAGACCTCCACTGCTCGGCAAAACAGTGAGGAATATAGCCCTCCATGGGCGTGAGAAGTGAGAGAGAAATGGAGGAGAGAAATAGTGTATTAGGTTAGTCAAAACATTTTCCAAAAATGCTTTATATATTTTCCTTGAAAATATATTAAAACAATTACCAAATAATATATATCAAATAATCAAAAGGTAAATGTCTCACCAACTTACACTATTTCACCTAAAACCATCAACTATTCATTTCACTTTATCAAAGTGACATGTAGTCTTTCAATCAATCACATCAATCAATCACATCACTCAAAATGACGTTTGATTTGACGCTTGATGTGACGAATGATTTGACGCTTGATGTGACTTACGTTGCCGCACTCGAATTCGAAATACGAATACGCTCGCAATCACTCTCAGGCTCGGTTTCGCTAATTTCTAATTAGCGAATTTTCCGTTGCGTCGTAATTAAATGATTACGCCTAGCGAATCCACTATTCACGTCGCTGACGAATTAATTCTAAATTAATTCGCTCGCCCAAATTAAAATCCAATTTCAATTCCGCGTCGAAATCCAATTTCGTTTAATATATCGAATATATTAATTTACCCGATTAATTCTAATTAATTGTTCTCTCTCTTTAGACGATATTTTATCCCAGATAAAATATCTCCGTAATTAATCCTAGATTAATATTCTCTCTTATCGAATTAATCCCAGGTTAATTAAAGTGCGAGTCATACTTCATCGGTGTATCATTGGGACGCGACCCATGAGATCCCTGGATATGTTGGCAGTAAATCGGGTCGTCGGACTATCCGAACACGTAAGTACCTCGTACCACGTTTACACCGATTCACAAGACAAGGTTGGCCTCTAGCAAAGCGCCATGCCTACCCAATTCTCCGGAAACATGCTTACAGGAATAAGCGATCTATATCAGGCGTAGTATACATAGTATAGCGTATTTCGATCCAGTATCGGACGGTCACGTGCTAGGCCTGGGGCTGGAGTTGTGTTTGCCCCGTACGAAGCACTTGTCGGATGTCTGGCAACTAGACTCTATAATCGGATATATATGACCTAGTCATAATATCCCGATGGCCGCGCAACACTTAACAACATTAATACCGTATCCTACGTGACATCATCTCCACTATGACTGGAGTGATACTTCCGTCTTGACATCACACCCAACACTCTACGATCCTCAATATACCCAGTATCGGCGTACACAGGACCTGTTACACCCCTGGTCGACCTCAACTCAAGTATATCGATTGTCGTAAGCATTAGCGGTGCAAGTCTAAAGTTAAGACCAAATACACCTACCTTGATGTCGGACTCCCATAGACACATAGTCATACTACCAATGGGATTCCGAGGGGGTCTATCCAGAGCGAAGCTGTTTCCCGTACCATCGGTGAAACACAACCTCATACTACACTTGCATGAGTATCCTATACCCAAATATATGAGAACTATACCGTTGTGCCCTCACAAACGCGCACAAGTGTAATACTAGTCTTTTACGTATTTATCGATGTCCAATCTCGATAATACTCTGACTAGGGATATTTAATGATTTATCCTACGTGGACTGATACTGTCTCATATCATTCTCCGTCCAGGAACAAATCATAGGGACCTCTCACCATTTATACATCTAAGGTGATCTAATCACAAATGATAAGAGTGCAATCTCCTTTGTCACATAGTTAATTTGTACAACAACACCATGATCTGTACAAATAGTGACGCTATGGGTCATAATTATCCAACAATCTCTCACTTGGCCTATAGCCAGTCACTCGAGTGTCTTACACCCGAACTATGTACGGTTGGCTCAAACTGCTGAGAAAACCTTTCGTCAGCGGATTTGCATGATTATCGTCTGATGTAATTTTTTCGATCATCACATCACCACGATGTATGATCCGAACGAATCAGATGAATATCGAAGTATATATCTGGATCGTTGATGAGACCATTAATTCTTTAGCCTGTGCTGACGCCTAGCTCAGCTGCTAACAGAACTATATCTAATCTAATTAGATTTATTATCGACCCAAATGGCTTCTATTGCTGCTTCAGCTACAGCAATAATCCGCATTTGTTGTTTATTCGGTAACATTATCTTGCTTGGAAGATTTCCAACTCACTGTTCCGTTATTCAAACTTTATAGTACCGTCTGTGACTCACAGTCATCTTTATCAGTTTGGAAACTTGCTACAGTGATCCCAGTCACTTCAAGTTCTCTATCTCCACAGATTAAGACAGCATCCTTAGTTCTCTAAGATACTAACGGATGTTCTTAACATCAATCCAGTGGCTATCACTCGTATTGGCCAGTTTGTGAATCCATATGCTTAATGCGTATGAGACACCAGGTCGCGTACATTTTTCAATGTACAATTTCTCAGAGAGTGTTAACAACTTTAAATCTATCCCAGTAGATCTTTATTCCTAGAATAAAGGTTGTTTCTCCCAAGAATTCTACGGAGAATTTCTATAAAAGCCAAGCTTTCACCGATTGTTTTATGGGAATATCATTTCCAAGAAATGAATATATTATCATTATTTTATATAGGACAGCCACTGTCAGTGCGCTCCCACTAACCCTCTTATATACACAAGAATTATTTTCGTTTTGAATTAAATCATACACCATTATGATTACATCAAAACGTTAGTTCCAAGAACCTAATGCTTGCTTTAATCCAAACATGGATCGAATAACCCGCAAACCTTGTTTGCTAGTTTTTAGTACGAAAAAATCGTCAGGATGTTATAAACATCCTCCAAAAAGGTTTCCGTTTAAGGAAAGCGATTTTGATCTTTAACTGACACATTTCATAAATGAAATGTACAGCTTTAGCAAGCATTATCCAAATGGATTTACCGTGGCAACAGGTAAAAGGTTGAACCGTAATCAACACAATGTTGATAACGATACCTTTCCGTCACAAGCCTAGCTTTGTACGTTGGTATGTTGCCATCCATGTATGTCTTCCTTGAAGACTTACATTGTACCAATAGGCACAATGCCTTACGGTACATCAACTAGTATCCAAACATAGTTGTTATACATGGAATCCATTTCGGACTCATGACACTTTGTCATAATAGGGAGTCGATACCTTGTATCACTTCGTAAAACGTAGTCGGTTTTTCTTTCTCAATAAGATTCACATCTTTATGAGGTGACATCAGAAACCCATACCCCAGGTCATTTTCTGATTCTCTCCGATTTACGCGGTTCTTGTGTATTTGAAGATTACTGGTATAGTTTCATCCTTGATGAACTATTTGTGTTCCATAAAGGACTTCATGCCTTGAACAGTATTACTCAGATTTTCATCGAGTTTTACTGTCCTCCCACTTACCACTGCATATCGGTATTCCTCTTAGGAAAACTACATGGTGAGCAACAATCACATTGTTCTCTTGTGAGATTTATAAGTACTATACTTATGGTTTCCCTAGGATAACCTATAATTGGCACTTATCCAATTTGGGTTTTAGTTTGGTATTATCCAAACATATGCCTAGCATACCCAAATTGTTAGGAATTAGAAACCCTGTATCTTTCCTTTTCATATCCAATATGAAGTCTGTCAAACAGATTAATATGGAACCTTATTCTAAATAAGTTTTGCACTGTTAATACATATTCGTTGAAGGAAATGGTAGCTCAGAGTGACTCATGATAAACCTTATCATGTCCAACAAAATTCGGTTTCTCCGTTCGGACACACCGTCAATTGACGTGCCTCGGGAGGAGTCTTCATTTGAAAGAATACTATACTCTTTCAAGTATACGTGAAACTTATTGCTTAAGCATTTTCATTACGGTCTTATCGTGACGGTATAATACTATAGCCGATCTATTTATATCCACATCTAGCCTAGCCAGACATGGGCCCATTTGTTATACTATGAACTATGGCTAACAGATCGGTGGCATTTACACTTTTACCAAGTAAATAGCGTTTTAGGTACTTTACCTAATAAACTATATTCGTAGACTTTATTTGAATAGTCAAATCAGTCCTAGTACCCACTCTTCAAAAGTGCGGATATACGAGTCTCGTTTAACTGTGTCCCAGACATCTATGCCATAATAAGTCACTATTGATCAAATCAGTTTGAGCTAATTATTTGTCATTTTATATGTTTGAGATTTATTTATATTCAAAATATAAATACTGTTATTCACATATAATATGTTTATCTTAATATCATCTTTATATAATGAAACACTTTAGTGTTCTAGAATATAAAGGTTTATCCGCAACGGATTAAACACTGATATAAAGATAATGTCTCTAGTAAAACTAGTTACATTATAACAGTTTCCTAATATCGGTACACACCCAAAGGGTAGTTCCTAAACTTACGTATTTACGGTCGAAACAGCGACTTTCGTCCCATTTCCGATTCGCAGATGAATCTGAGCTTGAAGTCAGTATCCTACTCACAACAGATTCTGAACATCAATACATATATTTTATGTACCACACTAAGTATTTTAAAATCCAATTTTAATAATAGTAATGGACATAAATTTGACAAATTTCTTAAAGTCAGAGCCTTGCCCTTTCTTTAATTCCTTCGTGTCTGTCATATCCAAACGGCAGTCATTTTAGGATATGTCCTTTTATCTTCCAAGAAGATCATAATGATTTTGCCTTTACCCTTTTTAATATTTCAGAAGCATTTGGCCAAGCCTTGGGTTTCTAAAACATTGAAGTAAAGTACGCCTTGCGCTACTTATATAATTGCAAAGTTTGACTTTATCTCCTTGAGATTTTTCATAAATTCTCCAAGAATTATTAATTGCAATTTTAATACTTCATGAATCTAAACATAGAATTATGATAAGTATATTGAATTAAGCACTAAAGTCATCATCACATAAATCTTCCAAAGATTATGCTCTTACTATTTGCTTAATTCTTGGCTTAGGTATAATAAGTTATTTTATCAAATAAAGTAACTTATCATTTATTTCCACGACCATCCTGAAATTATTCCCAATTTGAAAATTAAACCATTTAAATATTTTTAATCCAAGATTATATTTTAAATGTTCAACTTTTCAATTGTTTCTTGATTTTAATAGTCTAACTATTTAATCAATTATTTCAGGTACTATTTATTATAATTATTACAATAGTCCAACTATTTAATCAACTATAATATTAATTCAATTATATTGATTACTATAATTGTAGGCATTGCATTTTCGCATGTGAAACCCGATGATGAGTCTCAATTGGAGGCACTACCTTTTTAGCTAAGGATATTGCGGGAAACGGAGGTCGGAAGGGGAAATTCGGAAAAAGTATGTCATCAAGTTCATTCCACAAGTTCACTGTCTTCGTTGGTGCTGCGTTCGTTTCTTCGTTCGAACCTCGTGCAGATTGCGGACGTTCGTGCCACGTTCTTATTTACGTTCGAACGGTGCCGGTAATTCTGGTTTTGCTGCTAGCCTCACACCTCAGCCCATTTAGCCCCCCAAAGCCCATAAAACACATCCCAAATTAAATAAATAAATATTAATTAAAACATTAACTAAATAAGATAATAATTAAATTAATTAAGTAATTAAATAAAACATATACCTATGCCATGATGACTTTGGAGTATTGTTCCTCGTGATATATCGGATGGAAACCCAAACATAAATTCCGTAGCCGATTCCGAATGGACGGTAATGCGGTCTGCACTTGGGACACAATTCCACGTATCACTTGGAAAAGTGCTCACATGTATGCTTGTGCTGATATTATGTATGCTTGTGTTTTCTTGAATATGATATGCTGGATGAAGTTGTATGTTCATTGCTACTTTGATATATTTTTCTTTAGCATGCAATTTCAGATGTGAGATATGTATGAAATGTGTGCATAAGTTTTATTTTGTGTATGGGAATTTAGAAGCATGATACTCTTGGAAATAAGTGTTACTTAAGCTTGATTAAATTATCACATAAACCCTTTCATTACAAGTGACATGAGTAAGAGACCATTCCGAACCCAACGGTTTGAGGTCTTCCCTTGCGAGGGGTGAGTGCGGCCTTAAATCCTTGTCCCGGTTCACACCGGGTGGCGACTCCATATTATTTCGTACTTCCCAACTAGTGCCGCGAGCCTAGGAACGGCGTCGCCCAGGTTCTATTGTCTACAGTCTGGCGACTCCACTGGGGATAGAGAATCGGCCCCGAAATATTGTCTTGTAATGATTGGATTTATGTTTTAATTGGCCATGTCTATAGTGGATAAGTGGGGGTTTAATCAAGGGCACTTTAAGGCTAGGTAATGGTTTGGTGTCTTCCTTCACTCACTACCTTTCTAGAAGGAAAAGCTGTGAGGACACCTATATGGCCATCTACTCGTAGCCTTTGTGATGGACTAATTTGGAGGACTCGTTGTTTATTCCTGACACCAAGCGATAAGAGCCTAAGAGGCTTGGGTATTTAAGTGAGCCTCGCTCCACCTTCCCTCTGGGGAATCTACAACGGGAAATCCATTTGACAGTCCGTCACACACCATAGCTCATTGGCACGTACCTTAGTGTATAAAAAGGGATACGCTCACTTGGTCGCTTGAACCCTTGAGTGGGGAGACCTAGTTGTGGGCTATCATTCGCCGGTGAGAGCCTTTGTCCACACTCTTGCAAATCCACCCATAGACCGGTTTGTATGGTTAAAGTAACGATTATTTCCTTGAGAATGTGCTTATGGACCATCCTCATTTGGATGCAGTTGGATTATGGTCAGAAATGCGGGCTTGCTGGGCCACTTAAACTGGGGCAAGTTCGTATTGTATGACTATTAGACCCAAGGCTTCTGAAATGTTGATGGGCCATTATGTAAAAATTATTATGTTATGTTTGCATTATTTCCCTTCTATGCTTGTGTTTGGGAACATCATCGTTTGGATCCATTTGGACCATTTGTCATGGGATATGGGCTTGTTGGGCCATTTAAACTGGGACAATGATGTATTCCATGACTATTGGGCCAAAGGCGTCTAAGTGTTGGTGGGCCACCTTGTGCTTGTGTTCGGAATATTATCATTTGGATTTAGTTGGGCTCTTTTCCATAAGACATGAACTCGTTGGGCCATTTAAACTGGGACGGGTTCACTCTTATGACAGTTGTCCCAAAAGCTTCTAAAATGATAATAGGCCGATTTGTTTGAAAATTTTATTTTATTTAGTATGTTATATGTTACATACATCTCATGCACCTCATGCATCCATATATCATGTTAACACCGTCTATGTCTAAAAAAGACAACATAGATACCGTTTGGGTTAGAGAAGGGACAAGGCTCACTAAAAGAACAAGTATGAGTGAATCCGATAATGAGGTGTCCCGTATGGATCAATTAGAGAACAATCTCGCCAAAGTCACTGAACAGTTGCAAGCTTTGACTACTGATGTGGCTGGTATAGCCGGGTCTCGTGCTGGGGGTAGTTCTGGGGATGCAAGACAAGAGGAACCTCCGAACAGATTGGGGGATGATACCCCCACTTTTGATGATATGGCAGAGTATGCAGCGGGCAGAGTATCTGGGTCTCAGGCAGAGTTACAGAAACTTTGGGATCAGGTTGAGTCGGTTACCCGCAAGATGAGGGGTAAGAATGAGGATTTGCTGGATTATGACACATTGACTTTTGAGGAACAGTTGCCGGTACAGTTCAAGATGCCGGATATGGCTAAGTTCAACGGGAATGGGGATCCGAGGGTGCATCTCCGACAGTTTGTATCAGTCATGAGTTCAGTTGGCTTATCTCAGCGCCAGGTACATAAAATGTTTGGAATGTCGCTTGAAGGAGCTCCCGTGGTATGGTACCACAGTTTGGATAAGAAAGTAAAGGAAGATTGGAGGGAGTTGGCCGATGCTTTCCTGAAACAGTATGTCACCAACTTCGAGATCGATCTGTCACTCCGTGATCTGGAGAATGTTAAGCAGAAAGCGGAAGAGAGTTTTAAAGAGTATGAGGACCGATGGAGGGGTCAGTTATTGAAAATGCAGACTAGGCCTTCGGAGAAGGATCAGATCAAGATGATTATCAAGGGCACCAAGCCCTCCATTTATGGCAAGTTGAGGAGGATGACCTCCATGATTGCAGACTTTCGGCAGTTGAGGGAAACTGTCATGGATATTGAGGAAGAAGAGGCCGAGAATAGAAAATTCTATGGTCTGAACAGGAGGCCCATTGGGGGAACATCAGGAACAAAGCCCGTTTCTGCTGAAATTGCTGTTATCCGGAACAGGCAGTTTTCCAACTTGGGAAGGCCCCTGTCTAAAGTGCTAGAGAAATTGAAGAGGCAAGGGCTCTTGAAACCCTTGGATACCAAACCATTACCCAATCCCCTACCATCACATTATAATCTAAGCCTTTACTGCCACTTCCACCAACAAAAAGGCCATGACACCGACAACTGTGCCCGACTCCGCCATGAAATCCAAGACCTAATAGACTCCAAGAAAATACCCAACCCAGAAACAGAACAGCCCGACACACACAGAAACCCCTTACCCAACTACCGTGCCGTGCCACCACCAGCCTACATGATCAATTCTGGCCTCCCAGAAGACCTTGTCGTGAGGATGAGTTTGAGCAGGGGAAAAACTTTTGGCTTAATTTCTCTAGCAGTGATGAGGAGGAAGTAAGGGGAATGACACGTAGCGGTCGTTTTTACAACGATATGGCGGAAAAGGGTAAAGAAGCTTTGACAGATGGTAGAGAAGTGGTTGAGACTGCAGAAAATGCTGAAAGGGATGTAGTGCTAAGGCATTGAGGAAGACTAGGCACAAGTGAGTATCTAGGAACTGTTATGTGCATCTCGGGAGCATAGGCAGGCTATGGTTGAGGCCTTGAGCAAGATTGTGGTACGGAGGACGCCAACCCCGCAATATTTGTCGGGTCGGTTCAGAAAGAAGTTTTGCAGATATCCTTTTCTGAGGATGAACTCCCAGTGGAAGGAAGAAATCATAACAGGCCTCTATTTATCAGGTCCGAGGTGGGGCAAGAAAACTTCATGTGTGATGGTGGATGACGGTTCGTCCATCAATGTGTGCCCATTGAAAATTCTGGCAAGATTGGGTATGAAAGTAACAGACTTGGACCCCTCCAGTATGACTATTAAAGCTTATGATGACAATAAGCGGGGAGTTGAGGGTACCTTTGTGGCTATGGTCAAGGTAGGGCCGATTGAAGATGAGGTTGAGTTCACAGTGCTGGACATCCCAGCCACTTTTGCCTTATTGTTGGGAAGGCCTTGGTTTCACAAGCTTGGGGGCGTGTCTTCCACTTTGCATCAGATGATCAAATTCCCGTATGAGGGAGAAATTGTTACCATCCGGGCCGAGTTAGATAATGCCGTGGCTGCCTTGGAGATACAACCTTTCACTGGTTTCAGGTGTCAGCTACTTTTGAGGAATGGGTGGATCCTAGGGTGGCTAGGATTATGGAGAAGATGAAGTTTGAGCCGGGAAAAGGTTCAAAATTGCCAGATTTCAGAGGACAGACTACTCGGAAGGGTTTGGGGTACAAATCTGACGAAGAAAAGCCAAAGGTCAAGAAAAAGGGCCTGACACTGATGGATTGGCTTTTTGAAAGCTTCAGGGTATCAAGGAGAGCCTGAACCTGTGGAGGTTAATGGGATTGTGGTACCTGGGTTTGAGATCTTCCAGGATTTGTTGGGTAAGAAGCCACTAACTGAAGAAGCTGTGGAAGCAGAGATTTGGGAAGAGGAATTGATGAGGTTAGAGAACCTGACTCTGGGAGAGGATGAAAAGCCTGAAGAAGACCTGATTGCAAAGGAAGAAGTGTCTATATATGATGAAGACATTTATCTTCCTGATTTGTTTGAATGTACTTCCGAATTATCCAATAATAAAGACATTTCTTTTGCTTACTTGCCTGAGTCATTTCCATTTACTCTGCATGAATCAAGCATATTTGACATCAGCTCAGCCAGAACTATTGCATTTAACTTGGGTACACTTGAGAACCCCAAAGAAATTTTGATCGCAAGTGAAGTAACCTCCGAAGAGAGGGAGGAACTAGAAGAAGTGTTGGTCAGATATGCCAAAGTATTTGCTTGGTCCTATGAAGACATGCCTGGGGTAGATAGAAACATTGCCCAGCACACAATACCAACTTATCCGAATATGAGGCCAGTAAAATAGAAACTCAGACGGATGAGACCAGAATGGGCTGAGAAAGTCAGAGAGGAAGTTAAGAAACATATAGATGTGGGGTTCTTGGAAGTAGTAAAGTATCCTGAATGGTTGGCTAACATAGTACCCGGTAACGAAGAAGATGGGAAGGTCAGAATGTGTAGACTACAGAAATCTCAATAAAGCTTGTCCGAAAGATGATTTCCCTTTGCCGCATATAGATGTTCTGGTTGATATGCGCGGCTTTATCCGCTATGTATTCATTTGCAGATGGATTTCAGGTTACAATCAGGTTCTCATGGCTGAGGAAGATAAACACAAGACATCATTTGTTACCGAATGAGGTACTTATTGTTACAAGGTAATGCCGTTTGGGCTTAAGAATGCGGGGGCTACTTATCAGCGGATGGCTACTATACTTTTTCATGGCTTGATGCACAAGGAGATTGAGGTGTATGTGGATGACATGATGGTAAAATCAGAATCAAGAGTCGGGCATATTGAGGCATTGGAAAGGTTCCTTCAGAGAGTTGACAGATATAACCTGCGGCTTAACCCCAAGAAATGTGTGTTTGGGGTGACATCAGGGAAATTGCTTGGTCATACAGTGGGAATGAGCGGAATAGAGGTAGACTCCGAAAAGATCAAGGCAATCACAGAATGCCCGCACCGAAGACAGAAAAGGAAGTTAGAGCATTCTTGGGGAAGATTCAGTACATCAGTGTTTTATTGCCAAGTTGACATCGGTATGTGAGCCTATCTTCAAACTGTTGAGAAAAGATCAGCCAGTGAGATGGAATGAACAGTGTTAGACCGCCTTCGACAGAATCAGAGAGTACTTGGTGAAGCCACCTGTATTGAAACCTCCGAGGCCGGGTAGACCTTTGATATTGTATTTGGCTATAGAATCAGAAGCATTGAGGGGTATGATGGTACAGGCGGATGAGACAGGGTAGAAACATGCAGTTTATTATCTGAGTAAGAAGATGCTCCGTATGAGGCTCGATATCAAGAGGTGAGAAGATCTATCTTGCAGTGGTATGGGCTTCCAGAAAGTTGCGACATTATTCCAGTCTTATAAGATCCAGGTGGTGGCAAAGGAGAATCCTCTGAAATATCTTCATTCAGTGCCTTCACTAGTGGGAAAGTTGGGCAGATGGTTGGTATTGCTGACAGAGTTTGACTTGAGTATCTCACCTCCAAGTGATCAAGGGACGAGCAGTAGCGGAGTTTCTGGCATTGCAACCTGTTGAGGGGGATCAGTATGAGTTTGAGTTTCCAGATGAAAAGATCCAAGCAATAACAGTTCAGAGATGGAAGATGTATTTTGACGGGGCAGTGAATTACAAGGGAGCCGGAATCGGGATCGTGATAGTGACCCCCGAGGGAGAGACTTTGCCTTTGGCCAAGAGGTTGGCATTCAGAGTAACTAATAACATGGCCGAGTATGAAGCATGTGCTTTTGGTTTGACAGCATTGATAGCCTTGAAGGCCGGGAGTGTGGAAATCTACGGAGATTCTATGTTGGTAGTCCAGCAGATGCGAGGAGAATGGGAATTGAAAGAGGAACGGCTGAAGCCTTATCTTTTTCACCTTAGAAAATTGGCACAGGTTATCCCCGAGTGTAAGTTTCAGCATCTACCAAGAGAAGAGAATCAGATGGCAGACGCATTGGCTACACTAGCAGCGACTTGGGAAAATCCAGAGAAGTTAGTGATGAAACCGTTGATACTGACAACAGCAAGTAAACCTGCTTATGAGATAGAAAGAATTCTGGAAGTTGAGGTTGATGACGGTAAACCTTGGTATTATGACATTCAGAGGTATCTGGAACATGGTGAATTCCCGGAGGGGGCGGGCAGAAAAGACAGAATAGTCATTCAGAAGTTAGCTTCCCAGTATGTGACTTTGAAAGGGGAACTGTACAAGAGGCAGACAAATGGTATTCAGTTGAAGTGTTTGGGAAAGGAAGAAGCTCAGCATGTAATGGAAGAAATACACGCCGGGGTATGTGGTCCTCACATGAACGGGTTGAATCTGTCCCGCAAGATAGTGAGACAAGGTTTTTATTGGTCAACCATGGAAACAGACTGCGCGAAGATGGTAAAGCACTGTCATGACTGTCAAGCACATGGTAATTTGAATCACTTACCGCACACAGAATTGCACGGGTTGTCAGAGCCGTGGCCTTTCTCAGCATGGGGGATTGATATGATTGGGGAAATTCGACCAAATGCATCAAATGGGCATCGCTTCATAGTAGTGGCAGTAGATTACTTCTCGAAGTGGGTGGAAGCCGAATCATTCCGTAATTATTTACAAAAACAGATGGAAAAGTTTATAGCTTGAAACCTCATTTGTCGGTATGGTATGCCGCATCATGTAGTGACAGACAACGGGGTCCAGTTTCAAGGAGAGACGAAGGCAATGTTACAGAGGTATGGGATAGGCCACCACAAGTCA
Source organism: Zanthoxylum bungeanum (assembly GCA_019454045.1). Lineage (NCBI taxonomy): Eukaryota > Viridiplantae > Streptophyta > Magnoliopsida > Sapindales > Rutaceae > Zanthoxylum > Zanthoxylum bungeanum. Next base: position 29,545 of record SKCR01049499.1, on the reverse strand, counting down.
TCACCGTACAGGCCGCAGGCAATGGGGCAGTTGAGGCAGCCAACAAGACTATAAAGACAATTTTAGCCAAGATGACAGAAAATTGCAGAGATTGGGCCAAGAAATTACCGTATGCTTTGTGGGGGTACAGAACATCAGTAAGAACAGCAGCACAAGGTCCCACCTTACTCTTTGGTCTACGGAATGGAAGCAGTATTGCCAGTAGAAGTGGAATACAGTCCCTGAGGGTATTAGCAGAGGCAGAATTACCGGAACAGGAATGGGCCGCACAGAGATTTGATCAGTTAGCACTGTTGGATTAGAAGAGAACGAAGTCTTTGTATCACATGCAGTTGTATCAGAAGAGACTAGACCGGGCATTCAATAAGAAAGTATGCCTCACCAAGATCAGAAAGGGTGATTTGGTACTTAAGCAGTCGAGGCCGTCGACTACAGATCCGAGAGGAAAATTCAGACCTAACTGGGAAGGACCTTACATAGTGCAGAAGGTAATGAGAAATGGAGCAGTGAAGCTAACAGACTTGGAAGGAAACGAGTTCACCGAGCCGATCAACGTAGACAGATTGAAGCAATACTTTGCCTGATGGAGAAAAGACTGAGCGGTCACCACGGGAATCGACAGAAGATCTAACCCAACGGAATAAGGAAATCATTCATGCATACACGTAACATTGCATTCTCTTGTGTTTGTTTCTGCTTTGTGTTCGCAGGTTCAAAGAAAGAAGAAAGCGGCAGGAATGAGCCAAGCAACGTCAACGCAATTTCAGTTTTTGGGATGAGTCCCAAGGGGCGAGGCCCATATCAGCCTGGGGGCGAGACCCCTATCATGTCATCTCCAGGTATGGAGACACATCATCAGTTCGAGGCGAGGTCCCTATAGTCAGCGATGTTGGGTCGAGGTGCCCAGGGTCGAGGTGCCCCCGTTGTCAGTTGTAGTTCCGGGTCGAGGTGCCCAAGTCGAGGTGCCCACTACATCATCAGTTCGAGGGCGAGGTCCCTATAGTCAGCGGTGTTGGGTCGAGGTGCCCCCGTTGTCAGATGTAGTTCCGGGTCGATGTGCCCAGGGTCGAGGTGCCCACTACATCATCAATTCGAGGGCGAGGTCCCTATAGTCAGCGTGTTGTTGGTCGAGGTGCCCAGGGTCGAGGTGCCCCCGTTGTCAGATGTAGTTCCGGGTCGAGGTGCCCAGGGTCGAGGTGCCACTACATCATCAGTTCGAGGGCGAGGTCCCTATAGTCAGCGGTGTTGGGTCGAGGTGCCCAGGGTCGAGGTGCCCCCGTTGTCAGATGCAATTATTAGGACGTGTCCCAGGATCGAGGTCCGCTGCAGCCGAGCCAGGTAAGTAAAAATGCATTGCATAACTTTGATAGGATTGTTCAAAGTCACACACTGCACAAGTCCCATCAAAGTGGGGGCGACTGTAGGCATTGCATTTTCGCATGTGAAACCCGATGATGAGTCTCAATTGGAGGCACTACCTTTTTAGCTAAGGATATTGCGGGAACGGAGGTCGGAAGGGGAAATTCGGAAAAAGTATGTCATCAAGTTCATTCCACAAGTTCGCTGTCTTCGTTGTTGCTGCGTTCGTTTCTTCGTTCGAACCTCGTGCAGATTGCGGACGTTCGTGCCACGTTCTTATTTACGTTCGAACGGTGCCGGTAATTCTGGTTTTGCTGCTAGCCTCACACCTCAGCCCATTTAGCCCCCCAAAGCCCATAAAACACATCCCAAATTAATAAATAAATATTAATTAAACATTAACTAAATAAGATAATATTAAATTATTAAGTATAAATAAAACATATACCTATGCCATGATGACTTTGGAGTATTGTTCCTCGTGATATATCAGATGGAAACCCAGACCTAAATTCCGTAGCCGATTCCGAATGGACGGTAGCGGTCTGCACTTGGGACACAATTCCACGTATCACTTGGAAAAGTGCTCACATGTATGCTTGTGCTGATATTATGTATGCTTGTGTTTTCTTGAATATGATATGCTGGATGAAGTTGTATGTTCATTGCTACTTTGATATATTTTTCTTTAGCATGCAATGTCAGATGTGAGTATGTATGAAATGTGTGCATAAGTTTTATTTTGTGTATGGGAATTTAGAAGCATGATACTCTTGGAAATAAGTGTTACTTAGCTTGATTAAATTATCACATAAACCCTTTCATTACAAGTGACATAAGTAAGGGACATTCCCGAACCCAACGGTTTGAGGTCTTCCCTTGCGAGGGGTGAGATGCATGCGATGTATGAGATATAATATGGATGTGGTTATCAAAAGCATAAGGGGTGGCTTCTATAAGATATACAAAATAATATGGAGTCGCCACTCGGTGTGAACCGGGACAAGGATTTAAGGCCGCACTCACCCCTCGCAAGGGAAGACCTCAAACCGTTGGGTTCGGAATGGTCCCTTACTCATGTCACTTGTAATGAAAGGGTTTATGTGATAATTTAATCAAGCTTAAGTAACACTTATTTCCAAGAGTATCATGCTTCTAAATTCCCATACACAAAATAAAACTTATGCACACATTTCATACATATCTCACATCTGACATTGCATGCTAAAGAAAAATATATCAAAGTAGCAATGAACATACAACTTCATCCAGCATATCATATTCAAGAAAACACAAGCATACATAATATCAGCACAAGCATACATGTGAGCACTTTTCCAAGTGATACGTGGAATTGTGTCCCAAGTGCAGACCGCATTACCGTCCATTCGGAATCGGCTACGGAATTTATGTCTGGGTTTCCATCTGATATATCACGAGGAACAATACTCCAAAGTCATCATGGCATAGGTATATGTTTTATTTAATTACTTAATTAATTTAATTATTATCTTATTTAGTTAATGTTTTAATTAATATTTATTTATTTAATTTGGGATGTGTTTTATGGGCTTTGGGGGGCTAAATGGGCTGAGGTGTGAGGCTAGCAGCAAAACCAGAATTACCGGCACCATTCGAACGTAAATAAGAACGTGGCACGAACGTCCGCAATCTGCACGAGGTTCGAACGAAGAAACGAACGTAGCACCAACGAAGACAGTGAACTTGTGGAATGAACTTGATGACATACTTTTTCCGAATTTCCCCTTCCGACCTCCGTTTCCCGCAATATCCTTAGCTAAAAAGGTAGTGCCTCCAATTGAGACTCATCATCGGGTTTCACATGCGAAAATGCAATGCCTACAATAATCCAATTATAAAATCAACTATTTTTTTGAATTTGTTTGAATATAGTCAAACTATATATTAATTAAAACGACATTAAATATTAGTCCAACTAATACTTTTAATTATTTGACGAGTGATATTTGTTTGAGCGCGTATGACGAGTAATTGAACGAATATTGCAAATTCAATTCTTGCCTCCCACTATTTTTCGGTGAGCCTCTAACCCTCTGTCGAGTACTCGGGAAACCGTGTTTCCTAGTGGGCTAGGATCCCGTTAAATATCACACAATCTTGACTTTAGCCAACAAATTGTATGATAATTAACTAGGTAGATCTCTAAGATCAATTGGATCCAATCCAATTCCTAGATCCAGTAGGTGGACATCTAAGTCCTAAACATATATCCCATATATGCCTATATATCCAATATATACCCTAACCTTTTTCCTCTGAATCAACTAGGCCCTGGCTTTGGCACAACAAACCTAATGATCCTAGTCAATCGCGACCCATTGACCATGGAAAGCTTCGTAATCAATGTCAATGGACAAGAAGTGGTCTTGAATTTGGCCAACAAACCACAACTTGGACATGAAACCAATATGGAACAAAACTCTCGTGATTCAAACACATCTTCAACGGACAAAGGGCTTGACTTTGGCCAACAACCCAATGTAGTCTCGGATCTTGAGTAAGAATCACTCAATGGAAGGAAAAACACATGATATTTGATGAGGGTTTTTCGCGTGCAAATTGGCTACCAATTTATTATCTTTGTTAAGGTCTCATCATCATACACCCTTAAACATGCATTCTAAACACATAATAAAGCGTATATGAAATAATAATAATGATATGCGGATGGATACTTAACACATTGATCCCAGATCAAATCTCTCCCTTTCTCTCTCAACTAGCACTTGTATTACTTCTACCCGTTACACTACACTTCTAAAGAAACCTCATTTACATTGAGGGGAATAGGTGAGAAAAGAATACAAAGAGAATAGAGGTGATAAGGCTGGACACGCAGGTCCAATTTAATAAATCAAATTTATTACAACAATTTCCAAAATTGCCGCCACCCGACTAATATCCATCCGATATACATTATTCATTCATCACAACCATGTATTCACACAAAGCATGTTATCAATCAATCTAATCAAATTAATTAATCTGATAATTAATGATCATCCAATGTTCAAACAACGATTTGATTTTGCGCGAGTCAAACTCGTTTTGCGAATAAGTACTCAAAGTACGAATTCTTGAATTAAATTAAACTACATAATTAAATCCAATATAATATGCATTTAATTCTAATTCACTATTCAATTCCAAATTAAATATTACACTTTATTAATAAACCTTTAACGACTTAAATTCCAAATTTAATCGCTACGGGTCTCAAAGCCCGATTACATGCAATGTTAGTTTAATTCAAGTCCAATGTGCTTTAATAATTTCTTTAAGGCGTGGGCTTCGGCAACCAAAGCCCATTCAAGGAGTAACCCCCTAAGCCCAGAAATCAATTTAGTCCCATTAGGCCCAATTAAACTTTAAAGGTTTATAAGTTGCATTTGGGCTTTATGGAAGTGGTTTTGGGCCTAATTGGATCCAATCCAATTTGCCTAAACCCAACTTTGTACAACAAAGCCCATTAAGCCCATTTACAACTTTAAAAGCCCAAATCCAATTTTAAGGCCAAAATAATTAAATTACTAAATTCCAAATTTCCAATTTAATTACCTAAAGTGTATATTATGATTAATCACCTAAATCAATATTTCCAAAACATCAAATTAGTCCAATTAATCATGGTCATCATCATCATCACATGTCCAACACATAAATGAAAAATCAAACTCATATACATGCTTCTAAGGTCTCGGCCAAGATAGGGATTTTTATCCGATTTGAATTCAATCCAATTAATTTCACAATCGATATTAAATCCTCATCCCGAATGATTTCCAACACATCCAATTGTCCAAAATAAAAAATCCAAGACATTAAATGGCATAAAGTATTCGGCCAAGGTGAGTATATTTGGGGATATTTGTCCAATTCAAAATTCAATCCAATTCAATCTCAAATTGACAATATCTTACATGATTTTATACACATCCAATGTTCAAAATCAAAAAATCCAAGATTCCCAAAATCACTACACATTCGGCCAACACATCCAATTTGGGCAAAATTGATCCAATCAAAATTTCATGAAATTGATCCAATCAAACTTCAATTAAACATCATTTAAACATGCACAATCAAACAATTTAACTAAATCATACTCAAATTCATTTTACCAATTTTATCCCTAAAAATTTCATGCTTGAACCTAGGCTCTTGATGCCATTGTTGGTTTTATTCTAGGTCCCAAGATCATCAAACAAGCATGAAGAAGTGTGAAATACATATCAAAGGAGTTGCGGAATACTCACATCGATTGGTTGTGTGACGAAACGACGAACAAAATAGATTTTTCCCTTGCAAAAAACGCAACTGCAGTGCAGTCCACTGCCCACTGGTTCTGAATTTGCTTCATGAATTTGAGCTCCGAATCTTCGTCGTTTGATTCCCGGCTCGTGGGTGAGTGTCCCTAACACCTTCGTATGCATCTTAGAGTGCTAGCTCAAGCCAAAATTGCCACAAATTTGGCTCCAAAAGACCTCCACTGCTCGGTAAAACAGTGAGGAATATAGCCCTCCATGGGCGTGAGAAGTGAGAGAGAAATGGAGAGAAATAGTGTATTAGGTTAGTCAAAACATTTTCCAAAAATGCTTTATATATTTTCCTTGAAAATATATTAAAACAAATACCAAATAATATATATCAAATAATCAAAAGGTAAATGTCTCACCAACTTACACTATTTCACCTAAAACCATCAACTATTCATTTCACTTTATCAAAGTGACATGTAGTCTTTCAATCAATCACATCAATCAATCACATCACTCAAAATGACGTTTGATTTGACGAATGATTTGACGCTTGATGTGACTTACGTTGCCGCACTCGAATTCGAAATACGAATGCGCTCGCAATCACTCTCGGGCTCGGTTTCGCTAATTTCTAATTAGCGAATTTTCCGTTGCGTCGTAATTAAATGATTACGCCTAGCGAATCCACTATTCACGTCGCTGACGAATTAATTCTAAATTAATTCGCTCGCCCAAATTAAAATCCAATTTCAATTCCGCGTCGAAATCCAATTTCGTTTAATATATCGAATATATTAATTTACCCGATTAATTCTAATTAATTGTTCTCTCTCTTTAGACGATATTTTATCCCAGATAAAATATCTCCGTAATTAATCCCAGATTAATATTCTCTCTTATCGAATTAATCCCAGATTAATTAAAGTGCGAGTCATACTTCATCGGTGTATCATTGGGACGCGACCCATGAGATCCCCGGATATGTTGGCAGTAAATCGGGTCGTCGGACTATTCGAACACGTAAGTACCTCGTACCACGTTTACACCGATTCACAAGACAAGGTTGGCCTCTAGCAAAGCGCCATGCCTACCCAATTCTCCGGAAACATGCTTACATGAATAAACGATCTATATCAGGCGTAGTATACATAGTATAGCGTATTTCGATCCAGTATCGGACGGTCACGTGCTAGGCCTGGGGCTGGAGTTGTGTTTGCCCCGTACGAAGCACTTGTCGGATGTCTGGCAACTAGTCTCTATAATCGGATATATATGACCTAGTCATAATACCCCGATGGCCGCGCAGCACTTAAGAGCATTAATACCGTATCCTACGTGACATCATCTCCACTATGACTGGAGTGATACTTCCGTCTTGACATCACACCCAATACTCTACGATTCTCAATATACCCAGTATCGGCATACACAGGACCTGTTACACCCCTGGACGACCTCAACTCAAGTATATCGATTGTCGTAAGCATTAGCGGTGCAAGTCTCAAGTTAAGACCAAATACACCTACCCTGATGTCGGACTCCCATAGACACATAGTCATACTACCAATGGGATTCCGAGGGGGTCTATCCAGAGCGAAGCTGTTTCCCGTACCATCGGTGAAACACAACCTCCTACTACACTTGCATGAGTATCCTATACCCAAATATATGAGAACTATGCCGTTGTGCCCTCACAAACTCGCACAAGAGTAATACTAGTCTTTTATGTATATCAATGTCCAATCTCGATAATACTCTGACTAGGGATATTTAATGATTTATCCTAAGTGGACTGATACTGTCTCATATCATTTTCCGTCCAAGAAAAAATCATAGGGACCTCTCATTATTTATACATCTAAGGTGATCTAATCACAAATGATAAGAGTGCAATCTCCTTTGTCACATAGTTAATTTGTACAACAACACCATGATCTGTACAAATAGTGACGCTATGGGTCATAATTATCCAACAGTATGACTCGCATTTTTATTAATCTGGGATTAATTAATGATGAGAGAGAAAATTAATCTGTGATTAATTACAGAGATATTTTATCTGGGATAAAATATCATTTAAAGAGAGAGAATGATTAATTTGGAATTAATCGATTAAATTGATATATTCGATATATTAAACGAAATTGGATTTCGACGCGAAATTAAAATTAGATTTTAATTCGGGCGAACGAGTTAATTTAGAATTAATTCGTTAGCGACGTGAATAGTGATTTCGGTAGACATAATCATTTAATTACGTCGCAACAGAAAATTCGTTAATTTGGAATTAGCGAACCCGAGCCCGAGATTGTTTGCGAGCGCATTCGCATTTCGAATTCCAGCGCGGCACACAAGTCAAATCAAGCGTCAAATCATTAGTCACTTTGAGTGATGTGACAACTTGTCACTTGATTTGATTGATTCATGGTGGTAGTTGGCATTAATTGCTTGACTTTTTTGAAAAGGATTTTTGGTATATGTTTAATTGTTTTTGGAAAACAATTAACAATTACACATTTTCCCTTCTCTCTCATGGCTCACGAATTTTGAGCCATTTCTTCATCTATCTCTCTCGGCCTTAGAGGCAATTCTTCACTGGTTTCTGTCAAGAAAACCGTGAGCAAGGGAAGCAAAGTGTGGGAAATTTATGGCAAATTTCTTGAGAGCTAGCACTCCGAGAGACATGCGAAGGTGATAGGGAAGTCCACCCATGAGCTTGGAATCGTTTGAAGAAGCTTGGAGATTGATGAAGATGATCCAAAGCTGAATTCTTGGAGGAGCAAACTGCTCACTGTCATGAGCTGTTCAAGGGGAGAAAACGAATTTTGTTCGTCGTAGCATCGCTCAACCGATCGATGTGAGTATTCTGTAACTCCCTCGTTGTATTCGCACTTGTTTCATGCTTGTTTAATGATCTTGGGAGGCTTAGAAAACTCCAACAACTACATCCGAGACCGTGCCAAAGCTGTGAGGGTTTAGCCGATAGAAATTTATTTATGCCGGATGTATATCAGATACTAGATAAATTCAAGCGAAAGCGGAATCCAGAATGTGCCAAAGCTGTTAGGGTTAGGCAAGTGGTTTGAGTTTATCATTGGCGAGTTTAACCTTGGTACGTCTCCTTGTGAACGTGCCAAAGCTGTCACAACGAGAAACGACCGGGACTGGAAACCCATGAGTCACTATTGAGTGATTGGCAAAGGAGTTGTGTACCTAATTAATATACATAGGTGAGACCGTGCCAAAGCTGTGAGCTGAAATATATTCATGGATCCACCTTTCACTATTTGTATTTAATTTAATAATTAAATCTTTGTATTTTTTTTTTGGATTACAGTATTGCATGATTTAGTGGGAGAGGCATATTTAGATTAAAAATCCATGATCTAGTTACTGCTATTGATATTATATGAAATTGCTTTATTTCTGCTAACCGTTTTTCATGATCTATATGATAGATTTACGATGGTGGCACAATCCATAAATTAGTTTGCGCTTATATTGGATACAAACAAACTCAAGGGCGCTGAGAACTTCGCTGATTGAGACTTGGATTTGAGGATTGTCATTGATTCCGAGAAGTTGGGATATGTTCTTGAGGGTCTGTTGCCCCTTGCTGTATCTAAGGATGCAATACCGGAGGAACACCAAGTTTTCCAAGCTTGGAAAGATGATGATTTAAAAGTTAAATCATACATCTTTAGTTCACTGGCACCAGGATTCAAGAAACAATACTATGGCATGTCAGATGCGTATAGTATGATGACACGATTACGAGAATTGTTTGAGAACCAAGAACAAGTTGTTGTTCATAAAGTTGCAATGGAACTGTTCCATTCACGACTGGATGAGGGGTAAGCTATGAGCTCGTTGTTGGACAATTATAACCCATAGAATCACTATTTGTACAGAACATGGTGTTGTTATACATATTAACTATGTGACAAAGGAAATTGCTCTTTTATTATTTGTAATTGGATTACCCTGATATATAAATGATAAAAGTCCATATGATTAGTACCAGATTAATAAGATATGAGATAGTATTAATCCACAAAGGTTTAATCATTAAATATCCTTAGTCGTAGTATTATCGAGACTGGACATCGATAATGCGGAATATGCTAGTATTACACTTGTGCATGTTATGAAAGCGTAACGACATAGTTCTCATATATTTGGGTATTGGATACTCATGCAAGTGTAATAAGAGATTTGTTTACCGATGGTACGGAAACAGCTTCGCTCTAGATAGACCCCTTAGAGTCTCATTGGTAGTATGACTATGTGTCTATGGGAATCCGAATCAGGGTATGTGTATATGGTCTTAACCTGAGACTTGCATCGCTAATACTTGCGATAATCAATATACTTTGGTTTTGGTCATCCGAAGCTTTAACAGGTTCTATGTACGCCTCTTCTAGGTATACTGAGAATCGTAGTGTATTGGGTGTGATGTCAAGATGGAAGTATCACTCAGTCATATGGAGATGATGATCACGCATGGATACAGAACTGGTACTCTATAGTGCTATAGCCATTGGAAAAGTATGAATAGGTCATGACTTTCTGATCATAAAGAGATTAGTTGCTAGTGATCCGATATATGCTTCGTACGGGGCAGACACCACTCCAGCCCTAGGCCTATCATGTGACATCCGATACTGGACCGTAATATGTAATACTATGTATACTACACTTGATAAAGTTCTTGTAATCCTTAAAAAGAATATTTCTGGAGAATTGGGTAGGCACGGTGCTTTGCTAGAAGCAAACCATGTCTTGTAAATCGGTAAGAACGTGGTACGAGGTACGCACGTGTTCGGATAGTCCGATGACCGTATTCACTACCAACATATCCAAGGATCTCTTGGGTCGCCTCCTAAAGAATCACCGATGACATTTGACTCGAACAGAATTAATCTGGGATTAATTATGAGAGAGAGAAATTAATCTGAGATTAATTACGGTAAGATTAATCTGGGATTAATTCGACTAGAGAAGAGAACGTGATTAATTTGTAATTAATCGGTAAAATAAATTTAATAGTTAAAATTGAATTTTACTGTTTAATTTATTTATTTGGGCTAAAATAATATATTAAATGAAATTGGATTTCAAAGCGGAATTAAAATTGGATTTTAATTCGGGCAAACGAATTAATTTAGAATTAATTCGTAAGCAACTTTCGTAATAATTTTACTAGGTATTATTATTTATCTAAATTAGAGTTAATTATGTCGCAACGGAAAATTCATTTAATCGGATTAAACGAACCAGGGCCCGAGCGAAGTTGCGTGTTGAATTACCCGACTTAAATTTGGAATTTAAAGTGGTTCACTTACATAATTTGTTTGACTAATGATGAAGTTGTTGTTGGCAAATAAAGGCTTGAGTGAAAGGCTTGGATTGCTTGTAAAATACTCAAACTTTTGAGACCTAAATATACTCATGGAATGATTTTAGGGACAATCGGAAAATTCTTCGAAATCCCGGAGCGAGACTGTACAACATTTTCGTTGGACAGCCCATTGTATTTGGGACATAAATTTTTCGTATTAACTCTGATTTTTTTGAATTTTATTATTTTCGGAAAGCTAAGATCGAGATCTACAACTTCCGCGTTGAATATTTTCCCAAATTTGGACCAGAAACACGTCAAAAATTGCAAACTCAGTGAGCTGCTATAGTGACTTCGTGAGTGATCTAGAAATGATGAGGTGGCTCTATCTAAACCACCCAATTTATTCCTAAAATCATCCCCCTTGTTCTTTAAATAGTACACTATTCATGAAACCCGAAAACAAGAAAACAAAAGAGGAAAAACCGAGAAAAAGAAGAAGAATGTCGTGAGAAGAGAGAAGGAGAAGGAAAGAAAGGAAAGAAAAAAGAAAAAAGAAAAAGAAAAAAGAAAAAGAAAAGAGATGAAGAACCGAAGAACGTGAGGTTGAGCATCAATGGAGAGTTGAGAGGATGAAGGAAACAAAAAAGAAAGAGGTATGATACATGACCCAAATTTTAAATTTTTAGAGTTTTTATGAATTGATACTTATTTTTTGTTGGGAACTTTGTTGTGTTGATGATATTATGATTTTGATAATTAAAGGAATGGAAAGATTGATGAAATCCTAATTTGTGAAGTTTGGATAAATTTGGGTAAATTGTGATGGATTAATTAAGTAATTGATGGTAATAAATTGGTAGTTAGTATGTTTGGAGTTGATGTAATTTAGTAGTTTATGTATTGGAGGTATCATCGAATGGTTTAGGTAGTAGAAAAAAAAATTGTTATAGAAGTTTGAGGATAGCTTGGGTATAGCTTGTGAAGTGTAGGATAGATTAAGAGTTGTTTGATGACAAAGTGATAGTTAATAAATGTGAAGTAGAATAATTTATGAAGTATTGATCATAGAATGTTGGTATGGAGATGTTGGTGTGGGATTGAATTTTGGGGGCTGATCAAGGTGAAGCAGTTTCTGCCAATGGAAAACGACTGCGCGTCGCAATGACCAAAAACCAGAAATTTTTTTTAGAAAATGCGACGCGTAACCAAAAGTCTAGATTTTGTTTTGCATTACATCTGAATGATATGAAAGCTCTAATGGGGGTAATCCCATTTAAGTTAAGGAATTTTATGTGAATATAAACTGTATTTGTAACTGCAATTCTAATTCAGTACATTCTATATAGATACTCGTCAGGAGTCGAGCTCGCCCAGCGACGCGAATGAAACCTAGCTGGACCTCAAATCAGTGAGTGGACATTTTTCCTTATCTGGTTTTACTATTTAAAGTTTTAAGTATTAAGTTTGACATCAGACTTATTTTTATGCCTTAGTGCGTTAGATTTATATATTGAGTTTGAGCTTTAAATCATGTTTTGGTTGTATTTTAAAAAGAAAAAAGTTTTAAAACATTGCTTACAAATTTCAGTTTTTACATATGATTTTCATGTTTTCGGGGCATGAGGTAAAACCTCACCCCAGTATGTAAATATTATAGAGACACAGTTGGAATTGACGGATACAGAGACATGTGCACATGTGGAGGACTGATGGGACACTCTCAGATCCTCGAGCAGGACTAGGGTTGACAGATCCCTGAAATTCTGGTTTCAGAGCTTGGGTGGTAGCATAGGTCCGCACCCCCAGCTCCAGTTTATGGCTTGGGGGATGGCGATACGTAACGCCCCAAGACCACCAGTTTTAGAGACAATAGTGGCATGCTTTGGAGGACGACAATACGTAACGCCCCAAAGTCATGGATTTGCACTGCTGGCTCCAGTTAGGTGTATGAGGGACGGCGATACATAACACCCTCATATGTCCAGGTTTTCAGATAGAGCTATAGATTTCAGAAAAAAGTTTTCAGTTTTCAGATTCTCAATATACAGTTTTCAGAGCTTCAGTACACAGATTTCAGAATCCAGAGTTTTAACAAATAGTTTTTATAAACCAGAAGTTTCAAAGATAGTTTTCAGAAAGATGATGTTTCAGAAACAAAGTTTTCATAAAAAGATATTTTCAAAAGATGGTTTTGAAGCTAAAAGATTTTTGCTTCAGTTTTTAATTATTTTCCACTCACTTAGATCATACGACGATCTAACCCCCACTCCCAGTATTTGTTTTGCAGGAATTCCAGGAGGACGAGCTCGAGAGGAATGATACTGATACAGTCACTAGGGATGGAGTCCAATAGCACAGAGTCATATTACATTAGAGTCAAAGTAAAGTTACAAATGTACAGTGTGGTATAAGATATTTTGAGTGTCTGTCAATATTTGTAAAGAAAAGTATTTTACAATATTCAGTTGAGTTGTGGTCTCAATGTATGATATTCATTTGAATGGTTTAAAATATAGTCGAGAAGTCAGAGGCTAATGGGGTTAGTACTGCTATCCCCTGCCGGTAACATCTCCCAGATCGGGGATGTTACAAAGATGGTATCAGAGCATGGTCTAGGGAGTTGGTGACTGCAGTGGGCAAAGTGTTGGGGTCTTGTATACTTAGTATGTCGGGGATACTAGTATTTAGGGTACTACCTCTCCAGTATCTGATCCTCAAGTACGTCCTCAAGATCCACAGACAGGTTAGTAAGTATTCCACAGCCATTTGAATCCTTTTTCCTCACTCTTGTTAATGATCATTCCATAATCATCCTAGATTACTTCTCGAAGTTTAGTATAAGCTAGAGGACCATATAATAAGTTCCAAGAAAGTTATCCGAGAGAGAAAAGGAGAAAGCCTGAAGAAAAGATGTATAAAAGCTTAAACTAGTTAGTGACAGAGATGTATAGAGATCGAATTAAATAGAAAAGCTTAAAGATATCTACCCAGGAAAGTAGAAATAGAGAGATAAATCTATAAAAGAAGAAGGAAAAGGTATAAAATTGAATTAGTTATCATAAGTAAGAAAGAAAGGATATAGTATCAGACTAGTAGCCAATGGAATAGTAAAACCCTAGCAAGTATTAGAATTATTAAGAAAATATATGACACCTCTCCTCCTTAGGAAATTCCTCTAGATAGATCCAACAGTCTTCAAAATCTTCCTATAGATAGTGAATTCCCTCAGTAACGAAGAATAGCCAGAGAGACAACAAAAGAAAGAAATCTAGATTAGTCTTAAGGGCCCCAATAGACCCTACCAGGACACAGAGCACCAGAATAAGGATATTGAAGCCTGTCAAGACATAAGATGCTTATCCTGGTTCTTACGAGCATAAGGCATTGATGACTATAAGAAATCCGACGAGAGTTCACATAAGATCTCAGAAGATTAATCACCCAGAAAGAGGTTAATGATGTTTTGAGGTTATTAGAAAGAGATTCCAGTGTAGCTCAGAGAACAAGACAAGTCATCATAAGGTCTGCAACAATAGTAAAAATCCACAAGATGTCTAGGAATGATGAAGATACTAGTATGGACCATAAAACAAACTGTCATAGAATTAATTGGTGGCAAGAATAAAGAGAAGAGATTTAGGAAATAGCTAGAAGAACAGACTACTATTTGACTCAGTAGCATGATATAGAACCAAAGAATAAAGTATGGAGATAGTATGAAGGAAACAAGAAATAACAACAAGATTTAGTATGAACAATGAAGTAAGAAAAGAAGTTTGGAGATAATAAGATAAGTAAATACCTAAGAGAAATCAATGAAGAATTAATAAATTTTAAAACATCAAATAGATGACTAGGTCCCCGTAAAACCAATGACAACCCTCATTTGTAGAAATACTGATCTTGGAAGGCGTGCAAACACTAATTAGATTGTCACAAAGCCCAAGTTTCAAGTAGAATATAGACCACATGATGTCTATGGAATACATTTATGCGTACCCTTCAATCTAGAATTTAGTAAAGAAAAGAATTAGTAGAAGAGAGTAATGGCAGGTTAGACCAACCACGATATAGCTAGGTAGTCAAGTTGATAAGTTAAACAGAGCGCATATAAGAAAAACGAGATAGAATAGTCTAAAGCCAAGATCAAGCGATCAATAAATGAGAATTATAAGGAAGAATAACATGAGGGGTTATGGAAGGCCCTTAAGAAGAAATAAAGAATTAAAGGTAGAAAGAGACTATGGAGAATAAAACTTAGGAATATAGCAACAGTTTATGAAAAAAAATGGTGATGGCTAGAAAGACTAGGTAAGAGTGACACTTGAACCAAATAGTTTAGTAAAAGACATCCTAATTAAGTAAAGCTGATAGAGATCTCAGGAAAGTAAAGATGAAAGAAGTTCAAGAAACTAAAATAGGAAAGAAACCTAGGCAGCAGGGTGAGTTTCTTTAGAAAGATAATAAATAGAGCATAGAGATAGTCCGAGAAAGACCTTAGAAAACACAACCTTATAAGGACTTCACATAAGGGGCAGTAAGTACAAGTCGAAGGTAATCGGAACTAAGGTTGGAAGAAACAACCCGATAGTCTCAGCAGTCATACCCTAAAGTAAGAAAGTTATCAGACTTATATACACAGAGGTTCCCAACCAATAAATAAGTTGTATGTGCAACTAAATCACCATAACTAGAAAAGTTACATAACAAGATCTCATCCTCCCAACCCTCGATAAACAACAGCAATAGACAATAACAATAGAGGTAGATCATGCCGATGACTTCAAGATAATCAAAAAATGAGTTAAATTATAGTGGAAGCAGATCTTTAGACTTAGTATGACGCCAGAGTAAAGGAACGAGACAGGCCCAAGTTAAAGAATAAGAAATGTTGTATAATGGAATGGTATAGAGATTAGAAGAAATCAAGTGATGACTGAGACACAAAAGAATCAATGTTAGACACGGTAATGGGTATAAAATGGAAATGATCTCCTTCGGATAAGGAATCAGAAGCACATACCACATGAGTTCTTAGATGACATAAGACCTTCAGCTGTAGTTTAAGAATGAAATAAGGTAAGAGATAGTTCTTAGTAAAAAGGGTAAGTGTAGACACAGAAATCGGCGACGCTGTTCCAGGCTAACGGCCTAGTTGGGAGTACGGAGTAGCCCACGGGGGAGCTAAATCAGAGAAATAAAATGGAGTCGCCACCCAGTGTGGACTGGGAAAATGATTTAAGGTCGCACTCACCCCTCGCAAGGGAAGGCCTCAAATCGTTGGGTTCGGAATGGTCCCTTACTTATGCCATTTGTAATCAACGGATTTATGTTATAATATAACCGAGTCTACGCAAGAACAACCTACATTTATGCTTATGTTTGTCCTATATCTAAGTTTGCATGCATAAAAGTAAGTCGATATAACGGTAAGTACAAAATTTCATGAACATACTAAATAAATAAATGCGGAAAGGTAAATAAACAAAGACGGTAAAAGCATAATTATTGAAACGAGCTAACTAAGCATATGATGGGGAAAGAAATAACTAAGGAAACAAACATAACATACAAAAAATGATGAAGGAATCTGTCTAGTGCGTGCGCGTTCGTGTAGCGTTCACAAACGCGTTCAAATGGTAAACAGAAGGCACCACGTTCGAGTAGCGTTTGATAACGCGTTCGAACGGGACGGGGCAGAATACATACGTTCATATAGCGTTTGATAACGTGTTCGAACAGAATCACAAAAACGACACCTCTAATCACATAAACACATAAATCATGCATAAAAAATAACATACTAAATGATTAAATCAAGAATAGACATAAATCAAGAATAAATCATGTTATTTCTCCGGTTTAGTTCCCCGTGGGCTATTCCGTACTCCTAACCAGGTTGCGAGCCTAGAACAGCGTCGCCGATTTCTGTGTCCTACACTAACCCCCCACTCCCAGTATTTGTTTTGCAGGAATTCCAGGAGGACGGATACTGATGCAGTCACTAGGGATGGAGTCCACCAACACAGAGTCATATTACATTAGAGTCAAAGTAATGTTACAAATGTACAGTGTGATATAAGATATTTTGAGTGTCTGTCAATATTTGTAAAGAAAAGTATTTTACAATGTTCAATTGTGTTATGGTCTCAGTGTATGATATTGCATTTGAATGGTTTAGAATACATTCGAGAAGTCAGAGGCTAATGAGGTTAGTACTGCTATCCCATGCCGGTAACATCTCCCAGATCGGGGATGTTACAACGTGTCTTTTATGTATATATTATTCATCTTTCGTAAATGATGATTCATTTGTCGAAAAAGGATTAATCAGAATGTCTAGTTAATCTTATGCATCATATGATGATGGCGTAATGAATACCATATTACGTGAGATTAAAGATATCAATTTAATCATAATTGTTACGAGTTATTTTCATATGGTATAGACCATATGATGGTTCTAGAAACATGTTCTTTGTGATCTTTGAGATATTAAGATTGAGTTTCTTATTCATGGAGAATTTAGTCAGCAACCATAAGGTCAGATTACTTTTTATTCTAATTATGACATTAGATGGTATATGTCATATAAAGTCAGAAAAGATGTAGTGGGATTGTCACTGTTGATTCTACTGAATTAGTGGAATCAGTTGCAACTTTTGAAGTATTGACTTATAAAGTTGCATAATGACCTCATAGATTAGAAGTCTTCGTATTAGTGTAGTGCTTGCGGTTGTCTGCAAAGTATTTGGATTTGATCTATAAATACATGGACAACTCGGTAGCTACAGCACAATACTGATATAGCGTCTGAGTCATATTGATATGGAATTTGGATTCTATAAAATATGAATGATGATGGTTAAGGGAAATGATTGGGTCTGTTGGACAACTCAATATGTGTTATTGCGGGCCTACTTGTTGTTGCTACCTTTTGAGTGCTGGGAGAGCTCTTGAGGGCCATGAGTATGCGATATACATTAAGATGTGTATATGATACCATAGATTGGCACTAGAGTAAGTCGGAGAAATTGTTAGGGTTGGTGCTCCGAGTGCCAATCCGGATCTTATTTATGTCTGATTCATAAATACGAGCGGTTTAATTTTCCATAATATTACTAATTTAATGGTAGCACCCTTGTCTTTTATACGCTTATTTGACTAAATTGTGATTAGATATCTGATTACGATTAGATCGAAACTGAATCTGGTTCAGTGATACATGTATATTAGACAAAGGCCCTAGGATTTACGGTATAGTGCGCAGTTACAATATAATTTGTAATTGACATTGGGAAGTGCACTATTAGTTGTATATCCTAAAATAAAGTTCCTGGTCAAGATTTTCTAACAAGGGTCGGTTAGTAAGATCTTCTGATACCAGTACATGTCCTATAGTGACTTGGTCCTGGTTTATCCCAGTGAACCATGATTCTCGGGACTCGTTAGACATTTAGGTGTTTATTTGATAAGACATTTAACGACTCACTAAGGTTTCCTAATAGATGTACACCAACGTCAATAGGAATCTTCTCGAGTTGATCTAGCATAGTGGGTCCTCGACTTGAGATACCACTGTGGATATATGAGTTATCCCCCATACTTTGTGGCAGTCACGTCAACGATCTAGTCATGAATCAGACCTTCGCCTGTTGATTGGATGTGTGGACTGATGCTCATGATATCCTTTGCGTATCAAGATGATCTGTCAAGTCCTGTGTCATGGCATAGTTAATCCACTTGTGTTTATATCTAATAAATCCATGGCCGTGTTAGACATTATGTCCCATAGCGTCACTGTTTGTAAATGATATTGTATTATTGTACAAAATTAACTATGTGATAATGAAATTGCCTTTTGCCGTTTTGTAATATTATTTACTTTGATATATAAATGGCGAAAGTCCATATGATTAATATCGGATTGAGATGATATGAGACAGTATCAATCCATAAAGGTTTAATCATTAAATATCCCTAGTCGGAGTATTATCGAGATCGGACATCGATAATGCGGAATAGACTAGTATTGCGCTTGTGCACGTTGTGAGGGCACAACGGCATAGTTCTCATATATTTAAGTATTGGATACTTATGCAAGTGCGATAGGAGGTTGTGTTTTTACCGATGGTACGGAAAACAGCTTCGCTCTGGATAGACCCCGCGGAATCCCATTGGTAGTATGTCTGCGTGTCTATGGGAGGCCGCATCAGGTTAGGTGTATATGGTCTTAACCTGAGACTTACATCGCTAGTACTTGCGACAATCGGTAAACTTTGGTTTTGGTGGTTGGGGACCTTAACCGGTTCTGTGTACACCTCTTCTGGGTTTATCGAGAATCGTAGTGTACTGGATGTGATGTCGAGATGGAAGTATCACTTCAGACATATGGAGGTGATGATCACGCAGGACACAGAACTAGTACTCTAAAAGGTTGCAACCGTCGGGACAATACCAGGTCAGGATTGTCCGATTTAAAGAGACTAGTTGCTGCTTGATGTCCGATATATGTTTCGTACGGGGCAGACACATTTCCAGCCCAGGCCTAACATGTGATCGTCCGATACTGGATCGATATACGCAATACTACGGTATACTACGCTTGATATAGATCTTATATTCCTATAAGAATATTTCTGGAGAATTGGGTAGGCATGGCGCTTTGCTAGAAGCCAACCTTGTCTTGTGAATCGGTAAAACGTAGTACGAGGTACGTACGTGTTCGGATAATCCGACGACCGTATTTACTGCCAACATATCCGGAGATCTCTCTGGGTCGCTTCCCGAAGATTCACCAATGACGTATGATTCAAACTCGATTAATCTTGGATTAATTACGGAGAGACTTTATCTTGGATAAAGTACTATACAAGAGAGAGAACGATTAATTTGGAATTAATCGTAAAATTATTATATTCGATATAATAATCGAAATTCGATTTCGACGCGAAATTAAAATTAGATTTTAATTCGGGCAAACGAGTTAATTTAGAATTAATTCGTTAGCGACGTAAATAATAATTTCGCTAGGCGCAATTATTTATTTAAATTCGATTTAATTAACGTCGCGACGTAAGTTCGGTATTTCGGAAATATCGAACCCGAACGCGTGAGTGCACGTGGGCCCACTTTCATTTAGAAACGTGTGGGGCCCACATGACACATGTCATTTTATGCATTATGTTAATACATTGCATGGTGATAGTGTACAATACACTCAATGGTTTTGCATGGAAATTGAGTGTTTGACACTCTAAGCCATTGCATGATTTGTGTCATAAGTTTATTATTAATTTAATAAATATTATGGCATAAATATAAATTGATTTTTAACAAAAATCATAGAACTCTCCTCTCTCTCACATTGCCGAAACTACATGCAGTTTTGGGCTCTCCATTTCTTCATTTTTGTGGCAAGATTTGAAGAAGTTGTGCATTCAAAATCACAACAAAGGCTAGCACCTTCAAGGGATCATACATAGGTGATATGGGAAACTAATCCTTGAGCTTGGAAGGATCAAACTCGACTTGGAGTCCCTCTTTTCTTCTTGGCCGAGAGCTTCACTGCACAAGAGGAATTTCGCATCATCTTAGCATCCATTTTCAAGTATTGTGAGTATGATTCCGCCATACTTCAATTAATTCATTCATGTATTTATATATTTTGCTTTGTCTTGTTGATCTTGGGGCTTGGTTATTATTCCAACAATGGTATCATTGAGCTTAAAGAGCATGCAAATATATTAGGATGTTATTTGGGGAAAATTGTATGAAGCATGATTTGATGAGTTTGCTTGATTAAATATGCTTAGATGTATGTTATTTAGATTATACATCATCAATTTCATGGAAAATAAATTGGATTAATTTTTCCAACCCAAATGAGGCTTGGCCGAATACATGCAAGCATATGGACTAGATGATTTTTTAATTTTAAGACATTAGATGACTTGAAATAATATGGAATGATGATTTGTAACTCGATTGGATTGAAAACGAAATCGGAACCATTTTAATCACCTTGGCCGAATGCTTGATGGAGGATTAGGGACTTGATTTTTTGATTAAATAATGTTGGACATATATTTAAGATAAAAATATGATTAATGGATTAATTTGATATTTTGGGAATATTGATTTAAAGGATTAATCATGATAATACACTTTAATTAATTAAGTTATAAAATTTGGAATTTTAAAATTTGGTTAGTTGGGCTTAATTTTGAATTGGGCCTAAAACTATATATTTGGACATAATGGGCTTGGTTGGGCCAAGTAGATTTGGACCATTTGGATTGGATCCAAAATGGGCCTAAATCACACCATTTAAGCCCAAATGTAATAAATGGGCTTTTATGTTAATTGGGCCTTATGGGCTTGATATTGATTTTATGGCATATGAGGGTGATTCCTTATTGGGCTTGGTAATTGGGTTTGACCCATACATTGACAAAACCCAAGCCTAAAGAAATCAATTGAAAGCCCATCGGACTTTAATTAAACGGACATTAGATGTTAGTTGGGCTTTGAGACCCGATTGTATTAGATTTGGAATCTAAGTTATAAAAGCACAATAAAAGTGTAAATATTTAATTTAGAATTAAATAATAGGATTAGTATTGAATACGACTTAAATTGGATTTAACGAGTAGTTCGATATAATTCGTGAATTCATACTATAAGTATTTATTCTCAAATTGAGTTGGACTCGCGCAAATGCAAACAATTGTTTGAACATTGTATTGTCACCTAATTAAAGACTAATTAATTGGATTTGATTGGTTGTATAACATGCCTTGAATGAATGAATGTGGATGTGATGTATGAATAGTGTATATCGGATGGATATTAGAAGGGAAGGGTAATTTTAGAAATTATTGTAAATTTAGAATTTATAAATTGGACCTGCGTGTCCAGCCTTTCTCTTATTGTCTCTTTGTATTCTCTTCTCACCTAATTCCCCTCAATGTAAATGAGGTTTCTCTTATTGTATTATGTAATTGGTAAGAGTAGAATAGTGCTAGCGGGGAGAGGAAAGGGAGTGATTTGTTCTAGGAACAAGTTGTTGTTCATATCCATCCGTATATCGCTATTACTTTACTTTACGCGCTTTATGATGTTTTAGAAGCATGCTTAAGGGTGTATGATGATGAGACCTAACAAAGATAAATTAATTGGTTGCCAATTACGCGAAAAAATCCCTCAAACAATTAAGCGATTTCCTTCCATTGAATGATTCTTGTTCAAGATCCGAAGTTGGCATTGGTTTGTTTGGCCAAAGTCAAGACCTTTGTCAATCAAGGATGTACTTGAATCATGAGAGTTTTGTTGCATATCGGTGTCTTGTCCAATCGTGATTTTTATTGGCCAAAGTCAAGATCACTTTTTGTCCAATGACATTGATTACGAAACTTTCCTCGTCAATGGGTCCCGCTTAACTGGAATCATTAGGTTTGTTTTTGGCCAAAGCCAAGGCCTAGATGATTCGGAGGATAGGGTTAGGAAAATGTAATGGATACATTGACATTATACATATGTTTCGGAC
Organism: Zanthoxylum bungeanum; assembly: GCA_019454045.1. Taxonomy (NCBI): domain Eukaryota; kingdom Viridiplantae; phylum Streptophyta; class Magnoliopsida; order Sapindales; family Rutaceae; genus Zanthoxylum; species Zanthoxylum bungeanum. The sequence goes on along the minus strand of SKCR01049499.1, from coordinate 6,993 downwards.
TTGGATGTCCACCTAACCGGATCTAGGAATTGGATGAGATCCAATTGATCATAGAGATCTACCTAAGTTAAATAGCATACAGCTTTTATTGGCCAAAGTCAAGGTTGTGTGTTATTTAACGGGATCCTAGCCCACTAGGAAATGCGATTTCCCGAGTTCTCTCCACAAGAGGGTTAGAGACTTGAAGAAAATAGTGGGAGGCTATTATTGAATTTGCAATTTCGTTCAGATACTTAGCCTTACGCGTCTTTCAAAATTATTTCGTCAATATTTTAATAATTAGTTGGACTAATATATTGTTATTTTGCTTGTAACAGTTTGACTGTACCCATAACATCGTTGACTTTATAGTTGGACTATAGTTGTCAAGATGACTGGCAAGGGTAATGTCCGCGACATAATCATGGGCGATAATGTCTTCAAAGGGACAAACTTTGCCGACTGGGAAATGAACCTCAAGATAGTGCTTGGGGCTGAGAGGGTGCTGTATACTATTCAGAGACCTCTCCCGCCTAAACCCACTGAGCCACTGGAGCTAGAGTTATGGAAGACTCATAGTGACGATTGTGACCAAGCTCAGTCAGTTATGCTAGCTGCAATGACCCAGCATTTCAGACGCCAGAACAGGGACTTGGATCCCTATAACATGATGGCAAGATTGCGTGATCTCCACCGCACCAACAAGCGGATGGAGAGGTCGAGCTAGTAAGGAACTCTTCCGCTCCCGGATGACAGACGGCGCATCAGTTGAGGCCCACGGGACTCAAATGATCGCTGACATAGATGAGTTAGCCAAGATGGGCATTGTCTTGGAGGCAGAGTTGACGATTGATATGCTATTACAATCGCTACCCGATACTTGGAAACAAATCATCATCAACTATAAGTTGATGGACACTGACGACACTCTTGGAGAGTTGTTGTCCGTGCTGAAGGAGTCCGAAAAGGAACTCCTAAAGGGGAGCAAGCGCGAGGCGCATTATGCATCGACCTCTCATGCGCCAAGGGCTGGGCCCAAGGCAATTGGAGGTGCGAGGAGAAGAAGTTCAAGAACAAGGGCAAGGGCAAGTTGACAGTGGCTTCTAGGAAGCCAAGGACAAATCTCGCGACATCTGCCTCAACTGCGGCAAGAGGGGTCACTGGAAACGTGACTGCCGAATGGGCAAAGGGCAGAGGGAGGATATCAAGGCTGGCAAGGCTATCGCCTCTGGTATGTTTGTTATTGAGATAAATATGAATACTTCTAGTTTTAAAAATTGGATTTTTGATTCTGGTTGTGGTGCTCATATTTGTACTGATGTGCAGGATCTGCAGGATAGCAGGGTGCTGGCATCGGGGAGATGGATCTACGGGTCGGAAACGGAACACCAGTTGCTGTTTTGGCCGTAGGGACTTTTGTTTTAGAACTGCCCTCAGGGCATGTACTTAAACTTTTGAACTGTTATTTTGTACCTAGTTTAACTAGGAATATTATATCTGTATCCTTGTTAACCCAGGGGTTACACTTTTGTATTTAGAAACACTGGGTGTTTTTTATATAAAAATGATGCAGAAATTTGCACAGCTGTTGCAAATAACGGTCTTTATATTTTGAATATAAATGAATCTCCTAAAATGACAAACAAAAGGCTCAAAAGAGTAATCTAAAAGATGAAGCTTATATGTGGCATTGTCGTCTAGGACACATCAACAAGACTCGCATATCCACACTTTCGAAGAGTGGGTACTTGGACGAATTTGATCCCAATTCATATGACGTCTGCGAATCTTGTCTTTTAGGCAAAATGCCTAAATCACCTTTTAGCGGTAAAGGTGAACGTGCCACAGAACTGTTGGCTCTCGTTCATACTGACGTATGCGGGCCCATGTCTAGCCAGGCTAGAGGTGGATTTCACTACTTCTTCGTAACCTTCACAGATGATGCATCTCGTTACGGTTATGTGTATCTTATGAGACACAAGTCGGAAACTTTTGAGAAATTCAAAGAGTTTCGACACGAAGTGGAGAAACAAACAGGGAAGAGTATTAAGACATTACGGTCAGACCGTGGTGGCGAATACTTAAGTTATGAGTTTCAAGATTACTTGAAAGAATATGGTATTCTTTCACAGTGGACTCCTCCTGGAACACCGCAATTAAACGGTGTGTCCGAACGGAGAAACCGCACCTTGTTGGACATGGTAAGGTCAATGATGAGTCGCACTGAGCTACCATATCCTTCTGGGGATACGCATTAAACAGTGCTATACTTATTTTGAATAAGGTACCGTCGAAGTCTGTTGAACAGACTCCATATGAGATATGGACAGGAAGGAAACCAGGTTTCTCTTTCCTGAAGATTTGGGGATGCTGGGCATATGTTTAAACGTTTGGAAGGTACCAAACTTGAACCCAAATCTGATAAATGCCTTTCGTAGGATATCCTAGGGAAACCAAAGGATATTACTTCTATCACCCACAAGAACAAAGTATTTGTTGCTCTACAAGCATTTTTCCTTGAGAAGGATTTTATAAATGCAGTGGTAAGTGGGAGGAAAGTAGAACTCGATGAAGATCGTAGTGATACTGTTCCTGGCAATGAATCAACGACGGAACAAGAACAGACCGTCCGGGATGAGTCTGTACCACAAACTTCACATACACAAGGACCGCGTAGGTCGGAGAGAGTCAGAACAGTACCTGAGAGGTATGGGTTCCTGATCTCACCTCATGTAGATATTAATCTTATTGAGGATAATGAGCCGGCTACGTATGAGGAAGCGATACAAATATCGATTCCGCTTTATGGCAAGAAGCCATGAAGTCCGAGATGGATTCCATGTACGCCAACCAAGTTTGGACACTGGTTGATGCACCAGAAGGCGTAAAGCCTATTGGATGCAGATGGATCTTCAAGAAGAAGACCGACATGGATGGCAACGTACAAACGTACAAAGCTAGGCTTGTAGCGAAGGGGTATCGTCAACAATATGGTATTGATTATGACGAAACTTCTCACTCACCCGTTGCCATGATTAAATCCATTCGGATAATGCTTGCAATAGCTGCATATTTCGATTACGAGATATGGCAGATGGACGTTAAAAAACCGCTTTCCTTAACGGAAACCTTTTGGAGGATGTTTATATGCAACAGCCTGACGGTTTTATCGTACCTAGACTTGCAAACAAGGTTTGTAAGTTAAATCGATCCATTTATGGATTGAAGCAAGCATCACGGTCATGGAATCAGCGTTTTGATGAGATCATAAAAGAATATGATTTCGTGCAAAACGCAGATGACCCTTGTGTATACAAGAAGGTTAGTGGGAGAGCACTTACTTTTATTGTCCTTTATGTCGACGACGTATTGCTTATAGGCAATGACATTCCCATGCTAACGTCGGTGAAAGCTTGGCTTTCATTAAAATTCTCCATGAAAGATCTGGGAGAAGCAGCCTTTATTCTTGGAATAAAGATCTACCGGGATAGATCTAGAAAGCTGCTTGGACTCTCCCAGAGTACATACATTGATAAAGTGTTGAAGCGATTCAACATGGAACAATCCAAGAGGGGATTGGTTCCAATGGTACGTGGTACCTCTCTGTCTAAGGACATGTGTCCTAAGACTCAGGAAGAGAGAGACAACATGAGTCGGATACCGTTCGCCTCGGCAGTCGGATCGATCATGTATGCCATGATATGTACACGACCTGATGTCTCATATGCTTTGAGCATGTGCAGTCGCTATCAGGCCGATCCAGGTGAAGGTCACTGGATAGCAGTTAAGAATATCCTTAAGTATCTTAAACGAACTAAGGATGCTTTCTTAATTTATGGAGGTGGAGAACTTGCGGTATCTGGGTATACCGATGCAAGTTTCCAAACCGACAAGGATGACTACAAGTCGCAATCCGGGTACATTTTTTGTTTGAATAACGGAGCAGTGAGCTGGAAATCTTCCAAGCAAGATACTGTTGCCGATTCAACAACAGAAGCGGAGTACATCGCTGCATCTGAAGCAGCAAAGGAGGCAGTTTGGATCCGAAAGTTCCTAATCGGATTAGGAGTAGTTCCTTAGCAGCTGAGCCCGTTCCATTGTATTGTGACAATAACGGGGCTATAGCACAGGCTAAGGAACCAAGGTCTCATCAACGGTCCAAGCATGTTCTTCGACGTTACCATCTGATTCGGGAGATTATACATCGTGGCGATGTAAAGGTCGAGAAGGTCACATCAGATGACAACATTGCAGATCCGCTGACGGAAGGCTGTTCTTCAGCAAGTTTTTGAACGACACATACATAGTTCGGGTATTAGATGCTTGAGTGACTGGCTATAGGCCAAGTGGGAGATTGTTAGACATTATGTCCCATAGCGTCACTGTTTGTAAATGATATTGTATTATTGTACAAAATTAACTATGTGATAATGAAATTGCCTTTTGCCGTTTTGTAATATTATTTACTTTGATATATAAATGGCGAAAGTCCATATGATTAATACCGGATTGAGATGATATGAGACAGTATCAATCCATAAAGGTTTAATCATTAAATATCCCTAGTCGGAGTATTATCGAGATCGGACATCGATAATGCGGAATAGACTAGTATTGCGCTTGTGCACGTTGTGAGGGCACAACGGCATAGTTCTCATATATTTAAGTATTGGATACTTATGCAAGTGCGATAGGAGGTTGTGTTTTACCGATGGTACGGAAAACAGCTTCGCTCTGGATAGACCCCGCGGAATCCCATTGGTAGTATGTCTGCGTGTCTATGGGAGGCCGCATCAGGGTAGGTGTATATGGTCTTAACCTGAGACTTACATCGCTAGTACTTGCGACAATCGGTAAACTTTGGTTTTGGTGGTTGGGGACCTTAACCGGTTCTGTGTACACCCTTTCTGGGTTTATCGAGAATCGTAGTGTACTGGATGTGATGTCGAGATGGAAGTATCACTTCAGACATATGGAGGTGATGATCACGCAGGACACAGAACTAGTACTCTATAAAAGGTTGCAACCGTCGGGACAATATGACCAGGTCAGGATTGTCCGATTTAAAGAGACTAGTTGCTTGATGTCCGATATGTTTCGTACGGGGCAGACACATTTCCAGCCCCAGGCCTAACATGTGATCATCCGATACTGGATCGATGTACGCAATACTACGGTATACTACGCTTGATATAGATCTTATATTCCTATAAGAATATTTCTGGAGAATTGGGTAGGCATGGCGCTTTGCTAGAAGCCAACCTTGTCTTGTGAATCGGTAAAACGTAGTACGAGGTACGTACGTGTTCGGATAATCCGACGACCGTATTTACTGCCAACATATCCGGAGATCTCTTTGGTCGCTTCCCGAAGATTCACCATGACGTATGATTCAAACTCGATTAATCTTGGATTAATTACGGAGAGACTTTATCTTGGATAAAGTACTATACAAGAGAGAGAACGATTAATTTGGAATTAATCGTAAATTATTATATTCGATATAATAATCGAAATTCGATTTCGACGCGAAATTAAAATTAGATTTTAATTCGGGCAAACGAGTTAATTTAGAATTAATTCGTTAGCGACGTAAATAATAATTTCGCTAGGCGCAATTATTTATTTAAATTCGATTTAATTAACGTCGCGACGTAAGTTCGGTATTTCGGAAATATCGAACCCGAACGCGTGAGTGCACGTGGGCCCACTTTCATTTGGAAACGTGTGGGCCCACATGACACATGTCATATTATGCATTATTTAATTGTTAATGCATTGCATGGAGATAGTGTACAATGCACTCAATGTTTTTGCATGGAGTTTGAGTGTTTTGACACTCTAAGCCATTGCATGATTTGTGTCATAAGTTTATATTAATTTAATAAATATTATGGCATAAATATAAATTGATTTTTTTAACAAAAATCATAGAACTCTCCTCTCTCTCTCAAATTGCCGAAACTACATGCAGTTTTGGGCTCTCCATTTCTTCAATTTTGTGGCAAGATTTGAAGAAGTTGTGCATTCAAAATCACAACAAAGGCTAGCACCTTCAAGGGATCATACATAGGTGATATGGGAAACTAATCCTTGAGCTTGGAAGGATCAAACTCGACTTGGAGTCCCTCTTTTCTTCTTGGCCGAGAGCTTCACTGCACAAGGGAGGATTTCGCATCATCTTAGCATCCATTTTCAAGTATTGTGAGTATGATTCCGCCATACTTCAATTAATTCATTCATGTATTTATATATTTTGCTTGTTCTTGTTGATCTTGGGGCTGGTTATTATTTCCAACAGCCGTGGTTATCACACAGAACCAATCTAGTGTTATTTAGAATCGTAAATTGAAATTCGACTATTTACCGAACAATTTGGCTTGTTGTCTATATCCCATTATAATACGGTTTTAGCCTTGTGATGGGAGGGTATTATACGTATGTAATGACCTCGCTTGCATAGTTTAGCGAGATTACTGTGGTTCGTCATAATCCATGAGTGGGTGGATTATGGACGTGAAATTGGATTTCGTGATGGATCACCTAAACTTAAGAGTCCCATAATATGAAGTGTACTCACTTGAGCACTTGGGAAACATGATATCAATATACAGATCATTCATAATACTTCAACCGGATTTAAATGAGTTAATTTGGATTCATTTAATCGAGTAACGATACACCCATGTCTTATAGGGGATTTTATATATCCCATAATAATTATTGTGTATTTGTATGTTGATACATGAACGATTTAGATAATTTAATTATTTCGTCAAATGAAGAGTTTGACACATCCATAAATAATGTATTTTGTTATTTATTGAAATAAAATACACCTTATATAATACATAATTATATTAATTGATTATTTGATATTTTAATTGTTAAATATTTGAATAATTATTAATTCAAATTTTCCATAAATGTTTATGGTCTTGTCCAATTATTATTTGAACCTGGCATGATTGAAGTAACTTTATTTGTGTTCAAATTTGATTTGTTAAAATAAAG